>WEKY01021782.1:0-31371 GCA_013390045.1 Picathartes gymnocephalus
TAACTTTCTATACAATGTAATGGTGACTAAATGGTTAACTAGTTGCTGAATACTGAATAGACCAAAAAAAAAAAAGGAAAGAAAAGACTCACCAGGGGGATAGTTTCAGAGATAGATAAGTATACTACTAATGAGAAATCAGCAAATATAAAGCCAATTAGCCACAAAATAAAGAATTTTGGCCAGTTAAGACCAGACAGACCAAGGAAAATCATAATTGCACATGCTCTGAAAACAAAGTTGAAAAGTTCAGATGCAAAGAAGACTTTGGAAGCCTTCATCAAAGACCCCTGATGACCCCCGAACTGGGGAGGAGCAGACACAATGCAAAAGAACTATTTATAACCATGAGATTATACTATGTAAATTAGTTCCAGTGCGAATATGATGATGTTATAATGACATAGTAACACTCAGCTATGCTTAGTAGTATATAAATATACCACAGAATTTGACAAAGGTGGGTGAGTTAGGTGGGGATATCCCCCTCACCACCAGCACTGCAATAAACAAATACCTGCTCTGTAGACACCAGTTTATGGGGTTTTATTTCCAGCCTTTTTCAGGCATCAGCCTGTAGTGCCTGCTCTGCCAAGCAGTCCCTGGATGAAGTGTGCCCCTGACACCACCCTGCCGTCCAGCCAGCCTCACCCCACCATGCTCTGAGACAAATAAACCTGTCTTGAAACGTTAAAGATGGCACCATTTTGTGTGTCAAATGTCTTCTTGGGTCCCAAGCAAACACTCAGGGCTGAGGGTCAGGCAGGGAAGAGGACTTGACTGCACCCTGGCATTTGAATGTGGTTTGAAGGGTTCTCAGCAACCTGTGCCTACTCCCGCCGGCACCTGCCGTGCTCTGAGAGGTGTGGCTCCGGGCAGGAGTAGTTGTGCAGGAGCAGGGAGTGGTGCTGGTGTCTTGGGAAGGGGGCAGAGCTGCCCTTTGTGCTGGGAGCATGGAGAGGACAATGTTGCTGGGGTCAAAGTCTTGGTGACTTTGTAGCTCCTGGGCTTGGCCACATAAGACCTAGCAGCGCAGGTGAGGGCACAGCCCCATGTCCTCCCTTGGGGCAGAAGTGATTCAGTTTTACTGAGACAGGTGCTCCACAAAGGGATGGTACGCCATGACAGCTATTTAGCTATTGACAGGCTGAATAAACTGCATTGTTCACTCTGGAGAAGACTCCAGGGGAAACTTAGATCCCCTTCCGGTGCCTTAAGGGGCTCCAAGTCGGCTGGAGAGGGACTTCGGATGGGGCACGTAGTGATAGGACACGGGATAACAGCTTTAAACTGACAGCAGTTTTAGATTGGATATAAGGAAGAAATGCCCTGTGGCGAGGCACTGAGACATGTTTCACAGAGCAGTTGCGGCTTTCCCATCCCTGGCAGTGTCCAGGGTCAAGCTGGACGAGGCTCTGAGCATCACTGGCCCATAAGTGGGGGAGGCCGGACCGCAGGACCCCTAATGGCGGCAGCGCACACCACGCCGCCACCCCCCGAACTACATTTCCCGGCGTGCCGCGCGGCCGCTGCGCCTGCGCCCCTCTCGGAAGCTTCCAGTCGGGGCCCCAGGTGGCTGCTGGGTAGAAGACGAGCGGTCCTCTCGGCGCCATTTTGTGGCGAGGCAGCGAGAGGGGCTGCTCCGGTGTGCTCGGCGTGTGGTGCCGGACAGTGCTGTGCTGGGTGCCTGCGGATCCTGGGCGGCGGCATGGGCTCGGACAAGCGGTGAGCGGCGGCGGGAGGGTGAGGGGACACGGGAGGAGGCGGGCTGTGGTGGAGGGGTCGCAGTGGGCGCTTTCACGCTCTGAACTCGCCCCGCTGTGCCCCGCAGGGTGAGCAGAACGGAGCGGAGCGGCCGCTATGGCTCCATCGTGGAGAGGGAGGACCGCGACGAGCGGGAGTCCCGCAGCCGGCGGAGGGATGACTACAAGAGGTCCAGTGAGGAGCGCCGCGGTGACCGCTATGATGACTATCGCGACTATGATAGCCGAGACTACGACAGCCGAGACTACGACAGCCGTGATAGCCGAGACTGCCGCGACTACGACAGTCGGGACTACGACAGTCGAGACAGCCGGGTTTGCCGGGATTACGACAGTCGCGACAGCCGCGATTGCCGAGACTACGATAGCCGAGATTGCCGCGACTATGACAGCCGAGACAGCCGAGACTACGATTGCCGGGACTACGATAGCCGGGATTGCCGAGACTACGACAGTCGCGACAGCCGAGATTATGATAGAGACTACGACAGCCGCGATTACGATAGCCCCGAGGTGAGCGGAGCGGGCTCGGGGGGCCGGGGACGGCACTGCGGGGCGGAGGGCACCGGGAGCGGGTTTGATCCTGTAGCGCTGCCCGAGGCTATGGGGACCGGCCCCGGGCATGCGGCCGGTGTCCGTGTCGCTGTCCGTTCGTGTGGCACTGTGGGGAGGCGCTGCGGGGAGTCGCGGTGGCTAATCCTGGGCGCTGGGTTTCAGAGGGAGCGGGAGCGCAGGAATAGCGACAAGTCAGAGGACGGATACCATTCCGATGGCGACTACGGAGAGCACGACTACAGGAACGATATTAATGATGAAAAAGAAAGCAAGACCATCATGTTGCGTGGGCTCCCCATCACGGTTACGGAGAGCGATGTGAGTAGCCGGGCAGGGCTGTGCCTGCCTTGCCCCTGGGCAGGGCCGTGCCGGAGCGGCTGCTGCCATTTTGTTGAGCGCTGCATCATGATGGCCCCTCTCTGGCGCTGTCGCGCTGCCATTTTGAGTCCTGAAAGCATTTAAACTCTCAGTGTTGAGTAACAGAGGTCAGTTCAATGTTACCCAGTCCCTTTCAAACGGAACAACCCTTGAATACTCGTTTTATCACGCATGTTCGGATGCTTTCCCTAAGAGTGGATTTTAAACTACCTGCTCTTTGCTGCTTTTCTGTATGGGAGGGAAGGGGCAGATTTTTTTTGCTGCTTCTCCCCATTGCAGGGAGGGGGGCAGAGACAAAGAGGTGGCACTCACTGGTTTTTCTGGTCTTTATTGAGGCCGGAACTTGTGACCGGTGGGGTCACATACATAGTCACCGAGCTCCTTAGCCGAGCACAGCCCCGCACAAAGCTGCTTTGTGTGGGCACAGCTGTGGGATTCAAAATGGCTGCTGCCGAGCTGCCGGAGCAAGTACTGACGAGCTTGGTCCTTGCTTGTCTAACTTGTTTAATAAAAAGATGTTAAAGCTTTAAGGTTGTTTTTTTTTTTTTTTCTTTTTTAGCTTTTTGTTTCCTTGCTGGGTTATTTTGGTTACCAAGCTGTAAGCCCACAATTGTTATTAGAAGGGTAAAAGCTGAGCTATCCCAGCTTGTTTTCAGTTAAGACTTTGCCTCTGCCTCCGATGTGTTTATGCAGGAATGGCTAGCACAGAGACTGCCTTTGCACCATTTCTACAATGGAGACTTTTTCCTTTGTTTTTTTTCATTGATTATTTGTTACGCTCCTGATCCTGAGGGTTCCTAATCACCATGTGCTGCTCTAATATTTTCATGAGTGTTTGAAATCAAGTGTAGGTTCCTGTATACAAATGAGACAGCCCAGTCAGACATTACACAGAACACTTTAGAATGGTTCTTGTTTCTGCGATATTGATGTTGTAGCTCTACAGTTGTGCAATAACTGTAGCATGATTTATATGAATGCTTAATTCTGGACTCGAGAGTGTAGAAGTGCTTCTTAGAACTTATATTGAATTCTTAAGTTAACATTACTACTGGTTGTGCACACAATTTACTCTTTTTTTTCCCCTACACTTTTCATAAGAAAAATCTACTTGTATTGCTGATATTATTTCCAGTCAGCATATAAGTGGGCAGCTTTAGAGAAGTATTGATTCTGCTAAGCAGCCCTGTTGCATGTAATGTAGTTTGAATTCTTTGAAAGCTGCTGAAAAACTTCTTGTTTTCTGCTCTAGAATTTAAAGAATTGTGTTTCTTTCTCCATGCCTCTGCATAGTAACTTTTGTCACCTGTGCGGCAGCCTAAGCAGCTTTGTTACAGCTGAAGAATTGACGTCTCTTTAGCTTTTCCTTTGATGACATGTTTTTTGCAAATCTACTTTATCCTGAAAAACCGATGGGGATCTGTTAGAGTGTGAGATCTTTGGCATGAGGCTTAGGAATACATACATCATGGAGCCTTGCAGTGCAGGCTTCTTGTTTTTTATTGCTAAGAGTGAAGGGTATTTAGACATGCAGGGGGAGGGATACCAGCAGTGTTCTTTTTAAAAACTTGGGTCATGCACAGTCTTTGCCAAATACTGTCCAGGTAATCTCAGAACACACAATCGTAGGGATTCAGATTCTGGATGATTCAGTGTCTTGAGTGAGGATTACAGTTGGTTGAGCATGTAGCAAAAGACCATGTGGAATTAAATGTTCATCAGTCCCCTGTTGAGTTCTCAGTAGAAGTTTTCTTTGTCTTTGAGATAGTCTTGAAAACGTTGTTTTGTTTCTCTCTTGCATGGTACTGCAAGGTGGGTTATTTCTGTGACTTTTGTCCACCAAGTTATGAAAATTTTAACTGTTGGATCAAAATCTCCTGCAGATTCGTGAGCTTATTGAGTCCTTTGAAGGTCCTCAGCCTGCAGACGTGAGGCTGATGAAAAGAAAGACAGGTGAGAGCTCTTAATCCAGTTTTTGACATCGCCTTCCTCTTCCCCAGCCCAAAAGAGTATCCAGAATTATACCCAAACTGCAAGCACATGCAATAAAAAAAAAAAAAGGTTTGCCATGGCTAAGGAATGTGGCTTTTTGGAAGACTTAGATAGCTGGTCAACATATTAAAGAAGTCTGTCTACAGGGGGTTTTGTTAACAGGTATTGGTAAGTAATAATAGTGTAAACCCATTTAATAGTATGTAGTCTGTTGCATGGTTACCCTTAAACGTGGATTCAAATGGAGTGAAATGTAGCCAGTTAAGGCAGCTTGGTTCCTTGCCATGGCAAAATAACGAGCAGATCCCAGCAGTTGACGTCGCATTTGTAAAGCTGCTTTGTCATGAAGTAATGAAGCAGTTGGAGAGAGATTCGCCTGTTTTAAAGGAACTGACTAACACAAGTATCCCGTCTATATCTGAATGCTGTCTCTAGGTGTAAGCCGTGGTTTCGCCTTCGTGGAGTTTTATCACTTTCAAGATGCTACCAGCTGGATGGAAGCCAATCAGGTTGCTTCACTCACCAAGTCTAGATATTCCTGAAAATGGAACAAGTCTGTACAGTTGAACAAAAAAAAAAAAAAAAAAGGAAAAATAGAGGTGGAAGGAGTGGTTTGTTCCATAACAGTGATTTAAAGAATAAAAGCTTTGTATATATTAAAATTTGTAATATATTAGGTAAAATTAAGAGAGAAAGTTCTGCTTTGCTAAAAGATCCCTTTGTTTTAAATGACTTGGTTTCCATTTAATTGGATCTTGAAGATTTGGCTAGTAGTCGTTAGAAAATCCTAGCTTATTTCCACTTGATGTTTCCTTCTCTGCTGTTGGAGAAAGCACCACATCTGTATGTTACATTGGTATTAACCCTGAAAGAGAAGTGTCAGTTCTTGGCAGTAACCTGTTACCCCGGTTAAAGAGGGGGAACTGGCTCTTGTAGAGGAGAAAGCATGTTCATTTCAACTAAATTAGGCAGAGAGTAAGATCTCACATGTGTTAGGCTCTGTATTTTGGCTTTTTTGTTACTCTCATTTGATAAGGAGCCAAAATGCAATAAGAATCCTCTGGTTTGTTTTCCCATGAGATTTTCCTGTAGCACTGCAAACAGTTTCTCTTGCTTTCGCTACTTTTTTGAGTATTCATAACCTATTTTAACAACAGGCCTTAAAATTACTCTCAAAGTGAACAAAGTGCATCAAATCACTGTTTTTTCTTGCACCTGAATATTTGATGCAGTGGTCCTATAACAGCATTATAACCAGTTTTTCTGCTCTGTTCATGTTATAATAAAGAAATGGCACCATAATGGAATTCATGGCAGTTCCAGCAGATGGAAGTTGTCATATGCTTTGTGGTGGAATAGTGTTTCATATATCCCATGCTATGGGTGAGTTCCCCAGCCAGAGAGCAGCTTTCAAACTCTGTCTTCCTGACATGCTGCTCAGTAGGGCAGGTGGCTGCAGGGGAAAGACTAATATCAAGAAATTAATGCTGAGCATATTTTCAGAAATTGATTTTTTTTTAATATATACAAAGCTGTACTGATACGTAATTTATTGAAATAAATTCACTCCAGTAACCAGCCACCTTAGTAGTAGGGAAAACATAGCCTGTCCCCAGCAGCCGGGTTGCTGACTGTTAGATGACAGATTGATTGATTGCACCTATGCCAGCAGCCTTGTTTCTATGTGTGCACATCCAGTGAGTGCTGGGCCCTCCAACCCTCCCTCCTGCCGGTAGGAGCAATGGCTTTGCCCTATTTAGTCATGCAGAATGTGAGAGCCTTATTCATGCTACGTGCTAGATCTATGTCAGACCCTGTTACCAGAAAAGCCACTCGTCCTGGCACTATGGTACCTCTGCAGAAAGCCAACTTGCTATAAAAATGGTTCTGCCATTGCAGTGTCTGGGGTGTGGCCTCTAATATGCACTTCCTCAGATGTGCTTCCACCTGTTTGACCAAAATATGTTGATAGCCATATTTTGAAAGGCCATTCTGCATACCCACGCTTGGCAAAGCGTGAGGCTGAGAGTCAAGGCTTCTTAATAGCTATAAATTCCTAACTCCTCTGAAGTCAGAGTGAGAGAACATGCTGAAAGCATTATGAACTTTTCCTACCCCTGGAGAAGCTTCACGTGCAATCTAGTTATTCATTTTGGAGAGCTCCTGCCTGAATGAAGACACAAACCTCTTGTGCAGGCTTCCAATTGAACTGATGCAGTAGTCAAATGAAACCACTCTTGAATTGTGTTTCAGTTGATGGCACTTGTAATCCAGCCTTCAAGAAGTCTAAGCAGGGTCCCTTTGGGAGGAATTACTGTATTTTCAAGGGGACACTTCTGAAGTGTGCTTGGAAAAGTAAATCCATATGTGGTTAAAAGGTCTGGGGTGTTTGGAGTAGGGGACGAAGTGAAGCAGTCACCTAAGGACATGTTTAAAAAGTCGCTCAGTGCTATACCAGAAGTGAATAGAAATGTGGGGGCAAAGAGACTCCTAAAAATGTGTTAATCTGAATGCAGCAGATTAGGACTCTGTCTCCTTCGAGACACTTTCTGGTTCCATGTCAGCGTTTAGTGGTTGGCAGCTTTTTCAACACTCCCTGATTCTGTTTATCTTTGCTCCACATCCAATTCTCTTACTGCCCTTGTCCTCCTCTCTGCAGGATTGGATGGGCAGGGTGTAGGTGGCGGTGGTTGTCCTCCACATCCTCCCCATATGTTGTCCATTTAATTCAGGAGCACTGATTCCTCCGAAGGGTGCTCTGCCATGGGAAAATGGACATGTGTGTCTTGATACAGGAATAATTGAAACCACTTTTTTTGCAGAAAAAGCTGGTGATCCAAGGGAAGCAGATTGCAATGCACTACAGCAACCCAAGGCCTAAATTTGAGGACTGGCTCTGCAACAAGGTACAACACCTGTTTGTGTGGGAGAGTTTGTCTTGGCTCTAGAGCTTTCCACTTGCTCAGTGGTTTAAAGAAAGTGACACCTGAATCAAACCTGCTCCTGTTCCCCATAAAGTTAAATTATTCCCCAGCATGTGTTCTCTTCTAACACTGTGCTTTTTATAGTAGTGACTGTGCCTGGGATTTTAAGCTAAAGACTACACCGTTAAAATAACTAATTTGGAATGACTAGGGAGAAAGTAACTGGGATGTTCTAAAAGGCAGCTGTAGTTCAGATAAGGGTGACTTTCAGTGTTCTGGGGTATTGTGGTGGGATTAGCTTTTTTGTGTTACTTTGTGTGAATGTCTGGGTTTTGTTGGTGTACAGCAAATGCAGCATTATTAAAATTATCTAAGTACTTACTAGGCTTCTCTTGTTTGTCACAGTGCTGCCTTTACAACTTCAGAAGAAGGCTAAAATGCTTCCGCTGTGGAGCGGACAAATTTGGTATGTTCCTCTGATCTCTTTTATGTTCAGTTTCATGGGAAACTTTCTGGCCTGTGTAGGAACCAGAGTTCTGTGTGCAGAGAGGCAACATAGCATGATGAATTCAGACTGCTTCCACTGCCCTGACGGGCTTATGAAGTGCTGAGCTTGAAGTGGATGAGGCGTGTCCTGACTGAAATATTTTCTCTTCTTACAAAGATTCAGAACAGGAGGTACCACCTGGAGCAGCAGAAGCTGTTCAGTCTGTGGATTATTACTGTGATAGTAAGTGATCTTTGACTTACTGTAGAACGTGAAGTATAAACATGCATACTAAAAATCCTTCCCATACCTCGGCCTGCCAGCCGAAGGACTTGAAATAGGCTGTGCACTGCTAATGTTGTGCTTTTCCTCCTCAGCCATCATTCTCCGAAACATTGCTCCTCACACAGTAGTGGAATCCATCATGACTGCCTTGTCTCCGTATGCATCTCTGGCAGTCAATAATATTCGTCTTATCAAAGACAAGCAGACTCAGCAGAACAGAGGCTTTGCATTTGTACAGCTGTCTTCTGCCATGGTGAGGACCTTACTGGTGTTTTGGAGAGAAACAGCTGGTTAACCTGCTTCTCTCCCTGCAGCGTTTAGAGCCCTGAGCTGCCTGAAGGACTTGCTGCGTTTTAGTAGTGTTAATGGACACAGTGTGTCAAAGCTGATAACATGTAGCTGCAGTTTGAAAGAAGGTGGTGGGATATTGGGAGCACATTGAAAAGCTGTTTTTGTGGCAGAATGCTGTTCTGGATTGCAGCCTAGCTTCGTACTGGTTTGCAAAAATACTGGTGTGGGATTGTACTTTGTTGACAGATTCTAAGATCTGGGGCATATAGTGTGAGAGCAGGTGCATAGAATTAGGCTTCTTCCACCCTGAGAAGAAAGGAGGAGGCAGATGTTCCTCTTCTTAGCAGCATCCAGTGGGTGGGTGTAAGGACAGCAGAAACATATTCTCAAGGATACATAAGGATAGGACAATAGGCAACAGCCATAAATTGAAACACAGGAAATTGCAGAAGTACAAGAAAAGCCTCCTAAGTTTTCAGGGAGGTCATATGCTGGCATGGGGTCCCTGAAGGGCAGTGAATCTCTGTTCCTGGAGGTAGATGTGACATTGAGGGAGGTGGTGTAGTGATGGACTTGGCAATGCTGGCTTAATGGTTGAACTCAATGATTTTAAAGGTCCTTTCCAACCTAAATGATTCATTGAGTCTGTACATCAAACTCGAGCAGCAGTGTGACCTGCTTGGACCTGCTTTAGTCAGAGGGAAGCAGGTGGTTGGATTAAAACAGGTGCCTGATCTCAGTTTTTGCTGATGTCCCATTTGGAGTAATTTGTGTCTTGATCAAGCTAAGATTTTGGAATGTATTTAATACTTAGTGACCCAGGGCAATGCTCTGTATCACATGGGCTGTTACAGGTCTTACTGTGCTCTTCTGCATGTGCGTAGTATGAGGAGATGGAGGTATTTTTACATCTTTAGCTCTTTTCAGTGGCTCTACATGAAAAGGTGGAATTTGGGGAACTACTGAACCCCCGCAGCAAAATGCCTTTCATAATAATGAGTATTTTTTGTTGTAGGATGCTTCTCAACTGCTACAGATTTTACAAAGTCTTCAGCCACCGTTAAAAATTGATGGCAAGACAATTGGTGTTGATTTTGCAAAGAGTGCCAGAAAGTGAGTTGTGATAGCAGTCAATTGTATTTTTGTTTTTCACTTTTTTTTTATTCACACAGTCACCCCTTCCCTTTATATTGGGTGATTTCTTGTCACCCAGGCTTTTATTAAGCTTATTCTAACTCCAAAGTTTTGCTTCCCTTAAGTCACTTGTGTTGCATGCATCCTGCTCTTCACTGTGTATGAGGAGAGTGAAAGTAGTGTTCCCCACACCCGTTTCTAGTCCTCTGAAGATAACACCATAATTGCTTGTGTGCACAGCACATTTTTTTCCTTGGAGACCTCCTGACTTGTTACTGACTCTACAACAATGAACCTGAAGTTCCTTTACTTGTCAAGCAGTGTTTTGGCTCATTCATTACATTCCAAATGTTTTATAACTGCCAAGAAATCAGTGTGTGAGGGCAGATTCCACCTCTTTGCATAGGGAGACACTTCAGAATAAAGCAGTACTTACTCAGGTGCCTGATTTTTGTGATTGCAGAGACCTGCTTCTCCCAGATGGTAATAGAGTCAGCGCCTTCTCTGTGGCAAGTACAGCCATTGCTGCAGCTCAGTGGTCATCCACTCAGGTATGATTTGGAGACTGTTTCTCAGAGTCCTGCTTTCCTGAAAATTAAAATGCAGACCATGTAATTGACCTGCTGGCCAGTTGCTTGGTTGAACTCTTTAATGGCAGATCCAGCCATGACACATCTAATCCACAATCAATTTGGAGCCTAGGCAGTGGGGTGCATGAAATTCTTAATAAAGGAGTTTACCTGTCCCTGACGAAAATACCTTCTTGGATTTCAGCCACAGACTGGAGAGGGCAGCACCCTTGACTACAGCTATCTCCAGTCAGGACAGGATGGATACTCACAATATGCTCAGGTTAGTAGTAGAGATGGTGCTCTAACCAGTAGGTCGTCATAATTTGGGTATGCAAATTACTCACCTTGTGTTATCATTCATTTCCCTTTGCAGTATTCCCAGGATTATCAGCAGTACTACCAAAATCAAGGAGGAGTGTTGGACACAGACACAGCTACCATATCAGGTAGTGCTTCCAGCATCTGAGAAGCAGTTGTTTGTAATGATAATTTTGCAGTAGTATTTTGCCTCAGCCTTTATGTTATCTTGCTACCCAAAAGAAGACTTGGCTCATTTTGCTCTCAGGATGTCTGAATGGGGATGCATTACTAGGGAACTGTAACAGATTTGTTGAAGTGGAACCTCCTGTGGAAGATGAGAGAGAAGCCTCTGTTTCAGACTACTGACAAAGGTCTTGAACTTACGGTAGTGATGTAAGCAGCTCTAGCAAATGTTCAGCACTAACAGCTGTAGAGGCCAAGAATTGCTGACTGGGAGCAGAATATTTCCTCCTGAAAAGGAGACTATTCCTTGTCTGGGTAAAAGATATCCACAGTATATCTATCTTCTTTTGAACATGTATTGCCTTGTTTGGCTGCTGGAGTTGGAATTAGTAGCTGAAACTATAAACAAAGTAATTTTAGCCCTAGGATGCAGTACTGTTTTACAAATTAGTTGTCTTATGCATTCCTCTCTTTTGACAGGAGCTCCAGTCACTACGACGACAGCTGCAGTTGTGTCCCAGAGTCCTCAGCTGTATAATCAGCAGACAAACTCACCTGACTCTCCGGTAATTCCAGCACTGATCAGTCCTTGCTTTCAAAGCCTGGGATATGTGGCTTAGCTGTAGCCTTTGCTTTTTAAAGTGGGTGGTACAGCAAAGCTTCTCAGTGTCCGTGGGTTAGTCACAGTGCTTGTGGTCTTATATCACCTGCCATTTCTTCTCTGTGATGGTTTTGTTCTTTGCTAAAGGTGAGCGCCAAGCGTGCTGGTGAGGAGGAGTTAGCTGTCATATGCGTGGGGTGCGCTGCTCATGCCTTGGCTCGCTGTCCTTGTTTTCCTGGTGACAGATTTTATAATTGAGGTTTGTGGTTTGGGTTTTTTTCAGACACAATCGGCACCACCTACCACTAGCACTCAGGCACAGACGGCCCCTCCAACTGGCGTAGTGCCTGGAACCAAGTATGGTAAGTGCTCGGGAGCTGCTCTGGGGGACAGGTTTCTGTCACTGTAGCAATAAGGCTCGGCCTTGGCCAAGTGCTCCATCACCGTGTCATGGTGAAGCTGCCCCTGGAGAGCGTTGGCTGCACGGGTGATTAAGAGCCCTTTACAGACGTGTCTGCTGTCGTGGCTGCTATAATCTCCGAATTTTACCTGAAATGTAGAACGATACCTGTCTGAATTCGTCTGGAACGACCATGTCCCACACTTTAATTTTTTTACAGCTGTCCCTGATACTTCCACCTACCAATATGATGAATCTTCAGGATATTATTATGATCCTATAACAGGGCTCTACTATGATCCTAATTCCCAGGTAAACACAAGTTCTTCCCACATGTCTTAACTGTTAAGGTGCATTAGTTCCCTGTCTCTCATCATACGAGTGACATTTGAAATGCACAACGTACCAAATGTTGCGGATAACTCTCAGCAGTGTGTGTAGGGCTGGGACTTGAATCCCTCTACATTGACTTGAATAGCCCTGCGTTTTTTTCTCCTTTTCCTTAATTTTCCTCCACGTTTGGCCCATATAGGACTAGCACTTGTCACAGCCACTGTAACTGAGCCACTTCCTTGTGTAGTGCCCAGCAAAGTGCACCCAGCTCTGGGCTTTGGTGGGTCGTCTCTTGGGAGAAGAGAAAGATTCTCCGTAGTGCTGTTGGGCAGAACCACCTGTGTTTGGGGGCAGAGGCTTCAGCCACTTCCTACCTTTTGACTCCACTGTGGAGTCTGCAAAACTTGTTTGGACTCTACAAAACGCCTTCCTGTGTGGTGCAGTAGTGAGAATCAGCTTGCTTGGGTTCTCCCGTGGATGCTGAGCTTGTGTGAGGTGTTTAACTGTCTGCCTCTCCTTCCCTCTGGCAGTATTACTACAATGCCTTAACCCAGCAGTACCTGTACTGGGATGGCGAAAAGGAGACCTATATGCCTGCAGCAGAAGGTGTCACTTACCAACAGACAGCTACCACAACCACCACCAAAGAAGTGAAAGAGAAGAAAGAGAAGCCTAAAAGTAAAACAGCCCAACAGGTAAAAGACAGAATGGGTCATAACTGGGATAAAGTTTTTTCTGTGGAACGGGATAGTATTTCTCCTTTTTCATGACAAAGGAAATCCTGAGTTATTCGGTGGGGTGCATGCCTTCAATTTGCAGGTATTGTGGGGGGCTGAGGAGAGGTGGAGTTGGCAAGGCTTCAGTGCAGAAATAAGCTCTGCATAGGAGGAGTGCTTATGGAATCCTGCCAGGATCAGTGGGAGTATAACTAAGCCGTCACTTAGAGGATTAGCTTGATAAGAAGAGTTTGTACAGTAAAAGCACCAAGCTGTGTTATCTTTGAACACTGTATACAGGGAAACAGCTGCACTACATCCAGTATCCCGTGGTTTAAAAATAAAAGATAGTGGGTTGACTTGTTCTGAAACTGCCTATGAGATTGAATGGGTGTCATAAGAGATTGATAGCTTTGAGAGGAGCTGTGTGAGCAAACCACTCTGCATTTCAGATTGCTAAAGACATGGAGCGCTGGGCAAAGAGTTTGAACAAGCAGAAAGAGAACTTCAAGAATAGCTTCCAGCCACTGAGTACCAGGGAGGAGGAGCGGAAAGAGTCAGCAGCTGCAGATGCAGGCTTTGCCCTCTTTGAGAAAAAGGTGAAGGTGCTGGCAGTGGTGTGTGGTGGGGGTCGTGTGACAGAGAGCTCCTTGCTCAGGGCATTCTTGTCTCATCCAGGGAGCTCTGTCTGAGCGACAGCAGATCTTGCCAGAGGTGTTGAAAAATGGGGATGATGAAAATCCACTAAAGGTGAGTATGGTAGAGGAGCTCTAGCCAATACTTACTTTCCAACCTGGATTTCCATGGCATCATCTGTAAAAAGTGGTGCTGGTTATTGCAGTGTGCAGTGCAAGTGCAGTAGGCTGGGCAACTGAGATACACTGAGGGACAGCTGTGATTCTTTCTAGTCTTGAGCTCTTTTGGGGTTTTGAGGTTTCTAGGCCGTACTGAAAAGTATCGTTTGGCTAGTGGGATCTGTCTTGCAGCCACTGTGGTATGTACTTCTTTTGAGTTGCAGTGCTGTGAAAGTACGGGCCCAGTACTTAATAGAACAGGGATCCTTGCAACAGAGGTGGCAGAGAAGGCTAAAATACTGAACACCTTTTGTTTCAGTCTTCACTGCCAAGGCCAGCCCTTAGGAATCCCTGACCCAGGGGAACATGAGAAAAAGAACTAGTACGGTGAGGGTGACTGAGCACTGGAACAGGTTTCCTAGCGAGGCTGTGAAGTCTCTTTCCCTGAAGATACTAAGAGGTCATCAGGACACAGTCCTGAGCAGTATGTGCTAGGGGGGGACCCTGCTTAAGTAGGTAGGTTGGGCTGGATGACCTGCAGTGGTCCCATCCAGCCTCAAGCATTCTGTGATTTCATCCTTAATAATGGGAGCATGCCATTCCTCCTGTGATACACATCTGCAGCCTTTGTTCCCTTTTTGTGCTCTCTGAACTGGGGCGGCACTGTTGCACTCCCCTTAATTCCATCTTTCCTTTTCAGCGTGGCCTTGTGGCTGCCTACAGTGGTGACAGCGATAATGATGAGGACTTACTGGAAAGAATGGAGAATGAGGAGGAGAAGCTGACTGACTGGAAGAAGATGGCTTGTCTGCTGTGTAGAAGGCAGTTCCCAAACAAAGATGCTCTGATTCGACACCAGCAGCTGTCCGACTTGCACAAGGTAGTTAGTTACACTACGTGGAGAGGAAAATACTGAGTTGTCATAATTCACTGTGTAAACCAAAGCTATGAGGCATGTTGCTGTTTTGGAAACTATTTAAGAGAAAATGTGCAACTGGAATTTTGCTCTCCCAAAAGTGAGCTATTTCATTTAAGAAGAGCTCTTGTGCATTTCATGTTGTTAAAGTGAATCTCTTCTTGTTTCAGCAAAACATGGATATCTATAGGAGATCAAAGCTTTCTGAGCAGGAACTTGAAGCCTTGGAGCTGCGTGAGAGAGAGGTCAGTATTGAGATGAGCAGATGAGTAGCTAATGGAAAACCTGCACAGGTGATCACTTGAGCTCTCCTTATCCTGACACACGTCACTCGAGATAATCCTTGTAAGCCAACCCTTTTTCCAGTCAAGGTTCAGAGCTTCCCTGTTAGAAGTGTCCCATATCCCACAGATCTGGCTTAGCAGGGAAGGCTCATTCGAGCTCAGGGCTGCCATATTGGGACTAGAAACCTACAAGTCTCCTTGTGCCCCAGTGCTGGTTCAGATGGTGCTCCAGGGACTTCGGTCTGGGGCTCTGCTGTTGGTGGTGTTAATATTAGTGGGCTGCAGTCTACAGTGCTCTGTAGTAGCAGGCGTTTATCTGACTCCCATAGCTCAAAGCTGAACAAAAGTGTCCTGAAATGTGTGCTAACTGTAGTTGCTTTATGCAGATGAAATACAGAGACAGAGCAGCTGAGAGGCGGGAAAAATACGGCATCCCTGAGCCCCCAGAGCCCAAGCGCAAGAAGGTCTATGATGCAGGCACAGTGTACGTATCTGAAAGCTCCTCAGCAATTGCCTCAATGCACCATGAGCAGTGTGGGTAACTTGTCAGCTCATCTCTTCCCGCAGGAATTACGAGCAGCCCACCAAAGATGGCCTTGACAACAGTAATATAGGGAACAAGATGCTGCAGGCCATGGGATGGAGGGAAGGTTCAGGCTTGGGAAGAAAATGCCAGGGCATCACAGCACCCATTGAGGTAAGTAAAGAGGGGTGTCTCCTTGAGGAGGTTTAGTGCCTTTGTTTTTTTTCTTTTTTATCCAGAAGCACTTTCTGCTGAATAGCTCTAAAGGAGTAAATGGCCAGCCACAGCAAAGCTGCCTCTGGTTATGTTGGCTCCTGCTCATGTCTGTCCCATCAGATGCTGAAGCAGAGGCAGGGCTGTGCCTTCCTCCCTTTGGTGCTTGACTCCTGAGGTGCTGTGGCCCCAGTACCCCAGGAGGTGCTGCCCCTCCCTTCAGTTGTTGTCTTTCCTGGCCTTGCCTATGCTCCAGCTTGTGCTGTTAAGAACAGTTCTGTGCAGTTGGAGTGGGGTCAGAGGAGCATGAAGCATGAGGATGGGGTGATCCATGTACTCCAGTCTCTAGGTGTCCATGGTGGTATTTATGGCTGTGGGCATCTCCAGAGAAGCTGTCTGGATTGATGGGATTTTTGGTGGTGCCCTCGTGGTAGTCTGGCTTCTACTCACTGCAGAGCTGAAGTGTGTCTCTCTTCCCTTGCAGGCCCAAGTACGAATGAGAGGAGCTGGCTTAGGAGCCAAGGGCAGTTCCTACGGTGTCTCCACAGCAGATTCGTACAAAGATGCGGTGCGGAAAGCCATGTTCGCTCGCTTCACGGAGATGGAGTAACCCCTCTGGCCTGCAAAGCACTTCCTCGTTAGCAAGAACTGACTGTTAAACTCTGTCGCCTTGGTGACCCGGCTGTATTCTGGTTTTGGTTTAGAGTTGACCATTTCATTCCCTTGGACGTTGTTCCCTGCTCGGCATGTAACAAACGCTCCCATGAGCAGATGGTTTGAACTGACCCAACTTCATGCTGGAGAGCTCCTGGTTAAGACCAAAGGGGGATGGCTGATGTTTGTACGGTCATGTATATAGTGTACTGTATTCTGTGTTTCAGCATGTTGTCCAGGTGCCGCTCCTGCCCTTCGGAGCAGCAACAGGACCTGTTAGCTGTGCTTTCAAACTGTCTCTGCTCTCCTTTTATTGTATTGTCTGTCTGGGGTTTTTTTGAGAATTTTCCTGTACATTTTGTATGATACATCTTTGTATAGACTTTTTGAAGACTTTGATTCTAGTAGCCAATTTGGCTCATTTCCAAATGAAATACATCCAAAAATTATCCTATTTCTGTTTCTCAGTGGGTGAATGAAGAATTAAGTTGCCAATGCTACTCGTCCTTTCTGTCATTCTGCTTCTTCCTTGATGAGACTTCATCCTGGAGTCTCCGTTCCATGCAGCTCTCCACTTGCCTCCCTCCTTGTATCCCTGTGCTATGACTTGTTCTCAGCATCTTTCTCACAGCTCCAGCATGGACAGTGACTGGTGGAGCATCAGAGCTCTCTGTAGCCCTTCTTGCTATCGCTGTAGGAGCAGGAGAGGACCAGCAGCAGTGTCTGCCTCTGCCCAGGAGCCCCTGGGTGTTACCTGCTGCCCCTGTGGTGGGCAGGGGGCTGGCAGGGTCGGGGGTCACAAGTGTGGCACATCTGGGAAGATTCAAGTGCTCCACCTTGGCTTCTTTTGGCCTACCTTGGTGCTGTGGGGAGCTGCCGCAGGCTGGGTGATGGGAGGACGAGGTTCACTAGAGGTGTCCTGCAGCTGTCCCATTACTGCCTTTCTGTTCTCTACCAGTGCTGTGCCTTGTTCACGCTCTTCCCAAGAGTTCTGCCTTTGCTGATGCTGTTGGCTGTGGGTCTTGCTCAACCTCTACACAAAGCTGAGCCAGCAGTGGGAAGGGGCAGGATGAAGCAGGAGCAGTTTCACCACTCGTGCTTGGTGCAAAGCCCTTGTGGGGGTCAAGGCTGGCATCCTGTGGCTGCTTTTTGGAATGGGTGAATCCTGCTTTGCTGGCTGCTGTAGCTGTACCTGTGCCCGTGTTCCTCGGTCAGGCAGCTGCCTGATTTTTGAGGGCTGACTGGCTTGGGGTTAGCCAAGGTGGGGAATCCCCCCACCGCTGCCTCAGGACCCGGACCGCAGGGCTTGGGTTCCCTGCCAGAGTCCCCGGGCCGTTCCACCAGGTGGCAGCCGTGGCCCAGCTGTGACTGTCGTGAAGCGTTTCCTCTGCAGGGCTGCCGAGCTTCGCTGGGGCTCCAGGGCTTCGTGCTGGCGTGTGACATTCCCTCTTCGGCTCCACAGAGGAATCCGGGTGGCTTGAAACAACCTAAAAGTACCAACTCCCTGCCCCAGCTCCCCCCCAGGGTGATGGTAGGGAAGGCAGGCCCGGTGCACTGCAGTGGGGCCCCGTGTGCCTGTGGCAGTCTCCTCCCCCCACTGCTCCCTGTGTGTCCCGGCTGGCGACACAGTGAAGTGCTTTGCTGCTCTGGGCTGTAAATGGGGGGGTCTGTTTCCCAGCAGGTGGGTTCGATGGATCGATAAAGTGCATTTGTGTAGCTCAGCTTGTTCCCAGCTCATCGATCCCTGTCCCAGTGCATCCTCCTGATGAGGGGTGATGTCGCAGGCGCGGGGGGAGGGCTGACAGCGGGCACAGCACAGTGTTCTGCTGTCAGGTTTGCTCCCTCCTTGCTGCAACAAAATGCTGCCCCAGTGCCAGGACCTGAGCCAGCCGCAGCTGGTGCCTCCCACAGAACAGTTGCAGTGGGGAGCCAGGAGTGCCATGGGGACACAGGGATCGCTGCTAGAACGGGCTGCCCAAAGCAGGGTCCCTTTCTGGGGCAAGGCTTTAATGGAGTCCTGGGCTTGCAGCCCACCTGCTCTTGGTTAGATGAGTTAAAGCCCCCCTTCCTGGGTTAAGGCATTGCTGCTGGGTGCCCAGGGAACAGGAGAAGCTGGGGGGGATCGGGATATGCTGCCCCGCCACTCCCAGGCATGCCCCCAAACCCCATGCCAGGCGCTGGAGCAGGGCATGGAGGCACCGCCGCTTGCCAGCACCCACGCCTCCAATTTAGGCAGCACAGTGCGGCTGTTCGTGACTGAATGCACCGTGGCCCACAGCTTCAGAGGGACATGGTGTCCCTGCCTCCCCGGGGAACCAACCTCTGTGGGGGCGGGAGGAGAAGCTCTGGGATGGGGCCAGCCCCAGAAGTGTGCGGTGACAAGGCAGGATCCCCCTCGGAGCAAGGAGGGGAACTGCCTTGGGCGCATGGCTTGCAGGGCTGCCAGTGTGCCAGTCCCACCGAGGCTGAGCAGGTGAGCCTGACCCTGACGCAGAGTGCCCCAAAAAGGTGCCGGGCCACAGTCAAAATGCTGGGGGGCTGAAGGTGATCCCACCAGGAATGCAGAGGGACACAGCATGGTGGAGAGAGGCTTGTGTAGCCAGACAGTGGCAGGAGGAGATGCAGAGCACTCCCTGGATGGGCAGAGCTTCACTGCACTCCTATGCTTCAGTTTCTCTGTTATTGAGCAGCCACAAGGTCTCTCTGTGGCTGACAATGGAAAAGTAAAGGCACTAAGCCCCAGGGCAGGTGGAGACCCCAGGCTAGGGGGAGAGGGGGGACACCCAAAGGGGCCCTGGGCAATAGGTACATGAGAGCAGGACTGCAGCCAGGTGCTCCTTCCAGGCATAGGGCAGCTGCAGGATGACTTCTAGGGTCTTTGCTCAAACAGTCCTGCTGCTCCTTCCAGCACCTACAATATGCAGAATCTAAGGCCCCTGATGGTGTAGTTCTAAAGTTTGTGATTTTTCTGGCTGACTTTCAGCATTTATTAATATTAAAACTCCCAAACCTGCTATGCCCCAGCTTTCTGGGAGGCCTTTGGAGCATTGTGAGCTCCTGCGTGCTAACTGAGGTGAGGAAACCAGCCGAATCATCATTGTGAACAGCTTTCCTCCTGAGTGTTCCTTAATCACTGGAGTTACCAACACGTGGCAGAGCTCGGCACTCTGCATGGGCAGCCCCAGCCCTGCCTGGCTCTCTTGCACAGTCACTGAAATGCTGCTGGCAGGCAGGAACACATCCTTGTGCCACTGGTTGGGGCTGCCAGATGCCCCAGGACTCTGTGTGGATTGGGTTGGCTTTCCTGCATTCCCCCTGCCAAAAAGCCTCCTGCACCCAGCAGGACAGGCGTGGAGAGAACCGTGACCTGGGACTACCTTGGCTGTGCGTGTGCTGAGTGTCAGTCAAAGCCAGGCACCCACAGCTCCACGGGGTTTGTATCCTGATGCCAAAAGGAGATCTGAAGGGGGAGGTTGTGTTTGCTGCCATGGGGGAGCCTGGCAGTGGGCACAGACACGTGTGAGGTTATGCACCTGTGTGTCCATGCGTGTGCTCGTGCTCCTCTCCAGTGCCTTCCCCCACTCTGCCATAGGGGATTTAACAAGGCTGCTTCCCCTCCTCTTCCTCACCATGTTGGTCCATCCTCTCCTGAGCTAATGTGTCCTAACTACTTTGGAATTGCCCTGGAAGAGTTTTCCCTATTTTACCCAAATGCCCCACAACCACCTGTCCGGTTTCAGCCATGGGGCTGTGGTGGGAGGATGGGCAGGGCCACAGTGCAGCATCCTGGCAGCACACCATGGGCACTGCTGTGGCACCCCGGCAGCCTGCCTCTTTGAGATGCTCAAAGGGCAGGAGGAGGACAGCCGAGGGGGAGGGTACACAGATAAAGGGGGTTGGGAAGGGTGTTGGCTCACTGCTCTAGGTGCTCACTATACCAGCACCCCCTCCTGCCCCTTGGCATGGAACCCCTGGGGCTCTGGAGCAGTGGCCATGTCATCCTGGACACTCTTCCTCCCCAGCCCCACAGTACCAGGGTGGGTGAGGAAGGGGAGGTGTGTCCCTTATCCCTTGGCTGCTCTACTTGCATGCTGTTTTGAGCGAGAGCCCGGTTCTGGCTTGGGAACTGCATGGTCCAGGTTTCTCTGCTGGGGTGGAAAAAAAAGATGGTTTTAATTGACTCGCCATCTGCAGCAACGTGGACACAATTTGCAGCCCTGGGGGGTGGGGTGGGGGGCTCTGTTGTTGTTGGAAAAAAACAAAAACACATGCGGGCTGGGATCCTGGGGCCTGGGACCTGCAGCTACGCCCAGCATGCTCATCCCCTACCCAGGCAGCTCACACTGTCCTAGGCCCTTGGGCATCTTCCAACGCCAGGCTCTCCCAAGGGAGATGCTCCAGCCTTGCAGAAATGCTGGAATAGGCAGATTTGGAGGGTAAATAAATGGTTTTCCCAGCAGAGACTCCTCCCTGCCTCCGGCAATGAGCCGTCGATCACCAGCCAGGCAGCCCCGGAGCTGCGGCGCTGGTCCGGAGGCTGCGCAGAGCCCCGGGCAGTGGAGCCAAGCCCCGGGGGGAGAGGACGAGGGGGTTGGGCGGTGGGACCGAGGGGCTGCGGGCCGGCCAGTGTGAGCCTTGCTGCAGGCAGGGTCCTGGGGATCCAGGGAGCAAGCCAGAGCCTGGCGATGGGGAAAACCTGAGCCCCCCATGGGGCACCTGCAGGCTCCTGGCCCCACAGAACCCGGCGGGCTGAGAGGGGCGAGCAGCTCAGGCCCTTTGCCAGGTATGGGAGTGGGGGGAAGCCGCTCACCGTCTCCGCTGGGAGGGAACTTGGATGGGAGACGATTTCATGTCAAAAACGTTTTGACAGGAACTTGTCACCACCTACAAAAATCTCTTTACCTCCACCCTTTTTTTTCCCCTTTAACAGCAACCAGACCTGAGGGGTGTGTGCATTCAGGTGCAATTGAGAAACAGAGATTGGGCCTTTTTTACTCCAGTTCCTAAGAAAAATTTATTTGGTGCTTGTTCCCCTCCTCCAAAGCCTGGTTTGGGGACAGAAACTGCTTCCTGCAGCACGAAGAACCGGGCAAGAGAGGGACTGCATTTTTCCCAGCATAACCCACTGCGGTCCTCCCAGGACCCTGTCCTGGGCACCCCAAAACATCTGTCGGCTCTGGAAGCTGCTTAAAACCCACTGCCCCCCAGACCCCCGGCGGGATGTGCCCGCAGCATCATTAGCGCTCGTCTAGTCGCCGCCGCGGCGGTTTGAACCTATTTGAAATGCACTTGAAAAGGGTGGATTTGATGGGAGGAATGTGACGGGTTTTTGTTCTCCGAGCCCCCCGGTTGAAGCTCTGCGTAATGAAGAGCTGTGACTTTCACTCGGGTTATTTTGGGATGGACTACTTTTTTTTCCGGGCTGGTGGAAGACCATCAAAGCGGCGCTTTGAAAAATGTCCCAGTGTATAAATAACTCTGCTGAGAGCAGAATAACGCGGGCTCCCGCGCGCGGCGCGCCGAGGCAGACGGCATCTGCCGTGCGACGTTGCATTATAAAAAGGAATTATTCATCCCTTCCTCTAATTAACCGGGTACAGCTCCCCCGCGCAGGAGCGATGGCCCAGCATGGGGAGCACTCCCGGCCATGCCAGCAGAGCGGATGCTGCTCCCGGGGTCCCTCCGTGTGTCCCCCCAGGCCCGCACGCCTCCCAGCACCGGCAGCGGGTGGGAGCAGCAAGCTGGCGCTGCCCTGCCATGGTGGAACAACGAGGTGGGCGAGCTGGTGTGGGAAAACCCGAATGTCTGCGGGACTCACTGTCGCTGGAAAACACCTGATCTGCTGCATCGGCATCCCTCCCACCGAAATCCAAGCAAAGGGAGCGGGATGGGGGGAAAGTCCTTGGTACCCTGCTAGCTCACAGCTTCCAAGGCTGTGTTTTTTGGTGCCTGGGTTTTGCTGGGGGCCGTGTTGCGTGGGGCATTCCCCGAGAAACAGCCTGCATCCACAGGAGCCACATGGATCTGACAGAGACTCAGAGAGGCACGGTCAGTCACACCCAAGGGTGGGTTTTCAGGAGATACTGGAGGGATGGGACCAGCAAAGGGAGCCCTGTGCCCCCCACCCCAGAGGGAAGTGGCCACGGTGGCAGCAGCTAGGCAGGCTCAATACCGCGGCTGTGCCCTGGCAAGGACACAGTGCTTGGGACCTCCCGGGAGGGAGACTAATTTTAGGAGTGCTCCGGAGGGGCTATTTTGGACCCTTGGCTCTGCGTGAGTCACCTGCTATTTTTCAACCCCACTGGGGTTATTTCCGTGGCAGAGTGATTTACACGGGCTGGGACAATGCTGCTGGCACTCGCCTGGGGTCTTGGAGCCCAAAGCCATGCTGGGTGCACAATCCACTCCCCAAACAGGGTGCAGAGAGGTCCCCAGGCTGCCTGTTGGGGTTCCCAGCAACCTCTGCAGTACCTGGGATGCCCACAGCAAGGTGGACCGACCTGGAGCCCATGCCACCACCCTGCCACCTTCTCAGAGGACTGCATGGTTGGGCTTGCAGCTCCTCAGTCCTCTTCCTCCATTGTTTCCTGGGAGAGATGGATGGGGAGAGATTGGAAATTGTGGTGAGGTAGTGATGCAGTTGGTGGTTATGGGGAGGGAGACATCTCTGTCTTGGGTGCTCAGGGCTGAACATCCCTGCTCCCCACCACACTGGGCTCCTCCCTCCCCAAACCTGCCGCTTCGGTGCCCGCCAGGCAAAAACCTGGCTGTTTCGGGGTTGTCAGAGCAACGTGATGCACCTTTCAGTTACCACGGCAACCTCAGCAAGAAGTTTTTAAAATTCAGGCAAGGTAATTTCTCCTCGCGCTGCGATTTCGTTATCGCTTGTCTTGCCATTCCCCAGGGAAGCGGCATCCTGCTTCGCTCCTCTGCCAGCAAGGTGGGATCTTGGAGATAAGAAACGCAGAGCTGAGAGGAGGGGGAGTGAGCGGGTGCTCTCCCTGCACCCCATTAACGGGTCTGGCCCCAGAGACGTGGGCTGGTAATTAATGAGCATTGATGGGGGGGCAGGTGATGAGCACCTTCACCTTAGGGAGAGCCGAGAGATGGAGAGATGGGCAGGAGGAGGAATGAAGGCAAGGGTGGATGGTGAGGTGGGTGGATAGGACAGAAGAAGGAGTGAAGGCAAGGGTTGATGTCTGCTGGATAGATGGGGAAGCAGGAGGGATGAAGCCAAGGATAGATGGTGGGGTGGATACCTGGGTGAGTCATGCCAAGGTACCCAGTTAGCACCCTGATAAGCCTGTGTGGGTGGATGGATGGGTATTTCCAGCTACCAAGCAGATAATGGACAAATAAACCATCCTGAGGTGGCTCACAGGCCCTGTGTAACCCTTGGGCATTACAGACTCCACAGCAGTTTGCACTGCTGTCCCATCATTTCTTCCCATAGGGAGTAGAGCCACTGTTCTCTATCATCCCTTCATCTCCCAGCCCTCAACAGACCATAGGTCTCTCTCGTGCTGCCCCAGACCTTGTAGGAGTAAGAAGGGGATCCTGTAGCACTGGCAAAGCCTTGACAGCCTTGCCCAACCCAATCCCCCTTCTGCTCACCCCAGTCCAGAGGAGAAACCGAGGAGAAATATTATGGTTTGGAGGGTCAGCAAAGCCATAGGGTTGAAGGTCTGTTTTGTGAAGGGGAGGGAGAGGCAGGCACGAACACAGGGCTGCTTGTTCTCTGTCTGCACTGCCCCATGGGCGGCATGGCTGCCTGAGGGCACGTGGGCCTGAGGAGCATGCTGGCCCCAGCCCATATGTTGTTTATCATAAAGAGCTAACAAGCTTAATTAGGGATGTGTCTGTGATAAGGTTATCAGCTCATAAACACTCAGGTCCCCCTGACAGGAGCCCAGCAGTTACTGACTGAGCCCCTCAACAGGGAGCAGAGTGAATCCAGTCAGGGGGATGCTCATTCTGGAAGGTTTTATTCTGCCCACAGCACTGGTGGGCTGGCTGGGGCAGGGCTTGCAGGACTGTGTTGATGGGAGGGAAGAGGCAGAAGGCAGAGGGTTGGACTCTGCTCCAGCAGGATCCCCTCCTGCCTTCAGGACAGGCTCTTGCCCCACCATTAGGTTTCAGAGTGAACACTTACTGGAAGGGACAGAATAACACACTGCCAGACCTCCAGGTGGACATGCCCATAGGAACAGCCAGGTTCCAAGGGGGGATCTGCGGACACGTCTTGTGAGGACATGGGCCCCCAGGGAGAGGCATGGCCAGCAAGAGAGCCGAAGAGGGAGGCGGAGTGTGGGAGCTTCTGGCTACGAAGGCGGTGAAGGCTCCTTTCCAGTTCTGAGTTTCTCAAGTGAGAATCTGACAGCCCTGAGCAAGGCTCCCCGTCCTTGTGGGCTGTTGGCACAGTCTCATCATGCTGCTGGGAGCCGGCTGTTCTGTCCCCTCTGCTGCATGTTCACTCTAGAACCTAATGGTGGGAGCTGAGGGGGCAGCTGTGACAGCCAGCGCACCACCACGCTGTGCGAGTGTGCATCAGCAGGGATGTGTTCCAGGAGGAAGGTGCTGTGGACAGGATGGAAACAGGGCTATAGACAAGCCAGCGGCCCCAGGGCTTGGTATCCACTGCCAGCCCTATCCTGCAATGTCTGGCAGATTCATTCCTCCATGCAGGCAACAGCAATTCCCACACCCTGACTGCTTTTGCTAATGGAGCTGGCCCCGGGTGAGGGCTACAGCACGTGGGATGCTCATCTTCAGCCATCTTTCCTGGGGACTCAGGCTGTCATTGTCCCCTGCGGGGGCTGCCATCAGCCCGGGGGGACAAGGCAGCATCTTGTCACCGGTACCTGCTGCAGTGCCTTCCTTAATGACGAGTTCCGCTTGTCTGTCCCCTCAATTAACTCTGCTGTGCCGGCTCATTAGGCTGCACATGCCGAGAAGGGCTGCAGCAAAAGGGATGCTGCAGCCTCACAGGCGGGCAGTGCCCGCTCAGAGATGCACAGGGAGCTCTCTGTGTCCGTGTATCTCCACGCACAGGCGCTCCCTCCCGCTGACACGCATGTGCTGGCACACGTACACATGTGTGCCTGCACACGCACACGCTGCTGACCACGCGTGTTCCAGCAGCACCCGCACCCCCTCCGCCTGCTCCCCCGCTCTCCCCGCTGATTGCGGCAACCGAAAGCAATGGAAAGTTTTGCAGGGAAAGTGCGCGGAGCTGCTGTCTCTGGACTGGGGCTTTGCCAGGTTCCATCCCAGCCATGCCCACCCTGAGCCGAGGAGCTGGCAGTGGGGTGCGTGGGGCAGGATGCTGCCTCGGCCGTCTCGCTGCCCAGCCCTCCAGCCGGAGGACGTGCGGGCAGAGCGGCCACGTCTCGCACATCGGCCCTGCCCGCGGGCTCTTGGCCTCCGTCCGGGAGGGCAGCAGGTGACGGAAAGCGAGCCCCGGCCTGGAAGGGGATGAAAGGCGGCTCGCAGCTGTGGACACCCGACGCCACCTGCCCGGGCGCGCGGGAAGGATCCGGGATGTCCTTGCTCCCACGGGCAGATCGCCATCCGGCGGAGGCGGTGAAGGCTCTGCGAACACCGAGTGCCCATCAGGCAGCAGGGGAGCCGTGTGGTCCCACCAGCTCCTGGGGCCCCAGATGAGCTGTGGCTGGGAATCCCAGAGCCGCCACGTCCTAACCCATGAAACGGGGAGAGGCAACCCCCACCGTGCCTCAGTTTACCCTCTGCCAAAAGCCTCCCCTCTCTGATGTCTTCTCTGGGAAGAAGAGGTGGATGCCTGGGCCATGGGAGGAGGGGGGAGGTCAGGCCAGACAGCCCCCTAGCTGGGACATACCCTGCTCTCTCCCTGCAGATAAGCAGCAGGATGCTTTCCTGAGAGCAGACATGCCCCAAGCCCCCTGCAGCCCGGCGGGGCCATCTTCATCGCCACGGGGCTAAATCCGAGCTCTAGGGAAGGTTGAGGAATTTCTATCCTGGCCACCTGGGACTCACCCCCGTCCTGCTCCGGCAGCCCTTTCCCCTCTGTCAGCGCCTGCCATGTGTGTCCCACTGCCGCCGCCTCCTCCTGCCTAATCCCCCGCTCCATAAATCACATACACACACACACACACCCTTCTGCGCCCCGAGCTGCCCCGCGGGTCTGGGGTCTGCCAGCTTGTTTGAAGTAGCCAAGGCATCATCTGAACGGGTTGCCCCCAGCCCTCCAAGCCATGGAGGCCCCTCCCCCAGCTCAATCAACACTATCTGGTGCACCCTATGTCGGTGTCTCCCCACTTCAGTAGCAAGAGCAGCTCCGTCACCTCCCTGTTTCTCACACCTCCATCCCAGGGCGCCAGTAAATCCCCTGACCCACAGCTGCCCTGGAAATTTTTTCCTACTGTCTGTCTCCAGTCTTCTCAACAAGTTTGAGTCCATGGTAGAATCCCCCGGCTCCCAGTGTCCCATCGTGCTGCGATGCAGCAGCCCAGCCCGTCTCCTGCCTGCCTCCTCCCTCTCAGCGTCCGCCCTCCGCCCTGCAGGATGCCCAAGGACCGGTGCTGCCGGGGAGTCCTGGCTCCGGCATCCCGCTGCCGGGTCACCATCTCCGGAGGGGAGCCCGTGGCTGCTCATTACCCCCACGCCGAGACATCCTGCTGCAACATTCCCGTGCTTGAGGGGGAGAGGAAAGGGGGCGGGAAGAAATAGTAAGCCAGTTTTGAAGTCTGTCACCTTCCTCCAAAGCTGGACGAGTCTTAAGATTGCAATCCTGGGAGCTGGGAAATGGGTTTTCTCCGAATTTGTGGCAGGTTTGTAGCTCAGGTGAATGCTCCGGCTCTGGGTGATTCATCCCAATTTAATTTCCCAGCTGGCTTTGGCACTACTCGGTGCCTCTCAGCCCCTGACAGCATCTCCCCAAGACATCGAACCCCCGGGATGTTTTTCTCCTCCATCGGTTCTGTGGTTGGAGCGGAATTTTAGGTAAATCACATCCTTCCTTTGCCACAGTCGCCCACCTCCCTCCCACGCCCCAGCCTGGAGCTGCCGGTCTGCCCCCGGCTGCTTTGATCCGTGCCCTGCGGGGTCATCTCCCCGGCGGGGTGCCTGGACATCCCGCCCCCGGTTGATGGGCATTCCTGGGTATCTCCCAGCTCCCTGGGAAACAACCGGGACAGATGGATCTGTATCTGGCCCCTTCGCTGAGTGTCGTGTCACACAAAGTCCTGAGCAGGCTCTGCCTTCAAACTTTGCTGCCACCCAGGCATGCCTTCAGCATGTCAGGGGCAAAGCCCTGACCCTCGGCCTGAGCAAAAGGGGCCTTCTCGGGCAGGACCCCTCGCAAAAGGTGGTGGGGAGCACCTGCATTCCCCTCCAGTGGCTTTTCCAGCCCGGCCTGGCACTAACCTTCGGTGCAGCAGCAGCTCCCCCCACCCGCCCTCCCTGGTGGGTTGCATATTTTTAGCTGACAAAGACAAGGGAAAAAAAAAAAGAGAAAGAGAGAGAGAGAGAGGAGAAACAAAGAGGAAAAAGGCTCCTTTTTTGTGGGATTTTGAAAAAAATGGAAATTACCCTGCAGAGGAGGGGAGAAGGGCCAGGGGGTTTCAAAGCATCTTCTTCTCCCTGGAAATGATACGGAGAAGACGCTCCGGGCCATGTGGCCTTTAGTGGCTTTGAAGTTCAGGCAGCAGCTGGGGAGGGATGTGGTGAAGGGCAAGGCAGGGAGACAGCTTCCCACGAGGCACGTGCCGGCACTGGCGTCGGCATCAGCTGCCTGGGCCTCCCTTGACCCTCAGCTGAAGCCTGACCTTGGAGAGGTGGCAGCCCCCCAGCAAGGAGCGAACCCTGGGGCAATGGAGCTGTGCAAGTGCTGGGAAGTGGTGCCGGGTGCAGGGAGTGATGGGGTGCAGATCCTGCATTCCGTTCTTGTTCCGCCTGGCGGTTGCCACGGCGACCTGCGAGCAGGAGCATCGTTTCCACAGGATTTTGCGGGAAAAGGGAGAGTAAGGTTGTGCTTCTGGGAGAAGGGTGAGCAGTCAGGATAGGGCTCTCCCAGTTCCCTCAGTCTCCATAGAGAGCCCTTCCACCAGTATTCCCACCACAAACCCAGTCTGGCCTGGGCTGACCACCCTTCCTCCACCCCAGAGGGATGCTGGGGTTGGCTGGGCCATGCCAGGCAGTGACCATCCATCCATCTGTCCTTGCCAGAATGAGGCAGCCACCACTGGACACATCCCAGTGAAGGATCTTGGAGCTGAGTGATCGCTGAGCCACGCAGCCAAAAATCCTCTCCGACAGCCTGGTGCTCTTTTATCCCTGTGAGCTGATCCAGCTCCCGGACCAACTTCTTTGGGAGGACCCACGTGCATGGACGTGTCCCAGTTTCTTCCAGCCCTTGAGCCATTCCAGCTGCCTCTGTCCTGTCCTTTCCAGCTCCTCTGTGCACAGCAATGCCCACAGCTGTACCACTGACCCACTTACGTGGCACATCGGCACGTCAGGGCTGTGCCACAGAGCTACTGGCCCCCACCCTCCGCCAACATTACCTTCTCATGTCATGAAAGCCCTTGGACACCTCAGAAAATTGGGAAGTTACCTTAAAACTATTGAGTTATTCAGTTGTCCTTCTCACACAGACAACACCAAACACCTCCCTATATTTGTGGGGGCTGGAAATGGCTCCAGACAGCAGTGAAGGGCAGTCCAGAGAGCCTGGGTGCTGACTGATGTAGCTCTTGCCCTGAAGATAATGCTCCTCCTGGCCCGGTGGCTTGGCTCCTGGTGCTACCTCCTGCATGGCCACTGTAGCCACGGGACAGTGGCCCCAGTCTTTCCCTAAAACAGCAAAAGGATCTTGTAGCCCTCCAAAATACCGGTATTCATACATTTGGAGTGCACAGGGATGTGTTGGAGGGGACACAGCTGCATGGTGACACATCCCTGCCACCCTGTGCACACCCCTCTGCCCCAATGTCCCTCTACACCAGCTCCCCAGGCACAGGGAACCGCATGGAGTGCCCAGAGCACCCCATGGTGAAATGGGGAGTGTTGGGACTGGCTCACTGGGACCCAGAGCCACCAGTCCAGGTCCGTTTTCCATCAGCACAGCTCCTGCCCATTTCCATGGCAACATGGGGGGTGACAGATGTGGTCCCACACCATGCTATGGTCCCATGTGCATGTGAGCCAGAGGGCACCAGGAATTCTCAGTCATGGCCAGGCATGGGCACCATGATGCTCCTGCTGCTGCAGTCTGGGGCTGTGCTTGTGGGGCCAGACTGAAGGATGGATGAGATGGGCCTGGCTTCACCCAAAGGCAGGTGATGGCTGTGTTCTCTGGAGCATGGAGAGCTGCAAGAACAGATGATCTCAGCAGTGCCAACCAGACTGCAGCTAGGAGTGGGCATCCCACTTGTCCCTCTGGCTTAGAAAGACCACAGGGGCAGAGCAAGATGGGTCCTTGGTCAGGCTTGGTGCAGGCAGCACCAGCCATCCCCTACCCACGGTCCTGGGCAGGGCTTGTGTGTCGGCACTGTCATCCCAGGCATCCTGGACTGCAGCTGGGAAGTGAAAAGCCTCAGTCCTGGGGGCAGCGCTGACTTCAGCAGTTCCCATTTCAGGAGTCTCAGCCTCTCCCACCAGCACATCACACTGCAGACACTACCGGGGCACTCATCTCCCCTCCCTCGCGATCTCCTGTTGTGCCTCGGGACCCTCAGCAGGACGCGACCCCGCCTTTCCAGGCGGCTATCGACCGCCAAGCGCCTCACCGCCATCAGCAGGAGCTGCTCTTCAAACGCCTTTGCCGTCGGCGCTGGGCTGAACATCGATCCGTCAACCACCTTCCACGTCCTCACTGCACCCCTTTCCCGGCAGAGCTCCAGCCGGGCTGCTCCCTGCCCAAGAGACTGCTTTTCCCAGTGCCTGTCATGCTCAGGGCCCCTCAGCCCCCTGTCCCATGGCCCTGCTGCCAGCTGGTGCTGCCCTCCTGCCTCAGTTTCCCCACCAGCAGAGCGCAAGGCTCGGCGACCCTGTGGGCAGCACCACCTCAGCGCCCAGGATGGGGGCAGCTCTGCCAGGTGCAGGCACACCTGGATGGCCAAACCTGCTCTGCCAGGGGATAACAGGCTCAGTTTGTCCCCGTGTCACCCTCGACACACACACTGGGTGCCTCTGCTTGTCCTCTCGCCTCACAGGGACCTCACTCTGCCCCTCTGGGTCAGACCCCTCTGCTGCTGCCAGGGGTCCCGCTGGGGCACCCGCTCCAGCACAACCCCCCGTTGGCTTTCCCAGCTCGTCACCGTGCGAGGCGGAGGAGATGACATCCCTGCTCCTGCCAAGACAAACACGGCGCCTTCCAAACACGCAGGGCTTGGCAAGCCCACGCCTCGGCCATCGATCACCGAGCCCGCCGTGCTCCAGCCCACGACAGCCCATCCGCGACACAGAGCAGGGGAGAAAGAGCGGGGAGTTTGGGGGGGTCTCAGCAAACCCCCCACGCCTCTTCCAGCACTGCCAGCCGCAGGGTGGAGGATCCACATTCGTACCCTGCCTGGGGCTGGGGGCTTGCCCTGGGCTCCTCATGCCCGCAGGGTGCTGGGCAATGTCGGGGCAGTCCCCACCCCTTGGCACGCAGAGAGTGCCCGAGGCAGGGACAGCTCGTCCCTGGGGTGGCTGTGCCGAAGGGTGCCCTGCAGCTGCTGGCTTAGCCCCAGGCAGAAAGTTGGCCAGAGCCAGCTCCAGGCTCTTACAATAATAAACCGCTCTCAGGCAAGCATTTGTCACTGGGCTGGAGCGGGAAACGACCAGATATCCCAAACATTTGGGGGAGGGAGCGTGGGAGGCAGAGGGCAGTCAGGGAGGTCTTGGAGAGGCCGGAGAGGGTCTGCCCTCTCCATAGTGTCCTAAGATGGTGGCAGCAGAGTGTGGCATCACCACGTCAACCCTTCCAGAGGACTCAATTCAGCCTGGAGGGGCAAATCCTGCTCCTCCCTCGAATCCCATCCCCTGCAGCGGTTCCCGAGCTAGGAGCTGCTCAGGTTTCCGTGCGAAGCTCGTGTCTGTGAGAGCTGTAGCG
>WEKY01021782.1:36134-79526 GCA_013390045.1 Picathartes gymnocephalus
CACGGGGGCTGGTGGGGAGCTCCATGGGGGTTGCGGCAGGGCTCGGCGGCGAGCGGGTGCCCAGGGAGGGGGTGCCGGGGAACACACACACGCCGGAGAATGCCCGGCACCCTGGAGCAGGCTGCCGGAGCCCGCCCCGATGAGACGCCGAACCCCGATGGGGCGCCGAGCCCCGGCAGGACCCCGCGCCCCGGCTGGGACTGGGGCTGGGCGGAGGACGCCCGGGCGGGGGGCGCAGGGGACAGCCGGCGCTCCCTGGGGACAGGCCAGGCGTAGCAGAGCGCAAAGTTGTGCAAAGTTATTTCCCGGGTGCGCAGGGTCGCGCTGGACATTTGGTGTTACCGTATTATGTTATTTTTTTTCCCTATTTTTCCCCCTTTTCCTCTGATGGCATCGCGCGCCGTGGCCGGAGGTGGGCCAGGCTCCCCTCCCACTGCCTATCCTGCCTCTATTGCTTTTCCCTCCCAAAATGTTTCCTGCTCTCTCCCGAGGCCACGGGGTGCAGGCGTGCAGACAGCCCTACCCCTGCGTCCCCCCGGGGTACTCTCGAAGCCTCCTCTCAGCCCTTTTTGGGGGTTCGATCCCCAAAAGGAGCCCCTGTTCCAGACGAGAAAACCTTTCCCTAATTGCTTGGGCTCGGCGGCGCTGGGTTGACCAGCCTGGGGAAGGAGGGATAAAGCGGAGTGGGATTTTGATCCTCCTGCGGCAGCACAAGCAATGGCCAAACTTTAATTGCTGAAAAACCCCTCCAAGCCCAGACAGCCCGGGGGTTGGAGGGCAGGAATGTGGCCGCTCTCCCCTGGAGTTCTCAGTTTCCCCGGAGTGCAGATGACCCTGGAAATGGAGATTTCCAGGCCAAGGTGCACTCCAGTGGCCCGTTTCCCTTTTTGCTTCCTTGGAATTTGCCTTTCCCAGCCGTGTCTTGATGTCCCCCACTCACCGCCGGCCCTTTCCCCTTTCCTCGCCCTGCGCTTGCTGCGCTCCCCTCCTCTCCCTCTTTTCCTTTGTTTGCCATCTCGCTCCCTGTCTCTGACGCGTACGCCGCTCCATCCAAATGCAATAGTAGGATTTGCCAGAATTATTTCCTAAAGCTGCCGGGGAGAGGGGGAGGTTTGGATGGAGGGGGGGTTATTTAACTGCAACCAACTGGAGTTTTGGCTGGTGGAGGAATTAGGGGTGCGGGCTGTCCTGGCCTGGCACTGATGGGAAGGGCAGAGCCTGGGAATGGGTGGGAGAAGCGGGGAGGCAGCCTGAAAAGGGACCGAATACCAGTACAATGGAGCAGAGCTGGGTGTGCTCAGGGGGACAGAAGCAAATTGAAATATTTACTGACCCCAGAGGCAAGAAGGAGAAAAAAAAAAAATACGCAGCCCCAGGGAACGGTGGTGCCGCCACACTCGGGGTCTTGCCCTGCTGCTGGTGACAGTGCTGCTGCCCTTGCCCTGCTCGGGGGTGGGTGCTGTGCACTGCAGGAGAGTCCAGCCAGACCACCCGGATGGGGTGCAGCAGCTCAGCATCCCTCTCCGGGTTGCCCCAAAGGGTTCCCAGCCATCCGTCCAGCTTCTTTGGGTGTGCCTGTCCCCTGTGGGGCTGTGTGGTGGCAGCTGGCAGAGCCCTGGAGGGCATGGCTTCATGGGGGTGTCACAGTGGGGATCCCTATGCCCACAGAACTGACCCCCTTTGGCTGGGCTGGCTGGACACTGCCCACGGTCCTGAGCCCACCCGGATACCGTGGCACAGTGCATCCCACCCAAGTGTGCAGCTCCCTGCAGACATGAGGGGCTTCCCACCGTGGGCCTCCTGCCAAATACTGCCTGAAGTGCCCTGGAGACCCCCGGGAGGGTGCTGCCTCGGGAGGGGGGCCTGACCCAGGGGATGGTGCATCCAGGAGGGGCAATGGGATGCACGGGGGGCACCGTGCCCCGTGCCATGCCAGGGTGCGTGTGTGGCTTGCTGGAGGCAGCTTGGCGGACTCTGCTCAGTGCCGGAGCCCCAGGGAGTCCAGCTGCCTGGCACACAGGCAGGGCTTTTTTTTTTTCCTCTTCTTTTTCTTCCTCTTTTATTTATGAAAAAAAAATCCTTTTTTTTTTTTTTTTTTTTTTTTTTTTTTTTTTTTTTTTTTTTTTTTTTTTTTTTTTATAAAAAAAAATCTTTTTTTTTTTTTTTTTTTTTTTTTTTTTTTTTTTTTTTTGGTACGTTCTTGGAATAATGAAGTCCAGATTTCCTTCATGTTGGAAAGATTTGATCCCAGCTCCGCTTGCTGTGGCTTTGCTGGGGGCTGGGAGGAGAGGTGGGGAGGCGAAGGCTGGTAGTGGGACCCCTCTGGGTGCCAGGGCAGGGGGAGCCAGCCCGGTGGGGGGCTGGGGATGCTGCAGCCAAGGGGGGTTTGAGGAAGGATGGAGGGATGCTCCTCACCTGGCCAAGGCTCGCCAACCGGGGTGGAGGAGGGTGCTGCAGCGGCTCTCTCTGCGCTTGCCTCGCCCTGTGTGCTTGGCTGGGCACCCAAGGAGGTGAGGCTGTGGCCCCCCGATTCGGGCCCCCTGCCCCCCCAGTCTGCGGAGCGGAGTTCAGCCTCCCGGGGCTGTCTTCCAGTCCTCCCCAGAGGATGCTGCGTGCCAGCGGGCGACAGAGAGTGGGATGTGGGGCTTGTAGCCCCCAGGGGAGTGGTGGGTGCAGTGAGCTGACATCCCTCCCACGTGTGCCCTCCTTGGCAGGCTTGGCTCCCCCAGACTCTTCTCGATCTCAGCGCCCAGGTGTGTGCCCACCATGCCCGTGGTCGGTGTCCTCCTCTGGGCCACCCTGCTGACTCTGGGCTGGCGGGCTGCCCATCCCAAGGACCACAGCTTCGCTACCCCCAGGGTCCAGCTCTCCTTCAAAGGTAAGAGTCTGGTTGTTGGAGTGGGGGGCAGGGTGGGACCCCAAGACGGAGGAAACCACAGGCATCTCAGTACAGGCTCCTCCTCCTCCTCCTCGCTCGGGGGCCATCAGCAATCTGCACCCTCAGAAATCTCCATGGGGATCGATATTCAGGTGTGGCTGAGCTCCCAGTCTGCTCCAGCACACGCAGTCTTGGGGGGCTGGTAGCCTGCGTAGTCCCCCCAGTACGCTTCCTGTTGTGAGTGGGTGGCTCCCTCCATCTGGCAAAGCTGGGTGCTGAGGTGCGGGAAGACCCCCTGGCAGCACCCCGATTCCAGACAGCAGCTTGACGCCGCCCCGACCCCCCCAGCTGGTATTAGCGCCTGGGAGCTGGCAGGGAGCCGGGAGAGGCAGGAGGGGAGGGTGCTGGGTGGGGGGAAGGGGCTTAACCCTTTCGTACTGGGGCTGCTGAGCCCACCCAGCCACTCTAGGAGCTGTGGGGGGCCCCTGGGTCAGCTTTGGGGTGGAGGGGTTTGTCCTGAGCTCCTGTTTCGAGGTTGCTGAGCAGGGCACGCCGGGGCTGATGAGGCAGGTCCGAGGGCTGCAAACCTTGAGGAGTGGAACAGAAATTGTCCCTGCTAGGGCCTTGCCTGCTTGGATGTGTGTCAGGAGGTGACAGACACAAGGAGTCTCATGTCTGCCTCCCCTTGGGGTCTGTGGGAGAGCTGGGGCTGTGCTGCCTCTACCCCTCCTGAGCTGTCCCACCGTGCCTTTGCCCTCTGGTCACCTACTGAACCTGCTAGCCCAGGGATGTGGTGGCAGAACTAATGATGAGCCCTGCAGAGCCAGGCAGGAGGGGCCTGGGGGCTGACAGCAAACACGGTGAAGAAGCACCAGCCATGGGTGTTACAGGCTGGTCTTGATTGAAAAATCACTGGTATGAAGAGTCTGGGGACAAGTCCAGGCTGGAAAGCAGTGAGCCTGTTCCTCCCCAGAGGCAGGCACCACTTTCCTCTCCAAACAGCGTTTTTGGAGGGTTTTAGGGGCTGCTGGGGCATTTAAGCTGCTGTACAAATGCTTTCCCTGGCTTAAAACACCTCTTCCTCATGGCTGTGAGGAGGGGAGGCTCCAGCAAAGTCCCAGCTGGACCTGGTGCCCACTGCCTCGGTGTGCTCCAGGAGTGAGATTAATTCCAGATAGGCATGGTTAAGCTTGCTGTGCCACGGGTTTGGGGTTGGTTTTTTTTTGGTCCCAGCTGGTTGGGGCAATGGTTCCTGGCTGTGCTCAGGATCTCCAGTCCTTCTCCCTCCTACTTGAGGTGGTCTTGGCAGGGCTCCCCCTGCCCTTGCTGCCTAGAGAGGGGATTTGAGGTGGGAGAAGGGCTGGTTTGCACTGGCACACGGAGGAGAAATGCCAGCGGTGTGCTGTATCCAAGCACATCGGGGTTGGGAAGGGGTGCCACTCGCCTCTTTCCTGCCTATACTCTGACACGGGTGGCAGTGGTGGAGAATTTTCCCAGGGTCTTCCTCGAGGGCCAGCTGGGGGGCACACACCAAACTGCTGGTGAGCAGCTTCCTGAGTTGGTAATCTGCGTGCAGCCTCCCTGAAGCCACAGGATGATGAGAGATAGGGTGACAGTGGCACTTTGTGGATGGTCCAGTCCCTTTTCTTGGCTGGAGAGGCAGGGATGATACCCAAATGCCCAGCCCCAAATCTCCCAGTGCAGCTACAGACAGTGGAGTTGGATGTGATGGGTCTGGCCTGGGGGACACTGGTGTGATGAGTTGGGCTGGGCTCTGCTGTCAGGGATGGCTGTGGTGCCACAGGGGAGCAGGTGGCCGTTTGTGCAGTCACGGCTGCTGGGGTTGGGGTGTGGGTCTCCACCACAGCATCCCTCTGACTAAAGCATCCCAGTGCCAGGGTGGGATCAAGGTGGCCTTGTGGCCAGGGTGCTGGGGAAGGAGCCGCCATGTCCCCAAGTGTGTCCCCCGGCGCCTGGCCTGGGCAGCCGCTCTGCCTGGAGCCGTGCCAGCTGCGGGAGCGTCTCTGGGTTTGTTTGCCTTTGCTTGTTATCGAGCGCCAGAGGTTTGTCACAGCTCCCCGGGGCCTGCGTCATCCTCTACGGAGCCCCGGCGTCTCTGAGTGCATGAAAAAAAATACAGCTCTAAAACTCTGAAGTGATAGGAAGGGGGTGGGAACAGAGCTCCTGTGCCCTGGTGCAGGGTGATGGGCCGGGCAGGGTCAGTCCTCCCCCCATCCCGTCACCCCTGTGGTCTCTTTACGTCTGTCCTCCTCTCAAGGCTTTCCTGTCCGTGTGTCGGCAGGAGGAAGGTGACCAGCATGGAAAGAACAGTGCTGGGAGCGGCTCCGGCACAGCTCCCTTTTGCCAACAGCTCTTCCCAGATCCCAGCCCAGTGCTGGCCAGAAATAGGGTGGATATTTTTAATCATCTCCGTGCTGACAATTCACTCACTCCCCACACTGCTGTTCACATCCTGCAGCCCCCTCTCCTCTGGGCCTTCCTCCGGGCCGGGGGGCTCGGGCACCAGAGAGGCTGGCCCATTCCCCACGAGGATGCAGGAGGGGATGACGATGATTGATGGTGATTCATCCCTCCGTGTCCTGCTCCCTGTCCAGCGTGGGAAAAGCGTGCGGGAAGGAAGGGTGGGCTCTCGCCCCGCATCACGGCGGGAAGCCCTCGAGGTCAGGGCTCTCCATGGGCCTTCCAAACGGGAGCTGCTCCCTGCAGCGAGGGGAACAGCCGTGCTGGCACCTCTCGGAAAAGCCGTGGCTGAGGTCCAGCCGGGGGCAGCCCTGGCAGGGAGGGGCGGGGTGAGAGGCAGGGCAGTTCCTGCAGGGGAAAAATATTACTTTAAAAAGAATGGATCGAGCATGGAGTTTCCTCTGTGCTCCACTGACAGCCCCCTGCATGGCCTTGCTTCTGCCTGCCTCGTGCCTCAGTTTCCCCTCCCACCCCACTGGCATCTCTGCTGGTGGCCAGGAGATACCGGCACGCTTGATCTGGGCCAGGAGGTGGCAGATGGCTGGAGAGGAGCCAGGACAGGGGACCATGTCCTGGGGGCCACCCAGGCGCCCTCCTAAGCTGCTGCAGCTGTGGGCACTGCTTGGCGACAGCAGGATGGGATAAACAGGGGAGTGCAAGCAGGGCCAAGGGCTTAGGGACAGCCAGTGCTGGGAACATGCTGGGAACACTGGTACTGTTGGTCCCCACCCTGGTGTCAGTGTCCCATGCTGCTCCTCAGACCGCTTAAAGGTCAGGGGGATGCCACAGTCCCCTTTCCCGTGCCCTGGGGGCGGGGACATGGGGCTGAACCCTGTGACCCCTAAGAGGATTTCCTTGGCTGGGACAGTGGGGGGCTGCAGCAGGGCCCCTCCACCCGCTGGGACCGGCTGCTGCTGGGGCTGAGCTCCCTGGCTCCGGCTGCGAAGCTCCATAAGCTCCTTAAACCCTCCCCCCTCCAAAAACCCTGTGCAATTTCAGCCCCACAAGCCTATATCTAATAAGATAGTTATCCCTCAAATTAACAATGCTCCTTATGGAACAGCATGGCCCTTCCTGGGGTCCTGGCATGGGTATCCTCTCCACTCCAGTGCCACTTAAGCACAGAGCAAAGGGCGTGGAGCAGCCGCAGTTTCCAGCCGGCACCGTGCCCTCCCCTCAGGGGCTGCGGAAAGAAATAATGTCGAAAAATTAAACAAAAAAGCCCAAAGAACAGCGTGTTGGGGCACCTCAGCTCAGCACTTTGCTTTTGGGGTGATTAAAGTATTTTTTTCTGAAGCCAGGCTCTTTCCTGAAAGGGATTTCATGCTCCTGGAGCATCCTCTGACACAGCCAAGAGCCTGGTCAACACTGTGGAGTGATGCTTCGTGGGGACAGGGTCCCCCCTGCCTGCGCTGCTCGTTGGGGCACATCCACCCAACCAGCGCTTGGGGCATGCTGGCCCGGGGATGAATCAGCGGTTTCTGCTGAAAAAATGTGGGTTTTCCTTTTCTTCTTCTTCTTTTTTTTTTCTTTAATTGTTTTTTGGCTTGCACCCAACCGACCGGGCTGCGATTGCTGCGGGGAACACCCGGCCGGCACCTCTTTCATCCCGAGGGATTTGACCCGGGCGGCTGCAGCACCTGTCCCCTGCCGCGGGTGTCGGCACGGGGCGATGCTCCAGAGGGGCTGGAGATGATCAGGGGTGGAAGGCGGCAAGCGGGAACGGGAGTCACGTCATCTCCCAAGCCCCTGCAAGGCAGCTTCGGTTTCCTCCCACCTGTGAATCGGTTAAATGGGAAAAGAGCTTGGCTGGGGGCCACGGAAACTCTCTTATTACATGTAATTAGCTTAATTACATCATAAATAACCCATCAAGGGGTAGCGGAGTGACGCTCAAACAAATAAGCGATTCTGCTTTCATCGGACGACCCACCCAGCTCTTTGATCAGCCCCAATAACAACAAATGCTTTAACCACGAGAGGGGACACATCCAGCCGCACAATCCCTCTCCCAGCATTGCTCCCCATCCTACCCCTCCGACGCGTACCCAAAAAGCTGCATCTCAGATTTCAAGTAGGGAAAAAACTTGGTAGGGAACACCATCAAAATTTGGGGCACGCTTCTAAATTTGTGGGATAAAACGCTGCAGGATGAAGATGGGATTTATCCCTGCTGTGCCAGGCTCCCTTGGGATCAGTGCTGGGCTTATCCATCGGCATTTAAAGTGAATTCATTCTCCCCCATGCAAAGAAAGAGCTCCCGAAAGGCGCTGGCTCCGCCAGCCAGGGGAGTAGGGGGGGCAGGAGTGCGGTTATTGAATATAAACACGCCGTGTAATTTACATGCTAATTATGTTGAATGCGCTACAAGCCCATAATTAGAATCTAATTAGGTGAGAGCGCTTGTAATTGGTTTTGGGGAATGCAGTGATGGTGCACCTGGAGAGGTGAGCCGGTCGGGTCGTAATGGCATTAACTCTTGGTGCTGGTGCCCTAGTGGTGTTTGAGGGCGTCGGGAGGATTTGGGGGGCTGAGGTGGGGTGCTCGGTTTATCGAGAACCCCCAAAATCTCCCTTTTGCTTTGGAGATCAGCACTGGTCTCCGTGATGGTTGGGTGATGGATAGGGACCGCTCACGCCTTCCCGATGGGGGCCAGTGGTGACAGCCAGCAATGGTGGGCAGCTGCCAGAGCTGGGAATGCAGCCCGAAATTGGCATTGCAGGGGGAATTTGGCTTTGCAGAGCATGCAGTCGGGTGGTGGTGCCGCGGGCAGAGCAGAGCATCGCGCCTCGTTGCCAGCCCTTAGGCTCCTGGCCGCCGGCATCACTCGAGGGCGCGGGGTAATTACAGCTCAACGCCCGAGGACACAAAACGATTGCGGGCAGGCGAGTCCTGGGGGCTCCATGGGGGCTCCGCGGAATGTTGTGAGGGGACGGTCCCCAGGGAGGCCACCCTGGCTGTGATGCCGCGCGGCTCCTGGCTCCTGTGCTCGGCAATTAAAATAGGATTAGGCTCCTGGCCAGCCGGGGAAGCTCTGCCGGTGCCGGGATTGGCAATGGCGATGCAGGAGCGAATATGTGCTCGTTGGGGCGCATCGGCTAATGAGCTGGCTTCTCCAGCCCGGACGGGGCCCCTGCCCCGCTCTATCCCCAGGGACACCCCATGGCTGCTGGGGGCGGCGTTGGGGACACAGTGACACGGGGGGAATTAGGCAGTGCGATGGAGGTTTGGGAGGTCAGAGGTTGTGGCAGGGTCTTGCCCGCCCCGCCATCCTCTTTGGAGAGGGCGTTATGGGGCAGTGGGTCCGGCACCGCCCTGCTTTGGGAGTGCCCCCTCTGATCGCTGGGCCATGGGGGGTTGAATGGAGCCCCCCGTGGGGGGCCAAGGCCCTTTGTGCTACTGGCGCTGTCCCCTGCCAAGCCCTGGAGATGCCCGTCCTAATGGGTGTGGGATATTTGGGGCTGTCACTGACAAGGAACCCTCCACCACCAGTGTCCTGGCTCTCGGGGATCCCGGGGCTGTTGGTGCTGGTGTCCCCAGGCTGGGTTGGGATGGCAGATGAGGAGTTGTCCTGGCGTGGGGTCTCTTGTCCAGTTTAATTGCCATTCCTGTGTCTGCCTGCTCCAGGTGTTTCTGTCCTGAGTGGGAAGCCTGGGCATACAGTTCCACCATCAGCAGCTGGGGACAGGCTCTTCTGTTCTGCCTCTGTCACTCACTGCCAGAGCCACCCTGCCCTTTCCTGGCTCCTGAGCTCTGGTCCCCACCAACACCAGCATGGCACTGAGGGGAGCACCAGCACGCACCCGGAGTGTGGGGCACACACCTGCACACACACAATGTATGGGCCGGTGGGGCAGCTTCAGGACATGGGACAGGCAGGAGCCAGACCCAGTGTGCCATGGCACAGTCAGGGACTGCTACAGGAAAGGCTGGGAACGCCATGGGTGGCATGTGAGCCAGCACCGGCAACTGGGAGCATCTGGAGCCCAGATGGGGCAGGCAGGAGGAGGAGCCTGCCGTGGGTGGGTGGGTGAGCAGCTCCCTGGCCCCCCATCCTTGGCACTGTTCCCACTGCCCCTCTGCCGTGGCCAGCCCCGCCTGCAGCCTCAACTCCAGCCCCTCCACACGGCCACCGTGCTCATCCCGTCTGTCCAGCCCTGGCAGACAGGCAGGTCCCCAGGCCGGGGGAGGTTCATGTCACATCCCGTGATGCCGTTTTCCGCAGCTGGCTCGGAGGGATTCCCATGCTCTGTGTGTGCACTGGCCTCACTGGCATGGCTGGGCAGGTCTGGCATCTGCAGCAAGTGCCCCGCTGTGGGACTGGGGAGCATTGCTGCCAGCTGTGGGACAGAGGGGGTGCCCTGGGTGGGAAGGGACCCTGGGGGCACCTGTGGGACATTCCAGTCCCTCATGCGGCCAGGAGGTGGGAGGTCAGGGAGATCTGCAGGCACTTGGCCTCCTGCTGGGAATGTCAGCTGGCTGCTGGAGCCTGCCCAGCACTGCCTGGAAGGCGGTGTGGTGCTTCCTGACACTGACCTGCAGGACCCTGCTCCACTCTCCCCAGGAAGGGGAGTCCCCAGAGCTGCTCCCAGTGCAGAGCTGCTCCACCCCTCTGCGTGGAGGGACAAACTCCGCAGGGTGAGGGTGCTCATTGGATCAGTGTATCATGGGTATGGCATCTGATGGCTGTTGGTGGCATCCAAAGAGGATGACAACACCAAAGAATATGGCATCTGGGGCAGATGGCATCCCAGGAGGGTGGCATCCAGTGGCTGAGGGTGGCATCTGATAGTTGTTTGTGGCATCCAAAGAGGGTGGTACCTTTTAAAAGAGTGGCATCTCCAAAGGGGTTGGCCTCAGAGGTTGATGGCATCATGTGGAGGTGGCATCCAATGGGTGTTGATGGCATCCTAAGAGAGCAGCACCTCCAAAAGGAAGCATATGGGGAAGATGACATCCCGTGGGGATGGCATCTGATGACTTGGAGTGGCATCCAGGGCAGATGTCATCCCATGGAGGGATCTGATATTTGGGAGTGGTATCCAAAGGGGGTGGTATCCTAACACCTCCAAGGGGAGTGGCACCTCCAAAGAGTGGCATCCTCAAAGAAGTGGCCTCCAGGGCTGATTGTATCCTGTTGGGACAGGGTTCTCTGTCTTACTCGTGCCCTGGCCCCTGCCGCGTGGTTCTTGGCACCGGCCCACATCATCTGCAGCACTTCTGCCTTCCATCTGGCTGCCTCATTGCACTTGTGAATATTCATGACCCTCATTATCCTCTTTCACTCCTTGCTCCCACACTTAGGCTAAAAATAACTTTCCAAGGGGGGATGGGGTGTGCAGGGCGGGGGAGAGAGACTCATCCCCTCCCCTGGAGCTGGTTCCTTGGGATCCCAGCTCTCCCATCGTAGGAGCCAGAGGCTTGGCTGGAAGGTGGGGTCACAGTGCAGGAGAGGGATGATGCTGGAGATTTTGGGAGCTGTGGTCTTTGGGCTGGGGTGGCAAAGCCCCTGCCTCCTGCCCCATCTCAATGGCAACCTCCACTCCCTGCTGTGGGGTGCTGGATCTCCTGAGCCCAGGTCCTGATGATTTCTCTCCTGGCCACTCTTGGTTGTCCCAACTGGCCATGAGCATCTCTATCATCGTCCCTTGTCCTACGTAGAAGTGGCAGTATTATGGTGCTCATGGAGTGGAAAGGGGGCACCTCTTCTCATGGGATGTACTCCAGCTGGGCTCAGGCTTGGACTCGGGGATGGGAACTTCCCCTTGGACTGGGGAAGATGGGGGTCCCTGGGGTACTGACACCTTCCCCTTTCCCCCTGTAGAGCTGAAGGCAACAGGCACAGCACACTTCTTCAACTTCCTCCTCAACTCCAGTGACTACCGCATCCTGCTGAAGGACGAGGACCACGACCGCATGTATGTGGGCAGCAAGGACTACGTCCTCTCGCTGGACCTGCACGACATCAACCGCGAGCCCCTCATCGTAAGCTGCCAGTGCAGGGCACAGGGGGAACGGGTGGAAGAGGGTAATTGGGCACTTCGGGGGCCTTTTGGATGCCAGGGCAAGAGCTTGATGGGTGTAACTGGTGCTGGTGGGGAAGTGTTGGAACCAGGTGGGAGTCCTGATCTCCCCCGGGTTGGTCTTTCCACAGATCCATTGGCCTGCGTCCCAGCAGAGGATCGAGGAGTGCATCCTGTCAGGCAAGAACAGCAATGTGAGTAACCACCATGAACCCCCTTCTGGTAGTGGAGTGGGGCTGGTGGCTGGCAGGTGAGGGGGATTCATGTCCCTACATCCTACTCTGGAAAAGCCATCCCCCCACACATACAGCCATGTCAAGATGGGGTGGCTCTCCAGGGTGTTGCAGTGTCCTGTTACCTATTCTGTCCCAGAAAGGCAGGTCCTGAAGAGCTTCCTGGGCAAGTAGGATGCCAAGCTCCCCATGCTGCTTCCTCCTACCCGCCAGGGCTGAGCTCTCCAACGTGCCAGCTCGTGGCCCATGCTAGCCCCTGATCCGTGCTGTCCCATGCCACGTGCCATCCAACAACCCGTTCCATCCTATGTCCACACCAGCTATGGCCCCACTGCAATTTATAGCCCCCCTGCTTGGGTTGACACGTTCTCCTCTGCTTCCCAGGGGGAGTGCGGCAACTTCATCCGCCTGATCCAGCCCTGGAACCGGACACACCTCTACGTGTGTGGCACTGGCGCCTACAACCCCATCTGTGCCTTCGTCAACCGCGGGCGCAAAGCCCAGGTGAGGGGTGGGAGGGATGGGAGTGCTGAGCTGGTGTCTGGCACCGTGGTGCTGGCACAGCCACCAGGGAACTGCAGTGGGGTGGGTGCTTGGTTTGACTCTCCTGGCTGGTGAGGGAGGTTGGGAGGCTGGGGGCAGTGGCAGGCTGGGGGTGACCATGGCTAATGGTGTTGTGCTGCTGAGCGGGGCCGAGCCATCTCCACAGACCAAGGACTTCTCTTCACGCTGGAACTTGGCTGTACTCTGATGGCAGCTTCCACACAACGTGCCCTCCCACCCTGCTGGCTGCAGCCACTGCTGGATCTCCACTGGGACGAGGGACATGGCAACCCAACTTCCCACTTGCTGCCAGGCTGCTGAGCCCCTCACTGTAGATTGCAAAGATGCCTGGCACCATGCCAACACCGATGCTGCACAGGGAGAACTGTGCAGGGATTGTGCCAGCGTGTGTGGCCATGTCAGGAAGGTCCCCGGATGGATGTCACCCAGAACCAAGGACCACAACGTGCAGTGAGAGGGTGGCATCAAAGCTGCATGCCACGAGGCAGGATGTGTGGCAGACAGAGGAGCATTTTCAGGACAGCCCTGGGAGGGAACCAGTCTCTGCAAGCAGCAGCATGAGTATCCCAGGGGTCCCAAACCCTGTGAGGTGTCTGTTCCCTCCGCGCTGGGGTGACAGTCCCAGGCTATGTCTTCTCTTGAGACTGGAAAGGGAGTCACCAGCCCAAACTGAGGGAGGATCACGGCGCTGGATATAAAGGACAGGCACCCGACTCAGAGCCCTCAAGCCTGGCAGGGGCACTGAGAGAGGTGGATGCTGCTCAGACCATTCCAGATTGGGACTGGATTGAGGCTGAACTGGGGAGTGACAGCTTATGAGGAGGACCAAGAGTGCTAGTGCAGTCGAGGACAGCACTACCTGTCCAGCAGAGCCAGTGGCAGTGTGGAAGTGTTCCAGTGACCCCGTGGTGCTAATAGCTTTGGTGCTGAGGCATTGCTCATCAGTGCAGGAGGAATAAGGTGGCAGGTGCCATTTTTGAGCCCCCACATGTGAGCGCAGTCTGGCTGGCTGTGGGCAGCCATATCTCCACTCTCTTCTACCCCATGCTAGGGCACCCCAGTTCTGTGGGAGAGAGCAGGATCCATTCTGGAGAAGCTCCTGCTGAAGGCCAGCCCAGCCTGGAGCATCAAGGAACCCAGGGGGACAGCAGTGCTGCTGCTCAGTGGGCATCCATCACCCCAACTCTTGGGGTCCCCTGCTCACCCCTGCCCTGGGGGGTCTTTACCCTGCCGGCGCTAACTCTCTGCCCTGCTCCTTTTCCCCAGGGGTTTCCGCCGAGCCAGCCGGGAGGCCGGGAAAGCAGATCCACCGACAGCCCCCTCAGCCCGAGACCAGCACAAAGCAAGGTGGGAACCGGCCTGGGAGCCTGCCGCAGCCGTGCCCACCTCTCCCCAGGGGCACGCCAGAGCCGCGGGCTCCTTCATCCCACTGGCATGCTTCCGACCCCTGGGCCTGGTGCCCCATGCCATGGGCATCCCCACCATCCCCTTTCCTCCCAGCACAGCATCTCCCGGCCACCAGCCTGGCGTCAGCTTTCCTTCTCTCACTAACTCCTTCCTCCTAGTCCATGTAGGATCCCCACCGTGGGAGACACTGTCAGGAATGGTGGCTCTCCACCCACCATTGACTTTGCCTGACTCGGGGCTTGCTGTGTCCCTTGGAAGTGGGACCATGTGTCGGCAGAGCCACAGGGCTTGGGATGATTTGGGGGAAGGTGCCGAAGCGATGTGCAGAAGGTGTTTGGGTAGGGTCTACGGAAACATTACTGAGCGGCTGCTTCGCCTTGCCCCAAGAGGGGTTTGTGTCATCCTGGCAGGCAAGTGCACTCTGGGAGGTGACAGCATCCCTGGCTTCTGGGAACACCCCAATGTGCAGCCCACCCTGACAGTGTCACCCTCGAGCCTTTCCCTTCCAGACTAACATGGGTCAGTGCATGGGCTGGGGAGCATGGAGGACATGGGCACCCTGGTGCAGCCTGGGGCTCCCCCAGCCCCTCGGGTGGTCGGGGACAAAGGGTGATGCTTGGCAGTGAGCATCTCCCTGACTGTGGGCAGCTCCTGCTGCCAATTCCCCAGTGCCAGCTGGGAAAATGCCATTGCCATTTTGGCCCCCTCAGGTCACCCCAGCTCCTCTCTCCCTTCTGGGGAGAGGGTGTGTGTCCTAGCAGGAGCTTCCTGAGGCTGCCAGCACATGCTTCCTGGCAGCTCCGGTGCATTTCAAGGTCCATTAGCTGATCAGCAGTGCCGGCACTACAATGGCTCCTGTGTTGCCTGACCAGGAGGGTGAGATGGTGCAGCCAGTGCCAGGGCTGTGCTGGAGAGAGAGAGATTGTCTCTGTGAGGCATTTGCCCACTTCAGGAGCAGGGCCAGCACTGGGGAGAGGTGTTTGTGATGGTGATGGTGGCACAGACTGTGCAGTGCAGTGATGCGGGTGGTGAAACAAGGCTGTGCCCATCTCTGGGCCTGCATGCCAGGAGGAGCTGGTATGAGCAAACCTGCCAGTGGGAGATGGCCATGGTGAGATCCCAGCCCCTCACCCCCTCCTGTTCTTCCCAGAACCAGGGCTGTGCCAGGATCCTGCTGGCCTCTCAATGGAGGGTGGCTGCCACCATGTCCATCACCCATGTGCCGAAGCTAGGACACAGGGCCAGTGGGCATCTGTCCAGCTTGGTTGCTCAAAGTCCCTCCCATGCCCAGGCTCCCCATGCACAGTGCTCTATGCTGCTGCTTTGTCTCAGCTGAAGGTGGTCCCTATGGTAGGGTGAGAGGTGACCTGGCTTGGCCAGCCTGTCCCTGTGTGCCCCCAGCCAGCACTGGCAGAGGATTTTGAGTGTCTCCAGAGGCAGTCTCGCTCCTGGCTGTGGATGTGTGATGGTGCCAGGGATGGCCACAGAGAAGGCAGAAGTGATGGAAGGCATCCCACGGAGCAGACACAGCATCTCACCATGTGAAGAAAAGCACTGGAAAATGGCCCCTGGTGACAGAAGTACAGTGGGTCCAGCAGCCGAGCTGTGCCAAGCTGTGCCAAGCTGTGCTGCAGGCCAAACCTTGCCTGCTGAAGCTGCTGGAACTGTGTGACCTTGCTGGGCAAGCAGTGATGTGCAGCACAGCCAGCTGGAGTGAAGAGGCAGTCAGAGGGGGATTTTTTCCCAGACCTCAGGGATGGATGCCCCACTTCAGCCTGATGGCTCAGCCAAGTCTCCAAGTGGTGGAGGGCATGGAGAAGCACCCAGCATTTTTGGAGGAGTCACTCACAGGAGCTTCAGCTTCTCAGGAGACCTGCAGACCCCTTGTGTGGTCCATCCATATCTGTCCTCGCTGCTGTGCACCATCCTGGAGGAGGCTGCCTCTCATGGCGGGCTTTGGGAGCTGTCACACGAATAGAGGGGTGAAAGTCTAACCAGGTGCTCTATTGGCTTCCTTTTCCAGGATTATATCTTTTACCTGGAGCCAGACAAGCTGGAGTCGGGCAAGGGGAAGTGTTCCTACGACCCCAAAGTAGACACCGTCTCTGCATTAATAAGTGAGTCACGTGGCTCCCTGGTGCCAGTGCTTCCTGCACTGGGCAGAGGGAATATGCAGGCAGGATGGAACAACTGCTCCCACCAGGAGCAGGGTTCCTGCTCTGCCTCACCTGCCTGCTCCAGCTGGCCAGGCAGCTGGCCCAGCAGAGGTGGGGATCGTGGTTACAGACCAGTGCCAACCTCCAGAACTCTCTGGGATGGTCAAAGGCAGTGGCTCTCGGTTGCCTGGTGGCTGTCGGCCAGGTCTGGGGCTGGCAGTTGAAGAAGGTGGGTGGATGGGATGAGGTGGGGATTCCTGTCTGACCTCTGCCCTCTACAGATGAAGAGCTTTATGCTGGCGTCTACATCGACTTCATGGGCACGGACGCAGCCATCTTCCGCACCATGGGCAAGCAGACAGCCATGAGGACAGACCAGTACAATTCCCGCTGGCTCAACGGTGAGTTCAGGTGTCACTGGCCCAGGTGCCTTGGGACCCCATGGCACCAGCCGTAGAGATGAAACTTGTCCTGTGGTACTGCATCCTTCTGCCAGGACAGAGACAGCAGCCAGCATGGGGAGGTGGGTGGATGGATGGATGGTTGACAACTGATAGATGGATGGATGATGGATGAATTGAGGATAGATGGATGGATGTGAAGGCACAAGAGCAGGGATAGCTATATGGGGCAGTGACAGACATGCCTGGAGCTTTGCTGGGTGGTGGGAGCAGACAGCTGGTGAGACATAGGGCTGGCTCTGCCGGTGTCAGTGCCTGGGTTTCTGCAGCGCTGAGATGTCAACCGTGTCGCCTGCAGTCGGTGACCCCAAACGTTCATCCTGCCCCCCTTGGAGCACCCCTGCCTGCAGGGCAGCAGCTGAGTAAACAGAGCAGAGCAGATGGGATGATCCTGCCGGGCTGGAGAGCCAGCAGGGTGGTAACCCGAAGAGGGGGAGCTGTCAGCGCAGGCTGGGCACCGGCTGATGGATGGCAGGGAGAAGCTTCCTGAGAAGCATCCATGCTGAGTGGTTCCTTCCTGGGGGGAAGACTGGTTCCCACCATCTTGCTCATAGAACTGATGTGTCTCTTCAACCTCTGGACCTCAGGGATGCTCCCAGGGACCTCAGGGGTGCTTCAGGCCCCTCCCTGGTGCACTAGTGGTCACAAGAGACACCCAGTTCCTCAGATGCAGTTCTCATCCTGTGACCACAGCAGTGCTTTTCCAGGAGTGGGGTGATGCTGCAGCAGAGCGGGGCTCAGCATCCTGCTATGGCATGGAGCAGAGATGCCACTGGGTTGATGGTGCCGTGCTGTGCTGTGCCATTCCAGACCCAGCCTTTGTCCGTGCCCAGCTCATCCCTGACAGCAGCGAGAGGAATGATGACAAGCTCTACTTCTTCTTCCGAGAGAAGTCGGCTGATGCCCCACTGAGTCCTGGGGTCTATTCCCGCATCGGGCGCATCTGCCTGGTAGGTGTAGCAGAGCACAGGCAGGGGAGCAGGCAGGAAAGTGGGCAGGGGGACAGGCAGGGCTGAGCACAGGGGTCTCACTGTTGCAGAATGACGACGGGGGTCACTGCTGCCTTGTGAACAAGTGGAGCACCTTCCTGAAGGCTCGGCTCGTCTGCTCTGTGCCGGGACCTGATGGAATTGAAACGCACTTTGATGAGCTCCGTGAGTGTGCAAGGAGAGGGATGGGAGCCTTCTGTACCCCTGCAGGCCTGGGGGGCACCCTGGGCAGAGCTGAGGACCCCCTTGCTGCCCCCTGCCTCTTGGTCTTCCATGGGTAACTGCTCTCCCTGTGCCCTGGTGTCCCTGCCCACCTTCCCTATGGTGACACCTCCATCTTTCTGTCCCAAGAGGACGTCTTCATCCAGCAGACTCAGGACACCAAGAACCCCGTTATCTACGCCGTGTTCTCCGCTTCGGGGTGAGTGCTGACCCTCCTGGAATGGTACAGCAGAGGACAGAGTCCCAGCTGGGTGGGTGTCCCAGCAATGGCATGACAAAGGGTGGCAGCAGGTCCTTCCCCCCAGGTCAGTCTTCAAAGGCTCTGCTGTGTGTGTCTACTCGATGGCTGACATCCGCATGGTCTTCAATGGGCCCTTTGCCCACAAGGAGGGACCCAACTACCAGTGGATGCCCTACACGGGAAAAATGCCCTACCCCCGTCCGGGCACTGTAAGTACTCCCCGGGCACCACAGGGAAGTGAGCCAGTGCCTGCCAGGCAGCCAGCGCCCTCAGACCTGTGCTCGGGTACCCACTCACCAAGCACTGGTGACCTTTGTGCCACAGTGCCCCGGGGGGACCTTCACCCCATCCATGAAGTCGACCAAGGACTACCCTGATGAAGTGATCAACTTCATGCGCGCGCACCCGCTGATGTACCACGCCGTGTACCCCACGCACCGCCAGCCGCTGGTGGTCCGCACCAACGTCAACTACCGCTTCACCACCGTGGCCGTGGACCAGGTGGACGCGGCAGACGGGCGCTATGAGGTGCTTTTCCTGGGCACAGGTACCCACGCCGCGCACCGCGGGGAATGCAGCATGCTCCGGCGCGGCCCCGGAGGGCACGGGCACCACCAGGGCTGGCCAGAGCACGGTGCCCTCCACCGCTAGAGTGGGGTGAGGGGCTGAGACTGCCTCCCTGAGATCCCTACCCCTCCTCAAGGCTCCAGACTGTTCTTTCCCTGTCACAGTGCCATCCCACAGACCCTGTTGCCCTGCCTGGTGCTTCCCTTAGCCCAGCTCCTATCCCTGAAGCCAGTGATCTGGCATGACATGTCCCATCATAGGGACTCTGCCATCCAGCCTGGTACTCCCCCTGTCCTGGTGCCTGTCCCAGTGGCCTCATCATCCAGCCTCATCCTTTCCTGACCCTAGCACCCATCCAGTGTGCTTCCTATTGCCCATGCTAAGCCCATCATCATCCAGCTGTGTGACTTTCCTGTCCAGTTGCCCATTCTAGAGGCACTGACATCCAGCCTTGTCCTTCCCAGACCTCAGTGCCCATCCTGGGGGCACTATCATCCAGACCAGTGCTTCCCCTGCTTTTGATGTGCATCCCAGAGCCCCCATGATCCATCCTGGTCCTTCTCTTGCCCTGATGTATGTCCCCATGCTGCCCTGGGTGGTGGCAGTGTCTAGGCACACGTGGTGACCTGAGCTGGCACACTGCACCCCTGATCTGTCACACAGCTACCTGCCATGACAGGAGAGAGATGGGGATGGGCCTGTGGGATCCTTCTAACCCACTGCCCCAGCAGGGACCCCCTTCGCAGAGAGGGAGGGCACCGGTGCCCAGGGGTAGCACTGAGCGCCCGGGCACTGTGGTGTTTTGCAGATCGGGGCACTGTGCAGAAGGTCATTGTGCTCCCCCGGGATGACATGGAGACAGAGGAGCTCATGCTGGAGGAGATTGAAGTGTTCAAGGTAAGGGCTGGCACATCCTTCACCCTCTGGTGAGTGTTCTTGACCCAGGCAGCCAGCCCCTTGGGACAGCAGCCACTCCCTTGGGACACCAGCCACCTCTTGGCCAGCTCTGGAGGGACTCCAGGAATTGGTTCTCCTGCCTGCTGCCCACTCACATCCCCCCCTGCCTGCTCTGCCTCCTCCAGCTTCCTGTGGGGGGTCTGGAGTGCCCACCCCAGGGCTGTAGTGTCAGTCCAAGCAGCCATCCCTCCTCCATCTTCTTCATTCCTGCTCTCATCCAGGTGCCAGCACCCATCAAGACAATGACCATCTCCTCCAAGCGGGTGAGTCAGAGCACGTGGCAGGGGCCTGAGTGGGCAGATCCCATTCCCGGCCCAGCTGTGGCATTGCTTGGCGTCACCACAGCACTGGAACAGGAGGTACACGGGGGCCCTAATGCAGTGGGGATGAGGTAGCATCTCACCCTGTCCTCTTTGTCCCCAACAGCAACAGCTGTATGTGTCCTCGGCCGTAGGCGTGACCCACCTGGCCCTGCACCGCTGTGACGTGTATGGGGAAGCCTGTGCCGACTGCTGCCTGGCCCGGGATCCCTACTGTGCCTGGGATGGCAGCGCCTGCACTCGCTACTCCGCCTCCTCCAAGAGGTACAGAGTGGGCCAGGGAGATGGTCAGGGAGGGACCCCCCAGCCACAGGCTCCCCCTCTCACCTCCCGCTTCCGCACAGGCGGAGCCGGCGGCAGGACGTCCGGCATGGCAACCCCATCCGGCAATGCCGCGGCTACAACTCCAATGGTGAGTGGGGTCTGGGGCAAGGCCCTGCCGCGGGGGGCAGCTGGGAGGCTGAGGGCCCTCCTGGGAGGTCGGGAACACAGGGCTTCCTTGGTGGGTGGATGGTTTTGTGGGTGGATGTATGGGAAGATAGGTGGATGAATGAGTGGGTGGGTTGGTAAGTGGTTAGTTGTATCAGGGAGCAAGATGAACATAGATGCGTGGATACATTGGGGAGGAATGAGTCAGTTCATGGATGGGTGGATGGATACGTTGGGGAGTAGGATGAACATGGATGGATAGATGGATAGGCTAGGGATGGAATATGGATAGTTAGATGGAAATGCTGGGGAGGAGATTGAACAGATTTGAATGGATGGATGGATGGACGCACACCCACCCTTGGAGATAGGATGGGCAGGGGAGGAGTGCAGTGGGATGGGGGTGACCTGGCTGCCTGTGGCCCCCCTGCAGCTAACAAGAACACGGTGGAGGCTGTGCAGTACGGGGTGGAGGGCAGCACAGCTTTCCTGGAGTGCCAGCCCCGCTCGCCCCAGGCCAGCATCAAGTGGCTGCTGCAGAAGGACAACAGCGACCGGCGGAAAGAGGTAGGGCAGGGCACTGCTCCGGGGTGCCAGGGGTGCCAGGCTGAGCCGTGCCAGCCGTCTGAGCCATGCCCCCTCTTCCCCCCAGCTGCGGGTGGAGGGCCGGGTGCTGCGCACGGAGCAGGGCTTGCTGCTGCGGGCCCTCCAGCTCAGCGACAGCGGCCTCTACTCCTGCACCGCCACCGAGAACAACTTCAAGCACACGGTGACCAAGGTGCAGCTCCGCGTCCTCAGCAGCCGTGCCGTCCACGCCGTGCTGGTCCAGACGGAGACACCCCCTGGCCTGCCAGGTGCCCCCACTCCCCGCTACCAGGACCTGCTGCAGCTCCTCACCCAGCCCGAAATGGGACTCCTGGACCAGTACTGCCAGGGCTACTGGCGGCACACGGCCGCCAGCCCCCCGCAGCCCCTGGCTGGCCTCAAAGCCAAGGAGCAGCAGGACCAGAAGAAGCCTCGAAACCGCCGGAATCACCAGCCAGAGACGTATGGGCATACATGAAACCATCATCAGGGACTTTGCTAGCACAGTGGTCTATTTTTCCCCCCTTTTAATATTAAAAATATCTATAAATAAATATATATATATATACATATATATACATCCACAGGCACACACACACGCAGACACACGCGCTCCCCCATCCCACAGGAGGTGGTATTTATTTGTAGGTTGTACATATTCACTGGGGTGGTGCTATCCCCACCTCCCAGCTCCAGGGAGAAGCAGGTACCCCCGAGTAGGAGCAGGGACCCCTGAGGTGGCTGCAGCCACCATCACTGTCTTCCCCCCTGCCAGGGACCTCCAGATCCTGTTGCGCAGGGACCACAGGTCACCACAGCCACTCTCCTCCACAGCTGGGGCATGGCACCGTGCTGGGGAATGGAGGTTCTGGTGTGGGAGGGGATGATGCCCTGGGGAGGGCAGGTGGGGGAGGGCAGTGCCAGACAAAGTCTGCCCTCTGCAAACTGGTCATGGCCATCATAGCTTCATGCCTCAGTTTTCCCACAGGGTTATGGAGGAGCAAGTGCTTTCTGTGGGGAAGCCGTAGACCACCAGGCAAGCTGAGGAGGAGGGGCAAGGGTACACGGCTCTGTCCCCTCCCTGGGGGCTTGGCAGGGGTGAGATGGGACCTGAAGGTAGGACTGAGATGTTCAGGCAATAGTGGGGACTTGGCCCCAGGGTCTTGGGGTGGAGAAGGGAAGGAGAAGGGACCATGCTGGTGTAAAACCTCGAGCAGCTGCCCGTGTAAAACCTTGAGCAGCTACTGGTGCTTGGTGACAGTGGCACCCAGGGGTGTTTGGGGCACCCAGACCATCAGCCACCCTCTTGGGGCACCCTGGTGGGTGTGGGGTTGTAAATAGTTGTACATGGGAAACACAGGGGTGACCAGGGCAGAGTAAGTGTCCCCTGCTGCAGCCAAGGGCACTCCCAAATAAACACTGGCTTTGGGACAGATGTGGGCGCCTGCGTGTGCTCTGTAGGGGATGGACCTGGCCCCCACCATGAAATCCCCTGAGCCCTGCCAGGGCACACAGGGCTGCCCCTGGGGGAGCATTGGGGCACTGGTGCTGGGCGGCAGGACAGGGAGTGTGGGGAGGTGGCAGTAGTGGGTGGTACTGCTGGGTGTTGGGGTACACTGGGCTGGGCTGGTGGCTGGCGCCAGCGCTGGGTGTCGCTAATGGCACTGGGAGCATTCAGAGTCGGTACTGGTGGCACAGGAAACTGCTGTGGGCACTGGGGAAAGTACTGCAGCACTAGGATAAGGTACTGGGAGCTAGTACTTGATGGTACTGGGGGCATGGAGCAGGGGAGAGACTTTACAGAGGGCACTAAGGGTGGTAGTGGATGATACTGGGAGCACTTTGATTGATATGGGGGTGTTACCAAGCTCCTCTGAACAGTTCCAGGAGGCACTGGCATCAGTGCTGAAAGATCCTGGGCTGTGTTGGGTGTAATACTAGGGACAGTGGAGGTTGGTACTGGGCAGTACTGGCAGCACTAGGAGAAGTACTGAGGCATTAGGATTTGGTAGTAGGAGCTGGCCCTGGGAGGTACTGGGAGCACTGGTAGGGTAGTGGTACTGGTTTTATAGGGCTGGCTGTGGGTTGTAGTGGGCAATACTGGGCTGTACCAGCGCACTCTGTTCGTATTGGGGTAATTGAGGTGGGACGGGGCTCCTCTGGGCAGCCCTGAGAGGCATTGCTGTGAGTACTGGGGGTGCTGGGGCTATGCTGGGATCGGTACTGGGTACACTGGCAGGGTGCAGAGCTGTAATAGGGGTGGTGCAATGCTGTACTGGGGGCGCTGGGCTATACTGGGGGTGTGCAGGGCTGTACTGGAGGCGGTGCAATGCTGTACTGGGGGCGCCGGGCTGTACTGGGAGCTGCTCTGGGCGCTTCCGCCCTCTGGCGGCCGAGCGAGGCACTGCAGGAGAGCCGCGGCCCGGGGAAGGAGGAGCGCTGGGGAAAAATGAGGGGACCCAGGGGCGCTGGGCTGTCCTGGGGTCACTGAGGGAGTCTTGGCAATGCCTGGAGTCCCCGGAGGTGGCGGGGACACTGGGGGGTTACTGCGGTGTTCCTAGGGATACTCAGTTTTGCTGGGCTGGCCACAGTGGCAATGGGGGGCACTGGGAAGGCACACTGAGGGACACAGAGACATTGTGGGGGGTTCGCTGCGGTTGCGGTGGTGACGCAGAGGTGGCATTGCAGTGCCCCTGGACATTGGGCAGGGGTCTTTTTGGACTGGAGTGGCCATGGTCCCCAAACAGGAACTGGAATTGCTTGGGGACACCGGGATTTCTTCCGTAGTCTCTGGGGAGTGTTGCTGGGGAGGGCTTTGGAAACCCTGTGGAGGGTATGCAGATATCCCTGAGGACATTGTGCTGGTGTTGCTGGAGGGCCTGGGGATGCTGTGGAGGTGATACTGAGCTGACCTGGAGGCTCTGGGAGTGTACTGGTGGGTGGCTGGGCACACTAAGAAGTGCACCCGGTGGGCACGGGGACATTAGCGGAGGGTTCTGGAAGGGTCCCTGGGGACACAGGCTGTGGTAACTGAGGCTGACATTCTATTGCTGTGGGGAGTGCCTGTGGGGACACTGGGATGGCTTACTGGAGTGGGACAGTGGGCACTGGTCCAGAGCAGGGGATATGACCAGGTGAGATGGGGACAGTGGGGACATTTGCTCCCACTGTTACCAGATCCCAGCAGACACACCATCCCACCCCCCAGTTCCAAACCCGTGGAGCCCAGAGCAGAGCTGGAGCTGGGCAGGGGTCCCACTTTCCCCCAGGGTGGCCAGGTCACTGCCCCAGCCTCAGGGTGGAGGTAAAGCTGGAGGGCTGGTCCCGCTGGGGCCCTCCCTGGCAGAAGCGCTGACACCGGGAACCACGGGATTGCTGAGCTCAGCCTTCTGCAGATTGAAGGGGGTTTATCGGGGGGGCCCAGCTTAAGCCCCGGGTGCTGAGCGCAGCCCCCTGGCAGGCGGCCCCCCGGGACCTTGGCCCTGTCCTTGTCGCACACCGGGTGCACGGCAGTGGCAGTGACGGCGGCGGGCCCCAGGAGCAAGCGCTGGAGGCGGCGGGAGGCTGGAGCTCGTTGCCCATCTTGGTGCTGACCTCCAAGGAGCGGGTGGTGAACCGCAGGGCTGCGGGGCTGAGGATGGGAGCCGGGGCCAGTGCTGAGGAGAAGCATTCCCGAGAGCTGGAGAAGAAGCTCAAAGAAGACGCTGAGAAGGATGCCAGGACTGTCAAGCTGCTGCTGCTGGGTAAGGGGGAGACAACACCCTGGGGGACATACCCATCCTTTGTGCATCTCACCCTAACAGCCCACCCAATGCATCCCTGAAAACTTCCAGTGCCCCTCAACCCAACCAGCACCCCTCAACCCAACCAGCACACCCCACAGATGCCCCCAAACCCAACCAGCCAATCCAACATTCCCCTGGCCCCCGGATGGATCACCAAACCCAAGCAGCCCACCCTCACAGTTCACTCAACATTCCCCTGACTCACCCAGGACCCTTAAAACCAAGCAGCCCACCCCAACATCACCCCCATTCCCAGGCAGCCCTAAACCCAACCTCCCCATCTCAAGAGCCCACTCAATGTTTCCCTGATGCCTCCAGCACCTTTAAACCAAACCAGCACAACCCAGGAGTGTCCCCAGTAGTCTCCCACTCCCAGGCATCCCTAAAACCAACCAACCCCTCCCCAATAAAACACCCAAAGTTTTCCTGGCCCTGCTCTAAACCCAACGAATCCACCAGTCCCCAGGACCCTGCTCTCAAGCACCCCTAAACCATCAGTCCACTCTAGCAATCCTTTGACCCCCAGAGCAACCCTAAAACCAACCAGTCAACTCCAAAAGCCCCCCCAATGTTTTCCTCTCTCCCTCAGCACCCTTAAACCCTACCAGCCACTCCAATAGCCCCCTCATTTCCCAGGATCCCCTAAAACAGTTCATCCCAACTTGCTCAATATCCCCTACCAGGCACTCCGAACACAACAGACCATCTCAACAAGATGAGATCCTGAGAGCCTAAGGTCCTAAAATCCACCCTAAGATCACCCTGGCTTCCATGTATCCCCAAATCCAACCAGCCCACCTAACATCCCCCCACTTCAGATCCCCTACCCCCCAACCAACCCATCTTAAGAGCCTTCACCAACACTACCTTTCACCACCCCAGCCTGTCAGCACCCCTGCCCCATCCTCCTAGGGACCCCATGCAGCCCATACCACCACTACATGTCTGTCCCTGAAGCCCCCTTGTGCTGGTGTCCCTCCCAGTCCTTCCCAGTGCCCCAGTGGTGCCTGAGGACTGGGGTGCCGTGTATGTGGTGGGGCCATGGGTGGCATCACTGTCCTCACAACCTGGCCCAGGACACATTCCCCCTGCACAGCCACAAGTTTGGGGTATTGGGTGGTGGGTGGCAGGGTTGCAATGCCACCGTGTCCCCAACCCCTCCCTTGGGTTTCTGGGAGTGTCCCTGGCTGAGCCGCTTCAGATCCCATTAGACAGAGTGGCTCAGCCTAACCTTAAGGCCACTGGCACCAGGCTGTTAATCCCCCTGCACACGCTGAGCTGTGGACCTGGCACAGCCAACAGCGCCTGCAGCCATGTCAGGCACCAAGGTTACCAGCAAGCCAGCAAGGGGCTCAGCTGGGAGTGCCCATGCTGTGGGCACTGCCGTGACCCATGGTTTATCCTCTTAGGAGCAGGGGAGTCGGGGAAGAGCACCATTGTCAAGCAAATGAAGTAAGTGCCAAGGCAGGGGTCATTTCCCCATGCCCACCATGCAATGTGTCTGTCCCACACTGCAGCCCTGGGGTGCTCCATCCCACTGTGCCTGACTGTGCCCCATGCCACTGCCGTGGGCTGCATCCATCCTGTGGCTCAGCTCCATGGCACCCAGCTCAGCCCAATGATGTGATGTTCCCTGGCCAGGATCATCCACCAGGACGGTTACTCGCTGGAGGAATGCTTGGCGTTCATTGCCATCATCTACAGCAATACGCTCCAGTCTATGCTGGCCATCGTGCGGGCTATGAGCACCCTCAACATCCAGTACGGGGACACGGCTCGCCTGGTGAGGAGCCCTCCATGTTGGGCAGGGATTGCCGCCAGCTTCCAGGCCCCACTGAGCTCCTCTCCCGCATAGGATGATGCCCGTAAGCTGCTGCACCTCTCGGACACCATTGAGGAGGGGACCATGCCCAAGGAGATGTCAGAAATCATCGGCCGGCTCTGGAAGGACTCGGGCATCCAAGCCTGCTTCGACCGTGCCTCCGAGTACCAGCTCAATGACTCTGCGGGCTAGTATGTGGGGCTGGGGAGTATGGGTGGGGGAGGCATCAGGGAGGTTCCAACCCATATCTCATGCCCACTGTGTGCCCGGCCAGCTACCTGTCAGACTTGGAGCGCCTGGTGACCCCTGGCTACGTCCCCACAGAGCAGGACGTGCTGCGTTCCCGCGTCAAGACAACCGGCATCATCGAGACCCAGTTCTCCTTCAAAGACCTCAACTTCAGGTGGGAGCCAGGCCCTCAGTAGGGGCTTGTGCCAGGGGGTGGGCAGGGAGTGTGGGGTGCTGACCCTCCCTTGTCCTGCCCAGAATGTTCGACGTGGGCGGACAGCGCTCAGAGAGGAAGAAGTGGATCCACTGCTTTGAGGGAGTGACCTGCATCATCTTCATTGCGGCTCTCAGTGCCTACGACATGGTCCTGGTGGAGGATGATGAAGTGGTGAGGAACACTCACCACCTCATACCCCCTCTGCTTTGTCCCCATCATGACCTGGGCGTCACCACAGGGCTGTGTCCCTCCGCAGAACCGCATGCATGAGAGCCTGCACCTCTTCAACAGCATTTGCAACCACCGCTACTTTGCCACCACCTCCATCGTCCTCTTCCTCAACAAGAAGGACGTCTTCCTGGAGAAGATCAAGAAGGCCCATCTCAGTATCTGCTTCCCCGACTATGATGGTGAGTGTGGCAATGGCTGGCGGTGGTGGCGTGCTGGTGGAAGGTTGGGTGCCACTACCCCCGCAGGAGTCCCCCACCAGGTGTCCTCAGCACCCCATGTGAGTGGTGCCACATGAGCCTTGTTGAGGGAGCATGCAAGGTTTGCCCACCCGAGGGAGCACTGGGTGATCCTGGGCCGGCACCCTGGTGGGGGACACCAGCCCAGGAGGGGATCTTGCTCACTGCCACACCACCAGGTCCCAACACCTATGACGATGCGGGCAACTACATCAAGCTGCAGTTCCTGGAGCTGAACATGCGGCGGGACGTGAAAGAGATCTACTCCCACATGACCTGTGCCACCGATACTGAGAACGTCAAGTTCGTCTTCGACGCCGTCACTGACATCATCATCAAAGAGAACCTCAAGGACTGTGGGCTGTTCTGAGCCCCAGCCCAGCACCTCATCCCCTGGGGCCCAGCCCTGCTGCTGCCCCCATCCCACCTCCACAACCATCTCCACTTGCCCCAAACCCCTTGGATTTGACCTGCTCAGCTCCAAAACCACCTCTGGTGAAGAAAGGAGAGAGGGCACAATCTCACTCCCCCTCCCCACCAACTCTCCCACCAGTCAGCACTGTGGGGCCCCCAGTTCTGCTGGAGGTCTCTGGGGCTGCATGTCCTGGGGGTACCTGGGTGACCCTGGATGCTACAGGGTGCTGGATACTTTCGGGTGCTTCAAGTCCCTGGGTAACCCTCAGAGCTGTGGGGTACTGTGGGACCCTTGGGTGCTGAAGGTCCTTGAATACCCCTTGGAGCAGAGGGTTGTTTGGGGGTCCTGGGTGTCCCTAGGTATTTGAGGGATCCTGGAGTGGCCCTGCATTCCCTTTAGAGCTGAGAGGTCTGGGGGTCCCCAGATGACCCTTGGGGAGACTGGGGGTTTTTGGGTGCCCGTTGGTGCTGGGAGTCCCTGGTACCCCTTGGAGGTTGAGGGGTGTTAGGGATTCCCTTGGGTGCTGGGGGGTCCTATGTACCCTCTGAAGCTCTGGGTCTTGCGTGCTGCTGGGTGTCCATGAGTGCCCTCTGGACTGGAGGTGCTGGGAGTCTCCAGGAACCCCTCAGAGCTGGGGGTCCTTTGGGTGTGGGGTGTCCATGGGTGATCCCTGGGGTTGGGGGTTCCTGTGGGCTGCTGGGTGTAAGGGGTGCTACATCTCCCTCTGGGCAACAGATCATTAGGTGTTCCTGGGTATCAGGTGTCCCCAGGGACTGTGTGACACTGGGCCTTCCTCGGTGCCACCATCCCATCGCTGCAGAGCCAGGGGGTGATCATGTGTTTGTTCCTCCCCACCCCACAGCCCCTCGGGGTAGGGCTCAGCTCTGCAGCAGCATCCTGGCTACACCCCCAAGGGTCCCACCACTGCCCTCACCTCCCACAACCAGGGCCTTCTCCTGACCCCAGGAGCATGGAGGCCTCCTTTGTGACCCTGTCCCACCCCTGGAGACCACCCCGGCCCTCCCAGAGAGGTGAAGTTCCCCTACCCACTCCCAGGTCACATAGGGCATTTCAGTATACAGAACTTTTCTCTCTTTTTTTTTTTTTCCTTTCTACATTTTATTATTTCAAACCATGTGAACAATTCGGTAAAACATCCTGTGGGAAAAGCGAGGCCGCAGGCACCGGCTGAAAGGTCCTCCCTGGGCTGGGAAGGACAGCAGGGGCCGCTCTGTACAGCGGGCTCTCCTCGCCCAACGCAACAGCTAGCCCTAAAAACTAGGCTTAGAAAGAGGGGGGGGATAGAGGCAGTGGGCAGCACCCCCTGCCCACCCTCCTGCCTGACCTGCCCGTTGGAATGGGGGCAGCAAGGCGGGGTGGGGTGCAGACCCTCCCCCCCAAGGCACACGGTTGGGGGGTGGGCTGGCCACAGAGGATGCCACCACCACATAGCACTTGATGCTTTTAAGTAGTTTGGTAAAAAGGTTTCTTTAAAAAGTAACCTGGCCCCAACCGGTGTGGTGTGGTTCTTTTGCATGGTTTTGGGTTTGGTTTTGTTGATTTTTTTTTTTTCTTTTCCTTTTTTTCTTTCTTCTTTCTTTTCTGGTTTACTAAAAGGAATGTCATCGGTCATGTTTGTGGCTGGGTCGGCATCCCCGAGGGGACCCTGTGCCCCCCCTGCCAGCAACACTTGCAATGTAAACAGTGAGAGCGCCAGGGCGCGGAGTGAATGAAGTGGGGGCTGGAACGGTTCAGGGGGCACAAACCAAGATTAAAACCTTGTCTTCCCTGGAAGGGCAACGCCGGCGAGGAGAAGGACGAGGACGATGGTGGGGGGCAAGCACGTGCGGCAAGGGGTACATGGGCCCTGCCACCGAGCTGGCACTCAAAAAGTCTCTTCATAGGGTGGGGGTGGAGGAATGAATCCGAAGAGAAGCAGGAGTTGATGGTGTGGTCCTTCCTTTGCAGCTCCTAGGAAAGAGAGGTTGTGTGTGAGCAGGGGAGGATCTGGGGACAGGGCAGCCTGGAGGACAGTCCATGACCACCCCATTTGGGGAACCACCACTGAGACCACCACCCACCTGGGCAGCACCGCCCTCAGAAGAGACCACAGTCCTTCAGGTTGTTTTTGATGATGACGTCGGTGACGGCGTCGAAGACAAACTGGACGTTCTTGGTGTCGGTGGCGCAGGTGAAGTGGGTGTAGATCTCCTTGGTGTCCTTCCGCTTGTTCAGGTCCTCGAACTTGCTCTGGATGTAGCTGGCTGCCTCATCATACTTGTTGGCCCCTAGGGAGGAAGAGACACTTGGATGCCCCACAGCCACCAAAGGGTGTGGGCTTGGCTTGTCCCCCCACAGCCACTGTCCTGTTGCCAAATTGAGGCTCCAGAGGCAGAGTGAGCCTCAGATATGTCCCCTCAGGGCAGCTGCCCCTTGTGTTGTGTCCCTCCACATCTCCTCCCATCTCCTGGGGCAGCCCAAACACCACCATACACCACTTACTGCCCCAACCCACTGCTCCTCAGGCAAGGGAGCCACCATTTCTGTCCCTAGCACCTCCTGCTACCCTGCATGGGGCAAGGCACTGCCCAGTGCCCCCGCCAGGAGGGCAGGGAGCATTGAGGGTCCCAGTGGTACCTGTATACTCAGGGAAGCAGATGGTGAGGGAGCTGTGCACAATCTTCTCCTCAAAGAGGTCCTTCTTGTTGAGGAAGAGGATGATGGATGTGTCTGTGAACCACTTGTTATTGCAGATGCTGTCAAATAGCTTCATGCTCTCATGCATCCGGTTCTGGCAGGGAAGATGGCAGCATGAGCCGGGCAGGGATCCCCAGGCAGCACCCACCCCACTGTGCTCCCCAAACTGCCACCCCCCATGCTCCTGCCTGCCTGGGCAGGGCACGCCGATGGCCTTGTGACGCTTGGACCACACAGGCCAGGGCAGTGGTGGCCATCAGAGGAGGGGCCGCTCCGCCAGCCCCCAGGAGGAGCTCATGGCACTGGTTCCATCCCCATGACTCACCATCTCCTCATCTTCAGCCAGCACCAGGTCATAGGCACTCAGGGCCACACAGAAAATGATGGCTGTCACCCCCTCGAAGCAGTGGATCCACTTCTTCCGTTCCGAGCGCTGGCCACCCACATCGAACATCCTGCGCAGGGAGGTGATGCAGGGAAGGATGGCAGCTCCCGGCCCCACTGCCCTCACCCCATGCCCTGTCTCAGTGAACCCAGCTGCCCAGAGCAGGAGCAACACTGGTGCAGGCACAGCACGCTGCTTCTGCCTCAGGGATTTTGCCAGTACTGAGGATCTGCCCTGGCTCCCACTGCCAGGACAGTGTCCAGGCTTGTTTCCCAGCCAAAGCAAATCCCTGATGTGAACTGGGGCAGGATCAGGCCACCTTTTCCAGGGAGTGCCAGTGTCATTCTCCCCAGAGACCCACTCCAGAGTAGGTATGGCAGGACTTCGCCAGAGTCCTTGGACCAACGGGAGCCAAGTGGCTGTGGGCTCAGCAGGATTATGGCAGCAGCAGGGCTCAGGGATGATCCCATGTACCATGTGCCTCTCCCACCACAGGCAGCAGAGGATGCCCTGCCTCCATGGAGAAGAGCGCAGCAGCAGCAGTCCACAACCACTGCCACACCCACTGCCAACTGCTTGCCTGGTGGGAAGGCTTCTCCACGGGGACACACTGCATTCCCCCAGACCACCCCCACTGCCACCTCCACAGCGCTGCCCTGACAATGCCCAACCAAGTGTCTCCATCCCATCAGAGTGGCATTGGGATCCCTGCGAGCCCCCCGCACTCAGAGAGAACCCCAGCAGATCTTTCTGACATCAGCTCTGTTGCCATGGGACTAAATCCCCCAGGGATGTGCACAATGGCAGCTTTTTGCCTCAGAAACTGGAGCCCTGATTATTTCCCATGGGTTTTCAGTGGAAAGCAACCACAGGGTGCCAGCAGGCAGCGCTGCCACTGCCTGACCCCGAGACCTCAGCTCCTGCCCAGCGCCCTTCCTGTGGCGGAAGCAGCGTCACAGCAGCGGGAGGAGGGATGCCTTCCCCCTCCCCTCCTCGCCAGAGCCTGGACCCGCCCCCAGGCTGAGCTCTGTGAAGTGTTTTTGAGGCTGTTCCAGCTATTTCAGCGGTTTCCGCTCTCTGAGGCAGCAGTTCCCGCCATGAGCAAACCAGGAGGTGGGGGGAACTGAGTGCATGCATTGTGCACCCATGATCCATCCCAGCATGGGGAGGAAGGGATTTTTTTGCTTTCAAAAAGGCAAAAGGGAAAGGGGTCAGACATACTTGAAGTGCAGGTCCTTAAAGGTGAAGTGGGTCTCTACGATGCCCGTGGTTTTCACCCTGGTGCGCAGCACATCCTGCTGGGTGGGGATGTAGTCGGCACGGGCTATCCTCTCCAGGTCGTTCAGGTAGCTGGGGACAAAGAGGAAAGGTGCTGTGGGAGGTGGACCATGGGGCATGACCCACCCATCCCCTCACTGGCCCAGGGTCCCCTGTCCATCTCCCAGCATTGTTCATTCAGGGTGGGCAGTGCCAAGCTGGGATGTACAGCAGAGGCCCCGTGTGCATCCTGGGACCACCCTGTGGCCCTGTGAGACACGGGCAGGGCAGGACACCAGTGGCCAGGGTGACATGGGACACACAGGACTGGGGGCAGCGTGCTGGCACTGGGAGCCGGGCAGAGGATGCAGCCAGGGTTGGGGGGCTCGCCCCGTTCCCCTGGCCGTTTGCACAGGGGGAAATGGCAAGAGGAAAATATTCAGTGCTATGGCAACCAGCCGCAGTGCCGGCGGAAACAATCGATGGCGCCGTGCCATTTATAGTCAAAAACACAAAGGGACAGCGTCCTGGGAGGAAGCAGGAGGCGGGAGGCTGGAGAGAAAGGGAGCAGCGCCGTGGGGGGCTGCAGGCGTCCCGAGCCCCCTTGGGGAGCATCGCCTGCCCTGCTGCCCACAGGGTCCCGGCAGAGGTGGTGTCTAGGTCCCCAGTGTGCAACACCCACCAGGACTGATGAGGGCTGCCGGGGGGATCAAGGCAGGTTTTGATTTCTCCAGCTCACATTGCTTTAATTGGGTTACTACAAACGGGCTCCTTTAAGCAAATTAGGCTTGTCTTAATTAAGGCATTTGTGGCCCTGTAATCTGGTGAAAGCCAGATTACAACCTGCAAGGCCATAGGGATCCTTGGCTCCAACTGCAGCACGGCCACTCGCCAGCTCCTGGGAAACCCTGCAGTGTGTCAGGGCAAGGCCAGAGCTGGAGGTGCCCCAGGACCCTGCTGGGGGTGGGAGGGTGGGGGACTTGCATGTTAGTGCTGCAGAGCAGCTCAAAAACAGCCGGAAACACACATGGCGTCTGGCTGACAAAAAACAGGAAACGCCACAGCAGGGCCCTGTGCAGCGCCACAGGCTCTCGGACATTGCATCAAGCCCCGGGGTGCTGGTAAGCACCACCCTGGCACCCCAAACTCCTGGAACCCCAAGAGGCAGAATAGGAAGGGGATGGGGGCTGCTGTGCTGCAGAGGGCTGGGGCACAGGTGGGCTGTGTGCCGGGCATGGCACGGGGCTCCTCGTTCCCAGGCTGTCCTATTCCAGCAGCACTGTGGGCACATCATTATCCCTGTGAGATGGGCAAGGGATTGGCCACCACATGGGCATCTTCACATGGCTGGCAAAAGGCTGGAGCAAGCTTGAAGGTGTTCCTAATTAATGGCTGTCCAACCCCTACCATGTGCTAAATGTTCCATAACGGCACTGACAGCGACAGGCACTTGGCAGACACTGTGCAGATACACCTGCTCCAAGTGTGTGTGTGAGCTGCCTGGCACTTGCTGGGTGTCCTAAGCTCCCAAACCAGCACCCACTGCCAGGGAAATGCCAGTGCTGACTGGGGAGTGATGGGGCTGAGCAGACAAGGGTGGGGAAGGCGGGTGTGTGCCCATCAGGAGGAAGTGAAAGCTGCGGGTGCTGGGGGAAAGAGCTGACAGGAGCTTCTCCAGGTTTGGTGCTTGCCAGGAGCTCTCCTGCAGTCTCTTCCGCACAGTGACCTCAGTGCAAAAGAGGGACCCAACAGTGCCACACATGGGGGACAGCTGGGGAAATTACTTGCCCTGGGATGCGAGGGAGTCCCGTGTGTGCAGGATCCCAGGCAAGGCCAGGCTTGGTGGGGTGTTCCTGGCACACCATGAGCTCCCCCCACTCTGCTTTACCATAAGGGGTCTGGGTGGAGAGGGTAGGAGGGCACAGTGCAAGCTGAACACAGACTCAGCTGTGTTGCCCTCTCCAGCACTGGTACATTAGGCAGATTAACTTTATTTATTAATCTCTTCAAGGATAAACCCAACCAGATGCAGCAATTTATCTACCTAAAAACCAATTTGCTGGGTAATGCACAAGTGTAATGCCAAGTCTTTCTGTATAAAAACAATTAAATGAAAAAGAAAAGCCTCTTGAGCATCCTACTCATCATCTTCAGACCTAAGTGTCCCCAAGGCTTTCCTTGGGAATTTTTCTTGCCTTGACGGCCCATGAAGAGTGATGAGTATGGGAAGGAACTGGCTGTGCTCATGAGTGGGGAGGCAGTGGAGAGCATCTCCTGGGGAAGGGCAGTGGGGACAGAGCAGTGGCAGAAGGGGGATGCCCCAGTGCCCCCCCTCCCAGGGTACACAGCACCTCGCCAGAGAAGGAAACAGCTTTCGAAACATCCGCCTTCCCAGTTCCGCTCCGGCTTGGCCCCAGCACCGTGCAGGAAGTGGCAGCACCAGCCCCTAAGCCTGCTGATGGTTAACTGCAGCCCCTGGGGGGATTTTCTGCTGCTTGATAAAAGCACCCTGGCTCACAGGGCTCAGCTGAGCTGGGGCAGAGGAGGGGGTACTCACTAGGCAGCAGAGTCATTTAGCTGGTACTCTCGGGAGCGGTTGAAACAAGCCTGGACCCCGTTGTCAGCCCACAGCCTCCGGATGACGTTGGCCAGGTCCTCTGGCATGATGCCCTGCTCCTCAGCAGCGGAGGAGAGTGCAAACAGCTGTCGAGCATCATCCTGCAGGGATAAAACAGCTTGAGCATTGGCACAGAATTATCGAAGTTCACTCTGCCCCAATGGACTTGATGGGAGCCCACCAGGGACGGCTTGGGCTGAGCCACCTTTAATCCTAGTCCAGTTTTGGGCACATCTGTTTTAGCTGCCAAGGACCCCATCCCTGCCAGGCACAGTGGGAGCAGGAGGGTACCCACCGCTCTGGAGGAGTCTCCAAAGTCAATCTGCAGGTTTCCCATCGCCTTGATGATAGCCATGATGGACTGGATGGTGTTGCTGTACACCACAGCTTTGTACTGCCGGCATTCCTCCTCTGAGTAGCCATCCTCATGGATGATCCTGGGGCAGGGAAGAGACACAGGCAAGGTCAGCCCCTTGTGGGGTAACCCAGGGTGCTGCTCCCCACCCATGCTCTGTGGCAACACGATGGGGAGCTTTCCCTGTCAGCCACTGGTTTTGAAGCCTGTGGCCAAGGCCTGAGCAGTGTCAGCCACACAATGCAGGGACCACTCACTTCATCTGTTTGACAATGGTGCTCTTCCCAGACTCGCCAGCACCTGCGGAGAAAAGAGAAGGGGTGAGGTCCTGTCCAAAGCCAGGAACCCCGACCCTCCTGAGACACCCCCCCAGCCCAGAGAGGAAATGCAGCACGTTCCTCAGCCATTGGAGAAGCAGCATTAGCCAGAGCAGATGACTGGATGCGCACTGGAAACATCAGGACCAAGAAAGAGGGAACAAAAGGAAAGCCTGAGGGGCCCTCGCAACAGTTCCCAAGGGAAGAAATGACACCTTTCTGGGCCAGGAAAATGGCACCAACACACTAACATTCTTCCCACAGTCCTAGTATGCCACAGCTGACTGGCAATCCTGGCTTTGGCTGATCCTGGGGACTCCCCATGACAAGAGGGCTGAGCTCTGTCCACCACCTGCCATCCCATCGCCAGGCAGAATCTGAGCTTAGTTGCCACATCCCACATCCCCTCTGTGCTGAGGAACAGTGGAGCACCAGGCCCACTGCATATCCACAGCTGGAGGCAGCAGCGGCCAGGATGCAGGGATGCTTGTGCCACAAGGTGCAGGCAGGGAACTTGGAAAGAAGTTGCCACCTCCACCAGCCAGCTCTAGTGATCCCAGCGGGCTGAGCCGCCCCCGGGATGGTTCTTAAATAGCGCACACTTCCCAGCCTGCCACGTCCTGTGCCCCAGCCTGCTGCAGAGGCGGCTGCCAGCAGGGAAAGCCGATGGCTTTTGGGGTCGTTTTGTTTTTCAGCATCCAAACGCAGGGTTCCATGAGTTCAGCGAGACAAGGGTGCCTAAGGTTCTCCTTCCTCCCCTGTCCCCCCTAGGGATGTCACCTCATGCAGGCAATGTGCAGCTCGGCCCAGCCCTCCCTCCACAGGCTGGGAGCAGGGAAGAAACAAAGTCACCCCGGCTGCAAGAAAGGGGAAGCTGAAAGGGGAAGCTGAAACAAAGGGGCATGTCCCTTGTCCCCTCTCTGCAGGGAGTGTCACGAGATGGATGAGTGCCTGGCTTGTCCTGCCCCAAGACCCCCAGCAGAATGAGGCCCCTTTGGCTGAGAACCAGTGTGGTCTCTGCCTCCGGGTGCACATCCCAGAGAATCTCTCAAGCCAAGTCCATCACTGTGTCCTCTCACAGCCCTTTTTGCAGGTCCCCCCAGTGCTGCCCTTGGCCATGGAGCTGCCCTCACAGGGGGTCCCAAGCAGGCCTGTGCCAGCATGGCCACAGAGGGGGCAGAGATTACAGAGGAGGTTAAAAAAAAAAGCAGATTATGCTAAAATTAACTGGGAAAAACAGGGCCCATCGTGCCAGCTGAGACATGGTGGCAGGGAACAAACCCATTCTGCACATGTAACCAGCCTGAACACCACCCCGGTGATGGGCACGCACCCCCAGAGACCTTACTGTGGGAAGTGCTCAGGACATGGAGTGCCCTGATGCTGGGGCCATACTGAGGCTATAGAGACCCTATATTTATCACCACAAGCACCCTGCTCCAAGGTTCCCATGCCATATGTGCCAAGGGAGGGGCTCTGTTCAGCTCAGAGGTCACTGTTCGGCACAGCAGGGGCTCTCTGGCACTGCCGACCCATCCTCCCCCGCACCCTCAGGATGCTGACGCGGCACCCGGCGCAGCCCAGCCAGCGCTCGTGGTCAGTGCTGGCAACTCCTGCCTGAAGCTGGGAGCAGGGGGAAAGGACTCCATACAGCCCTTCATTTTTTCCATTAAATACCTCTGGTTTCTAACACCATCCTGTACCACTGGGTCCGGTGGCCAGAGCCAGCGGCATTCACCCAGTCCTTCCTCAGTAGGTGCCTGGACAGGGAAACTGAGGCGTGCAGCAAGCAAGAACCCAGCTTATCAGCATCCCTGAGGTGAGGTGCCAGACAGCCACCCTGGCTCCTCCCCTGTCTGACCCTGCCTGACATTTTCTCCCTGCCAGGAGGGAACAACCCCGCCGGGGCCTCCTGCCTTCTCCCGGCAGGGTGACAGTCACAGGGTGACCATCACCAAGGCTGACTATTTCCTAGCAAACTTCCTCCGTATCTCCTGGCTCCTCTCCCGCTCCCTGAGGAAGGCAGCCATGTTCCAAGTCAGCACCTCTGCCTGCCACCAGGAACTTGCCCAGCACAAGAGATTGTACGCTTGCAGTGAGCAGGAATTTGGATCTGAATTAACAGTCCTCCTCCCCACGTGGGGGACCCTCCCCAGCCCCCTCGATGAATGCAGTGGAGGGGAAGGGTTTCCAATCCCCGGAAAACCCCAGCTGCCGCCCATTCAGCCCCAAAACAATTCCTGGGCTGGATGCCAACCGCCAGCTTCCACCCTCCAGCCCAGCCCAGGCAGGAGGAGTGAGAGGACCCCTGGATCCCTGTGTCAGCATCGTGGCAGGGGGAGGTGGAGACGACTCCCCCCCCCCCCCCCCCGGGGCGGNNCCCCCACCATGGGCTGATCCCACGGCTGTGCTTCCTCCAGCCCTGCCTCTTTGCAGGCAGTGCTTGTTCCCAGGGCAGCGCCTGGCAAAAACAGGAGGAGAGCTCTCTCTTGGGCTCATTTCCTCCTTTTTTTTGTTAAAAATAATCTTCAAAAATTTAAAATAAGCAAGCAGCTGCCTGGCTCTAGAACTCCCTGCTAATCCACTGGCAAAAACTTTACTGAGCCAACATATATATTTTGCAGACCATGATTTATGATGCTTTCTGGGCAGCAGATATTTAGTGCAATATATGCACATAGTTCTGGGCAGCACATACATAATCCCTGTATTTTAGGAGCTGGCCACAGGTTTCAGGGTCCACCTCACCCCGCATCACTGAGAGGAGATTTTCCATTTTTCTGCACGGCACCATCCTTTCAAATATTCAGGCATAGATGGAAGCAATGCATGGGTGGAAAATTCTCATTATGGGGGAAAAGCTGGAATTGAATCTGCCAGCAGGTCCAGAGCCATCCCCAGCACCTGGAGGCCCATCCCCTGCCACTGTCCCAGCAAGCTTTCCCAGCCTGGCAAACAGCAGTATTATTTGAGCGTGGATTTACAGATGCGTTTTAGTTCTGGACAAACCAACCAATCCCTTTCCCTGCAGGACAGACAGACGGCAGGACAGAGGGACGGCTGCAGAGCCCACCCTCCTTGGCACCTGTGGGGCCCCCACCATCAAATGGAACTGAAAAAGGGGTGTATTAAAAGCAGAGTTACCCTAAAGACTCAAAATCTAATAACAAAAAGAGATTCCCCTCGACATTTTCTTTTCTACGCAAAATAGACGGAAAATTGCTGTAAAAATAATCACATTTTTTTAAAACCCCAGTGACACAGGGCGTTTTTCCCAAGGGCTATCCCATTCCAGCACAGGGCTGGCCGCTTCCCAGAAGGAGCCCGTGCATCGTTGGCTGGTGGAATGCCACGTCCTCAGGCAGGACCTCAAAAAATTGGGGGGTGCAGACCCCCTGTCCAAGGCAGCTGATAGAGATGTAAAAAAAAGAACCCCACAGAAAGAAATAAAATATAAATAAATTGGCAGCAGGAAGGATGGTCAGGGCACACAGAGAGGAGGTGGGCTAGGGATGGTTTCCCAGGGGGAGCACAGAAAATGCACCCCTGGTGCCAACAAGGGCTGCCGGTGTTCACAAGCTGGACAAAACTACCCTTGTGCTGGGCTTTTCCCAGGAATCCTGAAACTTTGCTGCTCTGTTTCTGCCCCTGCCATGGCCAGGGTGGTCCCTCTCCCCCTGCACTGCTGCTACCATGTACCCCCCAGGCCTGGGTGCCATTATCCTGTCCATTCTGCCTTGACAGGATGGGGGCTCACCCTCTGGCACAGCTGGGATGCTGCCGGCACCTGAATCCCCCCGGCTGGGTTTTCCATGTGGCATGGAGAATTACTCAGCTCCACCAGCTCCGGTGATTCAACCAGTCTCCGGCCCGGAAACCCGCACTCCGGCCTGGAGCAGGAAACCCGGTGGCTGCGGAAAGGCCAGGCCAGCCCTGGTTACAGCAACAGCGCTTGGGGACACCGTGATCCCAGCCCTGCATAGGCTCAGACCATGGAACACCTTCTTCCATAAAGATATATATATATATATCTTCACATATATCTATATATATATATCTTTAGATACATGTGCTTTTAGATATATGTGCTTTTAGATACATATAAATCATGCTCCATTCAAAAAAGATGTGTACATATAAATATATATACACACACACACAAAAAAGTTAAAATATAAAATGCATTTCTAATGTACATATGTAAAAATATATGTTAAACATATACATAAAAGCCTGCTGCTTCCCCTGGGCAAAGCCTAAGTGCTCATCTTGGAGCAGAGGGCAGCTGCCAGCCCCTAGGACATCATCAGTGGGGCTACTGTAGTGACTCGTCCCATCCCAACCCATCCGAAGCCCATACACCAGTTCCAGGGGTCTGGATCTAACAGCACTGAGTTCCCTGCTCCACCTCGCTGTGACACCTCCTAGCCCATTGCAAAAAACAGCACTGGGGCTCCCAGTGTCCCCACTGAAGGGAGGACCCAATCCCCTCCAACATCCAGGACTGAGGAAGGAGTGGGGACAGAAACAACCCCAAAGACAGAACGAAGCACAGCAAAGCAGGCAGCTCACAGAGAACCCAGGGCAGCACTGAGGCCACACAACCTCCGAAAGTCACAGCTGGTCCCTCCCTTCCTCTGTTTAAACAAAAAAAAAAAAAAAAAAAAAAAAGTCTGCTTCCAAGCCCTGCCCGGCCACTGTCTGTCCCAGGCAGGATCTGGTACAGGCAGCTCCTCTGTGACGTACCCTGGTGCCACCACGCCAGCGAGGGCAGTGTCCTCATCCCAGGGTCTGCACCTACAGGAAACCTTTGGGAATTGATGTAATCAACCCACCAGCACCTTCCCCAACTCTAACATAGCTGAGAAATCCTTTACTTTCCTAATCTTCCAAAGGAATAAGGGGCTTTGAGCACAGCAATCACTTGCCTGCTGCCAACCCTGCATGCCCCTGGAGCACCCCAGCTCCTGCAGGCAAGGAGGTGGGTTGTCCAGAACACTGCTGCCCAGCAGAAACAGCCAGTGACTGCAGGGCTTTGCGCCCTGGCGATGGTGAGGAGACAACACTGGCACCGGGAGCTGTTGGAAGAATGGGGCAGATGCTCCAGGTGCTTTCAGGTGTCAGTGATGGCCTCTCCCAGCACCAAAACCGTGGGAGACCTCTGGTTTCCAATGACAGGGAGAGGGACATTGTTTGGGGAGAATTGTTTTGCCTGGGGGATATTGCTTCATCTGGGTCTTCTCCCCATCAGAGACTGGAGTTTCAAACTATCTGGCACACTCTCAGTTTGCCACAGCTGGCAAAAAGCAGAGGAAAACCTGCAGGAACCAACAGGTGCCACAGCAGGAGTGGTGCTGTGCCCACGCCTGCAGAGCCATGTGCCACTGGGGGGTCCTGCCTGCCCCCACTGCACTGACAGAATGTCCATCCCTCTCTAGTTCACCCACCATGGCAGAGGAAAGGCAGGAGGCGGCTCATGGCCACATACAGAGCACAGCACAGATCCAAGGCACCTGCAGCAGTCAGCCCCAAGCCTTTCCTGTTCCTACACTCCTGATGCCACCACCAAATACCGAGATCACTGCTTTCCACACACCATGCCCTGCCTGGCTGCAGTGCTCCAGCTCCAAAGCTCGGCTGCGGGACACCATGAGTTGCCAGCAAAGAATCATGCCACTCTTGGAAGAAGCATCTCCTCTTCATGCCGCAGGTTGATGCAGCACAAAGGGGGAAGCTGTTCTTCTCTTTAGTTTTTCCCTCCCTTTTTCTGGAGGAGGCAGGAGGGCTGCAGCCCCCACAGACAACCCTGGAGCTCTGCCTTGCTGAGAGTGACAAGGAGCTGTGGTGCTCACCAAAAAGCATGTGAGGTGCCAGGTCTCCTCAAAGCTTCCCCTGACCACAAGGAAAAAAACTAAGCCATAGGAAGGGTGAACAGCAGGGAAGTGGGAGCATACCCCCAGCACTGCGGTCCCACCTCACAGAGGGGACATGTCACAAGCAGCAGTCCCCAGGGGAGTAGTGCTGGCCCCACCTGCCCAGCCACTCCCTGCCAGCTTGAGAGGATTTTCTGGCCATGGCTCGCCTCGGAAATGGGCAGCACTGACCTAAGGCTCTGGTACTATTGACACCTGAGCAGCTGCAAGGGCAAGAAAAAAAAATTTTTCTTAAATGTACAAAAAGAGCCATTTTGTTCTATTTTTGGCTTTAGAAAGCAGATGAGATCAGAAATGCTGCTCGTAAACACCGGCCCCAGCAGAAGGGAGTGTGGACGTCCTCTTTCTCCTCCTGCCTCCACTTCAGGACAGAGCAAGATCCGGGAAAGGGACGTCAGCCAGTCAGCCTACACCATTATCCTTGTCCCCCAGCGAGCCCCCAGCCGCTGCTCAGTGATGCTCAGCACCAACCAGATGGGCCCTCCCAACCTGGGCACCCAGAACTGACAGCATCAGGGTGATATTGCTTGGACGATCCTGGACAGTCCCAGTAGCCTCCTGAGGCTGGAGCTGCCAAACTCCCTCAGCCAGCTACATCCCCATTACGTCCCACCTGGCAGTAGATTGCGAGGAGCAGAGCTGGCAGCAAGGCCAGCACGGGAGCAGCTCATGGCAAAGAGCTACCCCATGCTTCTCCACCATTTCACAAATCCCCATGGGGTTTCACTCCCTTCTCTCTCCTCTCCACAGAAAAAAGCAAGGCAGCGAGTGTGCCCAACCATTGAGCCCTCCAGACGGTACAGACCCGCTCCCAATATCCCCAGGATGGGTTTTGTTGCCAGCACTGTTCATGCCAAGGCAAAAAAAAATCAAAACAAAATAAAATGAAAAAAGCGACGCACTCTGATAAAGGAGCGTTTTGAGGCGTTAATTACGTATTTCTCAAGGCAGGCAGGGGTTGAGCAAATAAAGGCCTGCCGGATTTCAGCGTGACTTCCTGCTGCTGGCAGCTTCCTCTGCAGACAGCAGATGAGCCCAAAGACATTTTCTGTCAGCGATCCCCCTGCTTGTCCCGCTGTTTCCCTGGTGCCATGGGAGCCTCGCACGCTCCCGTCTCGCACCTGGAGCGCGAGGCCCTCCCTGGGAATTTCGTAAAGGGAATACAAAGCCCAACTGGGAGTCATTAAGAGAAATAATACATTAAAATAACGAAGTGGCTGCCTTGCCCGCAGGCACAGGGCAGGGCAGTGAACGCCCATGGGAGCACCATCAGGGTGCTTTGAAGAGCACAAGTGGACCGTTATCGGTATCAAAATCGAGTATCCGTGAGGCAGAGAGCCCGTGGGCTGTGGGGGGCCCTGCCCACGGCAGGCAGTGGCCCAATGTCCCCAAACCCCCATGGAGAGCGCAGGGTGATGGAGAGGCTCGGGCCTGTCCCAGTGTTCCAGTGGGGAAGGCACGGGGCAGTGGGTGCTTGTCAGTCCCATTACCTCCACCACAGCCAGAGGCCAGGGTGAGAGGAGACCATGGAGGAGCCCAGGGATACTGGGCAGGTGGGACAGGGTGCCCAAGCTTGCAGGACCTTTGCTGGACCAGGCCATCCAACGAGAGGGTGGGGATGCCCCCATCTATGTCCCGAAGGGATATGCCCAGACTGGACACTGACCGACTGGGGTGCAGTACCATAGTGGGGTGCAAGCTACTTCTGGGTGGAACCTCACAGCCAAAGGTGGGGTGGCACCCGCTCCGGAGGGGCACTCAAGGCTTACTGCAGGGCCAGAACCCCACTGCCAGGGGGATCCCCAAAGCCTGGAATGGGGCTGGCATCCTGCTCGCAGAGGGGTGGGGAAAGAACCCCACTGTGGAGGGGATCCCCTGGGTCTGCTGTGGGAACAGGGCTCCACTCCTGTGGGGAAACCCTGGGAGCCGGGATGGGGTCACCATCCCATTCCTGGGGGGGGAGCGGATCGGTGGGAGCTGGGATGAGATCAATAACCCACTCCTGGAGGGAATCCCTGGGATCTCGGATTGGATCAACACCTCACTCCTGGGAGGGAATGCCTGGGATCTGGGATGGACTCAACACCCGACTCCTGGGGGGTGGAAATCCCAAGGCCTGCTACCCCATTCATGGTGGGGGGGAACCCGGAAGCCTGGGGCGGGGCAGGCCCCCCGTTCCCGGGGACATCCCCGGGACCCGAGATGGAGCCGACAGCTCACTGTGGGGAGAACCCGAAGCCTGGGCAGGGGCCAGCATCCCACTCACGGGAGATCCCCGGGGCGGGGCGGGGCACTCCCGGCGCTGGTACCCAGGATCGCTCCGGAGCAGCGGGGGGCGGAGGCGGCGAGGCCGCCCGGTTCCGGCAGGGCCGGGCCGAGCCGGG
>WEKY01021782.1:79840-95658 GCA_013390045.1 Picathartes gymnocephalus
AGGGGCTCACGGGGCGGGGCTAATGGGGCGGGTCTTGTGGGGCGGGGCCTCTCGCGGGCGGCGCGCGGGCCCTCAGGCGGCAGCGCCGGGTAAGGGCAAGGGAGCGGGACACATGGGGTGTGAGGGACAGGAATGAGGAGGGACACGGTGTGTCCCGGGATAGAAATGTGGGTGGGACACGATGTGCCCCGAGACAGACGTGGTGGGGGGAGATGGAGTCTGAGTGTTGCGTTTTGGGTCAGCGGTCCTTTGGGTGCAGAGCAGTGGGTGCAGCCCTGGGCACAGTGGTTTGGGTGATGCGGTGTTTCAGGGCTACCTTCTGCGGAGACATGGTGTCACAGGGTAGTGGCTCAGACCTTGGGAATCTCTCACTCCTCAGGGTCCCGTGTCCCCTGCCGCTGGAGGAGGGAGCTCCTTGGCGGGTGCCTGGGCTAGGGGTGCCGGTGACAAGGGATGGGTCAGGATGGGACTGGGCAGGATGGGATATCTCCAGGTCTTTCCCAGGACAGGGGTTTCCCTCAGGCACTTGCCCCATCCCCCAGCTCCCAGGGCAGCTCCCTTAGGAACTAGACGCCCCACATACCTGAGGAGGGGGGCCAGGTGTGCCCACTGACCCACGGGGCTGGCCCGTGGCCAGGTAGCCACCCTCACTCCATGCTAGCCCCACAGCAGTGTCTCATGCCTGCCCAAGCCCTGCAACCCCTCCACACACCCCCACTGGCACCAACAGAGCAGGGTGAGGGCAGCCAGGGATGCTTTTAACTCAGAATGCCAGGGGAAGGGATGCAGCATCACCCGTGGGGTCTGTGGGCCTGGTGTGGCGGGAGCAGGGCTGTTCCCGTGGGAGCAGGCTGCCGTGCTAATAAGGCTTCGCTAACAAGCTGGCACTGAGCCCAGACCTGGGGCTGGCAGAGGGGAGCGAGGGGCCAGGGCTGGGGGCCTCACCCACGCTCCACGCTGTGCCATGGGCGAGGGCTGGGGGCTGGCCCTGAGGGCACTGGGGGCACCCACTGCCCTGGCACCAGGCACAAGCTGCCCCATTCCCTGTAGCCCTGCTTTCAGAGCAGCCCCACTCTCCAGGGATACTACTGGCATGGCAGTCCCACTTACCAGGGTTCCTGCTCCCTCATATCCCACTCCTCAGGAGTCCCACTCCCCACGGCCTTGCTCTTACATGTGTCCCATTGTCCTGGGAATCTTGCTCTCAAAGGTGTCCTGCTCCCCAGGGATTCCACTCCCTCGGGGTCCTGTTTCCTCAGGGTCTAACTCCCGTGGGCATCCCTGCACATCCATGTCCATGTGTCTGTGCTGTCCTGCCGTATGTCCATGCTGTCTGCCCTGCTGTTCATCCGTGTGCAGTAACCCTGCATGTCTGTGTCCGTATGTCCCTGGTGTGCTCATGCACATCTGTGCACCTATGTGCTACGTGTCCGGCTGTCTGTGCCACCTCAGGTGCCACATGTCAGGTGCCAGACTGTGTGCCAGTGCCTCACCCGCCCCAGTGATGCCCGAGACCTGGGCACATTCACATCTTTATTCTCACTTCTGGCCTCTTGCCACCATCAGCATCACCCCCACCAATAATTTACAAGTGTCAGGGATGGCCCTGGGGCAGCCAGGCAGGTGACAGGAACACCGGTGCCACATTGCAGCCAGCAGTCCTGGGGCGATGGCGAGGGTCCGCGGCGGTGCCCCCCCATATGATATGTACATTATACAGAGCTACCCAGAGCAACACAACACGTTAAAAAAGATCTACTCTTATGTACAGTATTTATAAAAAGCATCCCAGCCTCCGCCACCGTATAAAAAAATACATCTCTTATGTACTTTGCTGCAGGACAGACCCCCCAACCCTGTGCTGCCCACCCTGCCGTGCTGCCCTCCATACTGGGAGGGGAGGCGGGGGGTGGGAGAGCCACTCTCTGGGTTTTGGCATGGTTTGGGGCATCCCAGCAGCATGGATGGATAGATGGATGGGTGGATGGATGGGTGAGGGCTGTGGGGGTCTGAGTGCTGGCCCAGGGTTCAAGGTGAGCAGGGACAGCTTGGGTTTGCCGAGGTGCCCATCACCCTGGCATCTGGCCATGCAGACAAGGGGTGCCTCCAGAGCCCTGAGCTTGCCCCCAGTGAGTGCTTCCCCCAGCCTCCCCCATATCCCCCTCATGCCCTTTGGGCGCACCAGGCCCGCAGCAGCTGAGCCACAGCATGGGCAGGATGCCAGCGGATGCAAAGCCCATGGCGTGAGTGCCACCTCCTCGGAGCAATGCAGCTGGTCCCCATACACGGCCTAGGAGCCAGCAGGGTCCCATTTGCAGGCACCAGGAGCCAGCCGTTCCCCTGGCAGGCTCAGGAGCAGAGGGCTGGGTACCACCAGCCACAGCATGAGAACCACGCTTGCCCATGGGGACTGGGGTGTCCCCATGATGCCAGGGCAGTGGATGGCATCTCTTTGGGGACTGGGGGATGGCAGGGGAGAGGGCAGGTAGCTTGGGCACAGGTGCTGTCATAGGTCCGACCATTCCACTGGATTTCAGCCCCCATGGACACTGTTCATCAGGCTCTCAATGCTATCTGGGATATGCCAGGAAAGTGCCTCGGTCCTCGGTCCCCACGGCAGGCAGGGCCCTGCGCCCCTGGCAGTGCCTGCTGCTGGCGGCTCTTGGGGTGCAGAAGAGCTCCACCTGACAGCCAGCTCCGGGTGAGGTAGGGCAGTATTATTGTCCCCATTTTACAGATGGGGAAACTGAGGCGCAGAGCAGGGAGGGTGCCCGCTGGAGTGGCTGGGGGGCACAGGACCTGCCCCAGGCTCACTGCCCCATCCCAGACACAGGTTGAGGAGTCCCCATGCCTGCCATGGCTCATACCCCCTCACCATCACCACAGGTGATGGGCAGCAACAGCAGAAGTCACCAGAGATTCCTGGTGGGGCTGCAGCATGGGGGCTGAGCCTGGGGCCGGCTCTCCCTGGGGCACCAGGTGGGTGGGGAGGAGGTTGGCGTGGGCACCCGGTAGTGGCTAGTGGCTGCCGCCGCTCTTCCCCCCACCCGTAACCCAGTCGATGATGATGAAGCTCAAGCTCATGATCATGAAGATCACCCCGAGGAGGGCAAAGCAGGCAGCCTGTGGGGACAAGGAAGGGATTCAGCATGGCCAGGGCAACAGGGTTCCCAGCCAGCCTCAGAACCCCATGCCTGTCCCCGTCCTTGTACCCCTGCCCATGCTTACCAATATTTTGGGGGTGGAGCGCAGTGGCTCCTTGTCCTTGGGCATGATGCGGATGTAGAAGATGGCTGGGAAGATGAAGATGAGGCAGGGAGCAGAGGTGGCACCTGAAGCAGACAGAGACAGAGTGGGCAGGGGCCTCCCACTGTGCAGCTCAGCCCTGCCAGCTCCAGTGCCAGGACAGGTCCTGTCCACCCCCAGCCCCTCCTTGCCCCCCCAGTCCTGGCAAAGCCTTCCAGGAAACCAGGGACGCGGTGTGCTGGCACTGTCCCCAAACCCCTCCCGCAGCCCAGGCCCTGGCAGCAAGCTGAGTGCTGAGCGGGGGGAGCTTGGCTGGGGGGATCAAGGGAAACACGCAGGGGAAGAGCAAGTGCCAGCAGGAACCAGCCTGCCAGGACAGGAATGGGATGGGGGATCCACGCAACCACCTGGTCCTGGCATGGTGAGAAGGGGAAACTGAGGCACGGGAGGGTCAATCAAAGTTGAGCACCAGTCAGGACAGGGGCTGGCATGCTGCTGCAATACCCCATGATCAAGGAGGGACAGGAGCAGGGCACTGCCACCCACCGATCAAGCCAAAGATGCCAAGAATGGAGGGGGCAAAGATGACGAGGAGGTTGATGAAGGTCAACAGGATCACGGCAATGGCAATGTGGCGGATCCAGCTGAAGTCTTTCCCTTGGAATAGCATCTGCTGGATGGCCCGGCGCACCTGGGGACAGGGACAGTGTATCGCACTCCATCCTTGGACCCAGGACCCTTAGCCTGTCACTGCAGTCCTGCTGGACCCCATCACCCCTACCCCTACTCCAGCCCTTGTCCCTATGATCCTGCAGGTCACCATCACCCCTTTCCCTTCCCAAGCTCTGCCCCTGATGCCCACTGGTCCCTGTCACCTCTTCACAGCCTTGTTCCTGTGGCCGTGCCTGTCCCCATCACCCCTGCCTCTGCCCCAACCCTTCTCCTGACACCCAGCATGCCCTGTTCCCCAATCCCTGTCTTCATCACTCCCTCAGTTTCCCTTCCCAAAGCCTGGTGCTGAAGCCACCTGGCATTCCTGTGGGGCGACTCACTGGGAAGAGGACAATGGGGACGGTGAGGGTGACAGCCGTCAGCACAGCCACACGCACACACAGGATAAGCACATCAAAGGGGTCCACCTTGTTGTACGTGTGCAGCAGCTCCGACTCCACACGGCCTGTGAACACCATCAAGGAGCCCCTGGGTGAGCCCCAGCACCATCACACCCCTGGCACAGGTGTGCCAGCCCCAGCCCTCTCCCCAAGGGCTCACCGTAAAACGTGAGGTAGCCGAAGAGGGCAGCCAAGAAGTACATGAGGTACATCACCGTGATGGAGATGTTGGAGATGCACTGCATCTTCTTCTTGGAGGGGCTACAGGACACGGTGGGCTCAGCACAGCCCCGTGGCACCCACTGACACCGAGCACCCGCCCAGTGAGGAGGGGTGATGCCAGAACACTCTGGGGTGTGTGGGGGCTGTGCAGAGATGGGCTGTGTCCCCCTTCCTGGGCAAGGTGGTGTGTTGAATCACCAACCAGCCACCCACCCTCTCTGGGTCATAGCACCCACATTCCAGGGGTCACACCACCCCCCTGGATCATGGCACCCACCTCCCCTTCTGAGTCACATCACACACCTCCCAGGGGTGATAGCACCTACCAGCAATCAAACACTCACCCATCCACCCTGGGTCATAATGTTCACCTCCCAGGGGTGGTAGCACCCACTCCAGGTTGTATCACCCACCTCCTGAGACTGTTATCACCCATCCCAGGTCCTATCAGCCACCCACCTCCCCGTGATGCCTCAGCGCAGGTCCCACACATGGTTGGCACCAGATGAAGCCCACCCCTCCCCATAGGTGCCCCCTCCCAGGACTCACTCCTTCAGCTCAGTGTAGATGGGCAGGACCTCGGGGTGGCAGACGAAGGCAAAGGCCATGATGGGGATGGTGTACGCTGTCTGTGCAAGAGGAGGATGACTGACTGCTGCGTGCCAAGTGGCAGGTGCTGCCAGCACCAGGACCACCCGTCTTCATGGGATGCATGGGGTGGGGGCTCACCCAGAGCCTCAGGGGTGCATCCCAGGTCCTTACCTGTGAGTTCAGGGTGAAAAAGCTGGGTGTGCAGGTGTCCTGCTCGGGGGCCTGGAGGACTGTGTAGCCATTCTGGTAGTCACTAGTGCTGACAGTGGTGACATTGGGGTTACCTGTGTTGTTCCACTCTGGCTCCAGAAGTGGGCAGGGAATCTGGAACTTCTTGTAGATGACCTGGGGTGTGGAGGACATGGGGTCAGTCAGCTCTTGGTGCCCCCAACTCCCAGCATACACTGCCCAAACCAGCACCATGTCCAGTGGGAGAGGGACTGTGCCAGAACACCTCCATGAAACACCCTTTGCCAGTGCTGCCCTGTAGCAATGCTGCTCCCCCAACCTGTCCCTGTGGGGGTGGGCAGTGGGACAGAGCGAGGCAGCAGCACGTGGAGGGGCCACATGTGCAGCTGCCCCTCCCCGGCACGTTTCCCCTCTCCCTTTCCACAACATTTTGGTTCCGTCAGCCAAAAATAACCCAGCAGCTTGACAGCCCTGCCACGGCGTGTCTGCAGCCCCGAGCACCCACTGTCCCTGCTGCCTCTGCTGTCCCCACAGCAACCAGCCCAGCCTCACACCCAAGCAGGAGGGATGCTTGGCACCCCAAGGCACCGGCACGTGCCAGCGGGTGCTCACCGAGATGAGGAAGAAGACCATACAGCTGAGGGAGAAGCCGCTGGCGTAGCCAAGGTAGCCTGGGGAGGGAGGAGAGTGGCTGATGGGTGTGGGCGGGACCCTCACACTGGCTAAGTGTCCCCTCCTTGCCCAGCACATCCAGGCTGGCACCATCACTCCGCAGGAGACCCAGGGTACCAGACCCCAGTGCCATGGGTGGCATCTCCTCGACTTACCCAGCTGCTTCATGAGGGCCAGGGGCAGGATAATGGTGACAGAAACCAGGATCACCAGGTAGTTCCCATTCATGTACCAGTCCCTGGAAGCAGAGGGCCTGCTCACCACCCCTCTCTGCTGGGGCACAGGTGGCAGAGGCAGCCACTGGAGGGGCTGTCTGCCATTCCCAAGGACCCTTAGGCTAGTAAATCCCAGGGGCACTGGTGTCCCCTGAGGCTGGCATTCCTGCCCTGCTAACATCCCTGGGGACTCCTGAGGTGGCATCCTTGGGGACCCCAGAGGCCAGCATCCCTGGGGCCCTTAAGCTAGGGTTCCGCCTACCCCCACAGTGGTGCACCCTCAAGGGCTAGAGCTGCGAGTGGGGATGTGGGCATGGGACGTGGGGACCTATACCCAACCAGTCCCCCACCCCGCAGCCCCAGGTTCTGCTCAAGGAGGATAGCCTGATCCCAAGGGGATGTGAGGAGCAGGGATTGGAAGTTCAGCTCGGTTTAATCTCACCCAGAGGCTTATTCAGCACTGACAGTTATCAAAAATAGTAGTGGCTTAATGATAGTAAATCCCTGCCATGGGCTGCACAGCTGGAGCCAGAGCCCCGGCGCCTGCCCGGGGAAGGCACGCAGGCAGTGTGGGCAGGAGGCACTCACGTGGTCTTCTCCTCCAGGTTCAGGAAGGTCTGGATGACCAGAGGCACTTCAGATTTGACGATGTACAGGTAGCTGGACATGGCTGCAGGGCAGAACGAGGTTGTGCTGCACTGGTGTTCTCTGGTCCCATCCCCTGTCCACAGCCCCAGTGGGTCCCCCCAGCGCCATCCTCACCTCCGATGTTCTGCAGCGTGATGGCGATGGCTGCAGCCAGCTTCCCCGGCGTGCCGAAGGCTCGGTAGCCCAGCTGCTCATAGGCGCGAATGCCTGTGGGACGAGGAGCAGTGGTGGGTGAGAGTCAGGATGGGACTCCCTGGCACAGCCCTGCTGAGGACTTGGCACTCACCCACAATGCCCGAGGACTTGAGAAGCAGGTGGATGGAGTAGCTGGAGAGCAGGGCCACCGCTGTGAGGAGGAAGCTGCAGGAGGAGAGCCCAGTTACCAGTGGGTCACAGCACAGAGCTCGGACACGGCTGTGGGGCAAACCCCATGCAGACATGCTCTGCCTGTGGGCAGCTGTCCTGGCAGGGCACCACCCCCTTGCCTCAGCATGAGCTGGGTGCTCATGGAGCAGATGGGCTGTAGGATATGGAAATTCTGTCCATGTCTCCATACCCAAGAGGATCCATCACTCATATCCTTCAAGCCATTTTTGGAAATCTGACTTTGTAGTAAGGAAGGCAAACCTTCACCCTCCTTCTCTCCCCAAGTGGGGCACAGCACTTAGCAGAGCAGGCTGACTTATGCCAGCAATGGGCATTGCTCAGCCAGCAGAACACTGGTCCCTGCATCACAACAAGTCAGAGACTTCCTTCTTGCCTGCACCCACCGATCCCCTTGGAGGAGCCCCCCCACACCTGGACACCCCCCCGCCCCATGCCCCCATGGCACTCACAGGAAGAGGATGATGCCGGTGTTGGCCATGGCATAGGCCAGCCCCAGGATGCCGCTGCCCATGATGGCATTGCTCAGATTGAAGACGGACATCCCGAAAGACGTCTTCCCTTCAAACTGTTCACAAGACACAACAGGGAGGGGATGCACCAGCCACACTGGGAGCTTGCCTCATCCCACCCCCACCACTGTGCCCATGCTGCTACTCACGTCAGTGAAGTGTGTCTGCTTCTTCTCGGCACCGTGGGGCAGGAACTCCTCTATCTCTGCCACGCCAGTCTGGTTCTCCTCAAATCTGTCCATGGAAGACAGGAGTGAAGCCAAAGCAGAGACCGGGACCATCAGCACTGGCTGGTATCCCAAGGGCAGGGAGCAGCTCGGAGGATCCCCCAAGTCCCTGGCACCGCCGCTTGCCCTGAGGCCCCTACCTGTCACCTGCCAGCGAGGGGACAGTGGAGGCAGTGAGGGCAGCCGTGTGCTTCCCATTGGGGACCAGCTCCACCATCTCGGCCTGGAGGGGCACGTCCGTGGTATCCATGGCTGGGAGACAGCTGGGCTTGCTATGGGCTCTACTCAGGCTCTGCAAGAGGGAGGCAACAGAGGTCCAGCTCTGGGCAGGAGCACCGGAGGGGCTGGCCTGGAGCCTCACAAGTCCTGCCTCCACCAGGGACACTGGAGCTGGGCTCAGCACCAGCACTGGTGGTACTGCAGGAACCCGGGGATGAGAGGATCACCGAGCCAGGCATCACCGTGGCTGTACTTCTCCCTTCTGCCTGCTCAGCACACAGTGTCCCATGGAACTCAGCCCCAGCTCCAATACCCCATCAGAGTCCCAACGTGGGATTGTCCCCTCGTCCAGCCAGACATCCAGAGCCCACCCCATTCACTTGCTCACAGCACAGCACTGTCCAGCCCCGGAGTTCCCATCCACACTGCCTGCCCACCTCCACTCCCCTGCCCGCAGCTCTCGGCTCCATGACTCAGTTTCCCCTCCTGCAGACTAGTGCCAGCAGGCGAGTGGGGGTGTTTGGTAGGGCAGCTGAGGACGGGGTAGGGAGCTCAGGGACCCCCCAGCCACCGTTATGTAAAGCCCGTGGTGCTGCCCGGCGTGAAGGGCTCACCCACGTCCCGTCGCTGCCGGGGTGCCAAGGCGGGGGGCTCGGGGAGCACGTCAGGGCTGGACAAACGGAGCAGGAAAGAGCGCGGGGCCGGGAGACAGCTCCTTGGCAGGAGAAGGCGGCCGGGCTGCCGAGCGCGGGACGCCTTGGCACGCCGCACAAAGCCGCCTCTGTGCGAGCCCCGGCCCTCCCCGCCCCGCTGGGAAACGGCACAGGGTGGCTTTCTGGGGCAGGCTGGCAGCCGGGGCAGGGTCCCGCCACCCCCCACTGCCCCGGGGGGCTGGGGTCTTGTCCGGCTAGCCAGGGGGCTCCACACTGGGGCTATGTCCAGCCAAGGGCCGGTGCCACCCGGCTGGAGGTTAGGGCTGGCTGGAATGCAATGTGGTCCCCAATCCTGGGAGGATGCTGCTGCCCCACCACCCCACTGCCTGGGGTCGCTATGGGGTGAGCAGGGGACATGCCCATCTTTATGCTTCCAGGGGATTGGTGTCCCTAGAGATGTGAGGAGCCTTCCCACAGCACAGTCAGGTCCAGCAGTCCTGCTGGCACGCAAGGGAAGGATGACACGGCAGGGTGTGGGTGCCAGCACCTCCGGTCTCCTGAGCTGCTGCCCTGCTTGTCCCTGCCCATCCAGGCCACAAAGACGACCTGGCAGGGTCATCCCAGGCCACACACTGGCTGCTGGCACTGTCAGGGGGGCCAAGCCCCTACGGTTGGCCCAGGGTGGTGGGCACATATTTAGGCCACCCTGCCTGCAGCACCCAGCTGGGTGGGGAAACTGAGGCAGAACACAGGGCAGCAGGGGCCAGAATGAGAAGACTCAGCCATGCGGGGGACAAGAGGGAAGTGCAGGGCGGCCTCTGGGTGATGATTTATCCCCTCCACTAGGCCCCCGCTTGGGATGTATCCAGGCATGAGCAAGGCTGCCAGCATGCCCAAAAGCCACCGTTAACTCTGCGCCTTCCCACCACCACAGGCAGACATCGCTGAACCCACCACTCGCCCAGCACGGGACTGGGGCGGGGCACCAGATCCGTGATGTTCCATCACCTCCCTAAGCCCCCCAGTGCCACTGGGCTGCCTGCGGGCAGGGCTTCACCGCATCCCGCTGGTGGCAGGCAGGAGCTACCCACTCCCCTGCCCGCTCCCCCACGGGCGCCAGGAAGGCTGGGCACTCTCGTCTGCAGCCCCTTTCTTCTCCCAGGTTATAATTACACCTCTCTGGGCAGCTCAGGAAATACCAACTTCTTCCCCCAAGCGTCTCTCAGAATAGCAAGTGGCACAACTGAGCTCATTCAGCATGCACCGGGCTTCGTGCTGCCACCCAGATGCTTCCTCCCGCCAGGCAGCCCTGGCACAGCCCTGGCACAGCCCTAGCACAGGCCCAGCACCACTCGCTGCCACTTCCCCAGCTGGCCCTGGCCTTTGCCCCTCGGCCAGGGTCTCCTGGTGGCAGCAGCCAAGGCAAGGGGGGAGATGAAAGAGGAGGGAGCATGCGGCGCTTCGATCGGGCAGCGTGAGCCCTGCCTGCTGCTGTTTGCCTTGCGATAAGGCAGAACAACAAATACAGAGTGACGGGTGGCCCCGAAGGGGTGGCTTGGTTCCCCTCCAGGCTGGGGTTGGTGGGTTCACCGCCTCACTGTGTGCCCACCTTAGATGGGAACTCTCTGCTCTGGGCAAAGAGCATCTCCCCAGGGATTTCTTCCCTCAGGGTGCCACCACGCAGATGGGATGCTGCCATCTTCACTGCCATGTTGGGTAGCCCACGTGCAGCCTGGCATCGTCCCACTCTTGACTACCAGCCCCAGTGCCTGCTCGCCCAGCCTGATGGTGTGGGCCTGGCCACGTGCGAGGGCACAGAACCCCCCCCGCTGTGGCACCCAGGGCCACGTTCCTGGGGGTGCTGCGCAAGCTGCATCGATTTCCCGGCATGCGCCTCTCCACTGCCTGCCAGGCTCTGGGACACAAGGACAGCGACAGCCCTGCTGCAGCTGGATCTCCCACCTCTCCCAGGCTGCTCCGGCTGTCCCAGTGCTTGGTGACACCCCACCAACACTACGATGTGGCCAGACAGCCTGAGCCGGGCCCTGGTGCTGTCCCACAGCCCCTGCAGATGGAACACGGAGCCGGATGCGTGGGACGGCACGTACCGTCCCGCCAGCCACGTCTGCGCTTCAGGGGAGGCTACGTTTGATCTCGCACGCTGCGTCCCAGACAGCACAGACGCCTGCCCTTGCTGGGATGGGGACGTGTGTGGGGTGGCAGGGCTCGCAAATCCCTGCTCTGCTCTGGCAGACGGGCAGTCCTGGGCTCACCCCGGGCCCCTGCCAGCCTTCCTCGGGGCCAGGGCACCACGGTGAGGGTTCCAGTTCTGGAAGGGACTGCATCCCTCTCTCTGCCTCACATCTCGCTTCCACACAGATTTTATTTAAAAGGTGGAAAATCCCAGCAGGCGCAAGGCACAGGCGGGAGTGGGGGGCTGGGCAGGGGACCTCTGTTGGCAACGCCAGCAGCTGTGTTGGATGGGAGGTCCATTGTATCTGGCAACGTGGCCAGAAGGATGTGTATCACCCTGGGCAAGCCTGGCTCCTGCACTGTGCCAGGTCCTCTGGTCAAGCCTCAGCCCGGCACAGTCCCCATCAGCGCACGTGGTGCCGGTGGGAGAACGCGGCACACATGGGGACGGGCAGTGCCAGCCCGGGGGGCCGTGACCCACCGTGTCCCCACAGCCCACAGCACCCATCTGTGAGCACCCACTGCTCCCACCTGTGGGCAGCAAAGGCACAGGGTCTCCCTGGCAGCAGGTGAGTGTTCCCCCAGGCTGGGGACCCCCACAGGGCAGAGCCTCCCTCCCCATCTCCTCTCCCTTGCAGATGAATCCTCGATAATCCGGCCCAGCTGGGGCCGTGGGACTATTCCGGGTGGTAATCCGGCTTTAGCACCAAGCCTGCCGCAGCTGCCCGCCTGCGTGCTGGCAGCCAGGTATGCCGCTGCTGCCGGTGTGTGCCAGGGGGACGGCAGCCCCCCCGCCCGTGCCCGCCTGCCCAGGTGGCTGTTCGGGTTTCAGCAGAGCTGGCACACAGATCTCATATTCCCTGAGGCTGTGGTGATGACCGAGCCCTGCCAGAGAGATGGGCAGCATGGGCAAGTGGGCAGGGATGCCAGTCGTGTTCCCCCCATTGCCATCAGCCCCAGCCCTGGGGTTATCACCAGTACTGCTGCTGGGCCCAGGGTGACCCCAGGCTGGGGTCCCTGGTCAGCCTCTGGCACTGCTGTGGGCAGAGGGGTGTGTGGGCACACGGGCACAGATGGGCAACAGCCCAAACCTGGGTGGTCCCCAGACAACCCCTCCCCAGGGAAATTGACCCCAGCAGGGCACACAGCACAGAAACCCCCCCTCTCCTTGCCCTCTACAGAGAAGCCCCCCACAGCTGCCCTGGGAGTAGGGTCTCCCCTTCCCCTGAAGTACACGCAGCCATAGCTTTCCCTTCAAACCTGCCATCCTAAAATTAGCACCCCAAACCTGGTTTTAACCTATGGTGTTCCACCCTCCACCGCCCAGCTAAGCAAAGGCAGTGTCAGGGTGACACTTCCCCCAGAGGAAGTGGGCACCCAAAGGGATGGCCAGGCACCTCACCTTTGGGGCAAAGGCTCTGGGGAGCACCCGCATGGGCATGGGAATGCCAGCAGCTGTGGGAAAGGACAGCTGGAGACAACCTGCCTGGTGCACGGCTGGAGAACCTCTGGGTAGCCCTGCCATAGACCTTCCCCAAATAGATCTGGAGATTCTCCTGAGATAGCTCCACCAGAGATCCTCTGGAGATGACAGCCCCACCAGATGGTCATGCCAGCCAGCCCACTCATGCCCCCAGCACAAGCTGGGTAGAGTACGCACTGCTTCTGGGCTCACCTCACCCCTTTCAGCCCCACATACCACACCATGGCTCAGCCTCGGGTCAGACAATTCCCCCGGTGCTCCAGCCAGGGCAGGATTGGCAGTGGAAAGTAGGAACAAGTGGCTCTGGAAGCTGCTGTCCTGGCTAGCAGGGCTCTGGCAGCACCAACACTTGCCTGGGCACTTCTGGCCATCTCTGCTGCACCGTGTGGACAGCGGTGTCCACTCAGGGCCTTATGTCTAAGAGCACAAGTGGTACCCATGTCCTGGGGGACAGCTCTGCCTGAGCCTGGGAATGTGCCTGCATGCAGAACGTGCCAACGGCTGAGCTGGCCCGTGGCCACTGTCCTGCAGCAATGGACATGCTAGGGTCTGGGACACACCAGGCAGGGGAAAGGCAGTTCAGGGAAGGGGATGGCAGAGCCAAACATCATGGTGGGGCCATGGAGAGGGTTTTCCAGTGTCAGAGCCATGGTGCAGCTTAGCCATGGAATCACCTGCCAAGCACACACCTCAGAATGGGGCCACACTGCAGGTATCAGCCATCACCATCCTGCCACATCCTCCAACTTCCAAGCACCAGTACCGAGGCAAGCCAGGAAGAGCAGTGGGGAAGCTGAGGTTAGGTGGGGGGAGTCGTGTCCAGCACTGGGATAGCCCAGGCTGTTGCTGACACCTGCCAGCTTGAGTCCATGTGGTACAAGGTCAGCTGGCAGCTGGCAGCATGGGGATGGGGACAGGGTGGGCACAGCATGAGGTCGATGGCACCCAGTGTGGTTCTTGGGGAGGCTGGATGAGACACCAGCTTGAACCCAAAGCATCTCAGGCAGCGCTAGGCTGCATGGGTTTTGCTTTAAGCTTCAAACACTGCCCTCTGGGAACACTGGGCCACCCAGGGAAGAGGGTGGCACAGGCAGTGGCACTGTGGAGCCTGATGGGCAGATAGTGCCTGGAAAAGAACACATCAGGTTTTCTACCACACCTCTGGAGCTGTGTCTTGCCTTGGAAGCAAGATGCTTTCCAGGAGTTCACACTCCCCAAAACACACCTGGCCTTAGCAGGATGACACGGAGGGGTCAAAAGCAAAAACTCCAAGGTGCCAATTGGCTGCTGGCAGTGCTGGGACACCAGGAGGGACAGGCCTCAGCCACAGCTCCTTGTACCTCCTGCACCACCAGCACAGCCCCCTGTGCCAATCAGAAGCCATGACTTGTCCAAGCCTCATGGCACCACCACTGTGCCTGGTCATGCCATTCTCAGCATTGGACCATCCTGACATTTGCTCCATGGGGACAGCAGGACTGGGCTGGCTGTGCCCCGCTGGCATGGGGGACCCAGCCAGTACCAGGCCTGCATCAGTGGCTGGGGAGGCACGTGGTGGCTGAGACCCATGCAGCGAGGAGAACCGGGGTCATGGGGGGTCCGTTCTGTCCCCAACCCACCTCTGTTTTCTCAAGGGTTGCACTTCCAAAAGAGCCCGTGGGATTCCACTCCTTCCCCCCATCCCCATGCGCCAAGGAAAATAGGCTCTGCCGGTGCTTGTTTGTTTGCTGTGGCCGTGGCCCCGGCGTGTGATTACAGCTGCAGCACGGCCGGGTGCTGTGGGGCCCTTTGCACCTCAGCCAGGGTCCCCTGCAGTGCCAGCACCCTTGTGCCACCCCCGGGTGGGATGGGGTGTCCCACCGCCCCTTAGCATCCCTGGCCACCAGAGCCAAGGCACACCAGCACTCCGTTCTGGGAGACAGGACAGTGTGGTGGGGCACAGACAGCTTTCTCTGAGGTACCCCCATGCTGGGGCCAGGCAGGTCTAACACCTCATCTTGGGCCTGGTCCAAACACCAGTGGAAAATTCCCCATCTTCTCCACGTCAGCTCAGCACAGCCATGCCCTCCGCAGCCAACTGGGGCTCTGCTTCCCTGCCATCCCACCTGTTGGGGACTTGCCAGGTCCCCTGTCTCACATGTGCCACCGCAGAGTTAGCCCAGCTTCGGGACCCCAAGTCCAGCAACCACCTGCTGTGATTCAGTTTCTCTTGGGGAAGATTTCTCTCCAGTGGGACTTTCACAGTTGGCACAACAGAGAGGGCCACCATGCCGGCTGGCATAGGACACGCGTGGCCAACAGGAACGCAATGTGCTGCCTGGCTTTCCACGCTGCTGTCCCGGGCTATAAATACCACAGCCTATGGAATCACCACACGCAGGTCCCAGCCAGCCCTAGTGCCCATGATGGCCGGGATCACTCTCCCTGCCCGTGCCCCCTGCTCCGGCACCCCAACACCCTGACACCCGATCCTGGCCACAGCCGCTTCCAGCCTTCAGAAACATATGTCATTCCCACGGGAGATTAAAAATTAAAGCAGAAAAATAGGGAAGGTAAAGGGCGTTTGGGGGTTGGTGTCACTATGAGTATCAGCGGAATGATGCACACCGAAGCCCTCAGCACTGCCATCCGGGCAGGGGCAGTGTCAGGGTCTGGGGGTACCTGCCTCCCCCTGCACTCGCGGGATCTGTCACCCACCCGTGGGAAGGTGCCAGCCGCTGGGGAGGGAAGTGACAGGAGTGCAACAAAGCAAACAGCCCCGGGGCGCTGCCACCTGCCAGAGCCCCGGAGTCTTCCCGGTGCTGCCCGGCGCCGGGAGGAGGAGGAGTAAACGCAGGAGGAGAGGGAGCCGGGCTGTGAGAGGAAAGCGGGACCGGCGAAAGATGAGTCGGAAAGGACTGGATGCGGTGCGGAGGAGAATTAGGGGAGGTGAGGGGTCCGAGCGCTCGGCAGCCTCCAACCACGGAGCTTCACGGAGGAGAAGGCAGCGAGCCTGGGGGTGCGAGCAGCAGGGGAGATCGGAGAGACCTACCTGCCCCCTCTCCGCGGTGCCTCTGCTGCGGGCTGGGGCGAGCAGCCCCCGGTGGCCGGTGCCGCGGATTAAAGACTACCGTAATCCCGGCGGAGCCGGAGATTAAACCGGACCCGAGCCCGCCCCCAGATCGTAGACTCCCAGTCTCCTCTCCGCCGGGGCACAGGAGGAGCGCTGGGGAGCGGGTGGAGCGACCGCCCTGCATCGACCGACCCCTGCCC
>WEKY01021782.1:121469-132633 GCA_013390045.1 Picathartes gymnocephalus
CGCGCGCCTGCCATGCCGCGCTCCCGCCGCGCCGCACGCCGTGAGTGAGGGGCGGCCCGGGCGAGGGGAGCGGGGGGGCCGGGGCCGCGTGTGACATGGGCGGGGTGACAGCGCTGGCCTCACACGGGTCTGCTCCGCACCCTCGCAGGCGGCACCGGCAGCGCCCGGGCGAGCTCGCCCGGCAGCGAGGAGGAGGCCGGCAGCGAGGTGCTGAGCCACTGCAGCAGCGCCAGCGAGAGCGCCAGCCCCGCCGACGAGGGTCCAGGTGAGCCACGCGGACCCCATGGTGATCCCCACGTGGGTCGCGGTGTCCCCCACCCGCGGGCTCCCCGGCTTCACGTGGTGCCGCCCGGGCAGGGAGCGAGGCGGCGAGTGAGCAAGGCCAGGAGGAGGAGGTAGAGGACAGGCTGAAAGAGCACATGGACAACCTCCTGGACAAGAGGTGAGGAGCGGCTGTCACCCCTGTGGGCGCTCCGGGCACGCTGCCCGCCCCTGCCAGCACTGCCAGCCAGGGGCAGGGACGTGCCCCGTCCCGGGACACCCCAGCCCGTGACGTCCCGCGGTCTCTCGCAGCGCCAAGGTGCGGCAGGCGGCACTGCAGAGCCTGCGCCTGGCCCTGTCCTCCAAAACCCTGTCCGAGTTCCTGCTGGAGCGCCGCCTCACGCTCACCGACTCCCTGGAGAAGTGTCTCAAGAAAGGTCAGGGTACAGGCCGACGGGGGCGGCGGGGCCGGTGACCCGAGTCTGAGGGAGGTCTCTCGTGCTGCCCACAGGTAAAGGGGAGGAACAGGCGCTGGCGGGCACCGTCCTCACCCTCCTCTGCCTCCAGATGGGCTCTGGCCCGGAGGGAGAAGAGGTGTTTCGCAGCCTGAAGCCCCTGCTTGTCAGTGTCCTGACAGACAGCACAGCCAGCCCCAGCGCCCGGCAGAGCGTAAGGCCTGGCCCCTTTCCTCCTGGGGATGCCTCCGTGGTGGGGAGAGCCCATCAATGCCTTTGGGGGCCCCTGCAGTCCCGGGAGGGTGACAGGATTGGGTGCTGTGGAGTGTGGTGGGGCAAAGCAGGGGCACCCCAACCCAGCTGCCCCTTGGCTGGGTGCTAGATCAGGCCCGACATGATCCAGCCAGGCCTGATCTGACTGCATTTCCCTCACTTCTCTTGCCAGTGTGCCACAGCCCTGGGCATGTGCTGCTACATTGCTGCTGCTGACCTCGAGGTAACTGCGCCTGGGTGTCATCCGTACCCCTGCAAGAGGGCACCCAGGGGCTGCCGTGCCACCTGCCCTCAGCCCACGGTGCCAGGGCAGCCTGGAGCTGAGCTGGAGTAGGGGTACGGGGACACCAGTGACAGCCTAGGCCCCTTCCCTGGGCAGCATGGAGCTGAGCTGGGGGGACGCCTGTGTTGCAGAGATGGGGTGTTGGGGGTGGAGTAGCCTATCCTGCCCCAAGGGGCTCCTGGCACCCCTTGGCATGATGGATCCCCTTCAGTCCCCAGTGCACAGCTCACCGTGGCATCTTCATGGCAGCTGTGACTGGCAAGTTTCTCTCCTCCAGGACCTGGTTTCATGCCTGTCATGCTTGGAGGGCATCTTCAGCCCCCCCAGCACATGCGAAGGGGGCTCAGCACCTGCCCAGCACGGGCCTCTGCACTGCAGCGCGCTCCAGTCATGGTCCCTGCTCCTCACCATCTGCCCCCCCTCCCACCTCAGAAGCATTTTGGACAAGTGAGTGGGGTGTGGGGTGAGGGGAGGCTGCTGAGGGGCAGCCAGCTGTGGAGCACGGAGCCCCTGGGGCAGTGCTTGGCCTCCCTGACTGCCCTCCTGCCTCCCTGTCCCAGTCACTGGCTGCAGCTGCCCCCACTGCTGACCAGCAGCAGCATTGCCCTGCGCATCCTGGCCGGGGAAACCATTGCGCTGCTCTTCGAGCTGGCCCAGGACCTGGAGGTAAGGCATGGGCTGTTGCAGCAGGAGCAGTGGGTTGGGCACTAACCAGGCAGCAGGGAAGGAGCTGCTGTGACACCCTGCCGATGCCCCAGCCGAGCTGGCATTGACCAGTGTCACCAGCAGGTGCCCAGGCAGAGGGGCTGCCCCCAGTGATCCCCCAGCCCTGTCCTGGCTATGGCAGTGGGCAGTGCCTGGAACCCATCCCTCTAAATCCCCTGCTTTTTGGCAGGAGGACTTGTGCCACCAAGATACAGAGTTCCTGTGTGCCCAGCTCAAGGTCCTGGCTACTGAGAGCAACAAGTACCGAGCCAAGACAGACCGACGGAAGCAGCGATCCATCTTCCGGGACATCCTGCGTTTCATCGAGGTACTGAGCCTTGTGGCGCCCTGCCCTGCCACCGTGTGGCTGCTGCCTGGTGATTCCTCTCTGTGGCAAGCCAGGGGCCACATAGGGCTGGTGCCTGGGTTATTGCTGATGCCCCTGTCTCTGCTCAGAGTGGGGAATACCAGGAGGAGACCGTCCGATTTGGCCTGGAGTGCATGTACCTGGACAGCTGGGCACGCCAGCGCACCTACCAAGCCTTTAAGGAGGTGTTGGGCTCCGGCATCTGCCACCACCTCCAGGTAGGGGCTGGGCAGATGCACCAGGGAGTGCTGGGCTGGTGCTGGTGGGTGTTGACAGACCCCTGCTTCCACAGAACAATGAGCTGCTACGGGAGATCTTCGGCCTTGGACCCCCCTTGGTGCTGGATGCAGCTGCTCTGAAAGCCAGCAAGGTCTCCCGCTTTGAGAAGGTGGGTGCCACCTCCCAGATGTGTGCCCACAGTCCCCTCCTCTGCCACCATGGGCTCCAGCTGAGTGCCTGAGTTTGGTGGGCACTGCTGGGGAGGTGGGCAGAGGGACATCCCTAACCTATCTCTCCTTCCCTCTCCTCCCAGCACCTCTACAACTCGGCTGCCTTCAAAGCCCGCACAAAAGCCCGGAGCCGCATGCGGGACAAGCGGGCGGATGTGCTGTGATGGGCAGAGGGGGGCAGAGCCCCCAGCCCACCTGGACTGTAGACCCAGCACTGTGAGGGCAGGTGCCCCTGGCCCTTGGGCTTTTATTCATGTACAGTAGAGTATTTAATGCCTGGAGCTGCCCCACCGGGGGCTGCCCCCTCTTTTATTTTTTTAACCAAAAAGTAGGAAGGATAAAAGGAGAGCAGGGGGAGGTGGTGGCATGCTACCGTGTGCCTGCTCTGTGGCTGGGGATCGAAGTGGCACAGTGGGAGGGGGTCTCACCCAGGCTCCTGCAGCCCCTTTCAGAGGCAGGGCTTGTGTACCCCCTCCCCAGTCCTACAGGGGCACCAAGGTGGCCTGGCACAGCCTGAAGAGTGGATGGGAGGGCAGAGCCATGCAGGGCTGCTGAGCAGCTGGTCATGGTGTCTGTGGCTGTGGCAGGAGTGTTCTCCCCACTCTGCCATGCTTGGTACAGCCCCTGCCTCCCCAGCCAGCCTGGCATCAGTGATGGTGGCATAGTGGTGTGGAGTGGCAAGCTCTGCCCAGCCCTGCCAGCTGCCCACTCTCAGCCCTTTTCCAGCCAAATACTTTATATGAAATAGTAATCTTGTGGGAAATTAATTATGGGGGAGGGGGCACCACTGCCCAGGTGGGCATGGGGCCATGCCAGTTGGCTGTGCCTGCCACCCTGGAATGTATGTATGTATCATGGTGATTTTCTAAGACTTTGATTGTAAGAGGTAATTAAAAGGCTAATTGAAGTATGCCTTCTGCCTTGTTAAGAGGAAGGGCTGTCACTGGGGTGGATGCAGGTCCTTACAGCCCAGTTTCTTTCTCTCACAGCCTGGGACAGGGGCCGGGATTGCCCCTGTGCCCCGAGGGGTGATGCTGCCAGGTCTCAGTGGGCAAGGCTGCCCACTGCCCCCTCCTGCCCTTCAGTGCCCCTTCCCGTGGTGGCCCAGAGCCTGTGGTGGGGCCAGGGGCAGCTCAGCGGTGCTCGCCAGGCTGGGCACTGGCATTGAGGCGAGCCCAGAGCTGCCTGCTGGCTGCCCGCAGCTGGTGCACGGCGTCCTCCTGGCTCTCCAGCCACTGGGCCAGCGCCCGCACCGACTGGCTCTGCAGGACTGCGGGGACAGGATGGGGACATGCTGAGCGTGGGCAGCTTGCCCCCCCCGCAGTTCCCCGTCTCCCCACCCTGCCCAGTGCCACGTACCACTCAGGTAGATGGCCAGTGTGGCCAGGACCAGGCTCGACAGTGCCAGGAGTGCCAGCAGGGCCAGCAGCAGGGGGTGGCCAGGGCCAAGGCAAGGGCAGGGGCTGGCAGGGGGCACGGGGCGCAGGGTGGGCAGGAGCGGCGGGGGCACAGGTAACACGGGCCGAGGTGGGGGCCGGCGCAGACTGCTGGAGAGAGCCAGGCCATTGCCTGCAGGCAGGGGAGAGAAGGGGTCAGAGCCTGGCCACGGGCACAGCCGGGGCTAGCACAGCCCCCCTGCAGTGCTCTCACCCTCTGTGCCCTTGTGCCCGCCAGAGGCCCAGTACAGGTCGCTGATGGACTCCACGGGGCGCAGGCTGATGGCTCCAGACTCACTGCTGTCGGGGTCCCCAGGCTCTGCCGGCACAGCACCCTCGGCCCTTCCCATGCTGTCTGCTGGAGTGGAGGCAAAGGGTCAGCCTGTGCCCTGCCCACAGCCCCCGCCTGCCCCGGGCACCCCTGTGGGACCAGAGCCCTGGTGGGGGGATGTCAGCCTTGGCAGCACGGTGCTGCACCACGGCAGGCAGGCAAGGCTGGTGTTCCCTTGGCACAGCCTTGCAGCCACAGTGGACAAGCACTGGCTGTGCCCCTCTGGCCCCACTGCTGTCATCAGAGCAGTTAGCGGGTGCCTGGTGGCCACGATCGGAAGCCTTGTTAGTGGGGCTGGAATCTGGCTCTGGCTTGAGGGCAGGAATGTGCCACCCCCCAGCCAGGATAGCCCAGGCACTGTGGGACTGGCTGGGGCTCTAAGGGCCGGCTGGAAGCTGGTGGGCAGGTGCAGAGCAGTGCCAGTCTGCGGAGTGGTCTGGCTTGCCCTGCAGGTACTGTGCTGCTTGGGGGTGCACAGATGGAGATGTGGGGTGTATGCTGTGCCAGGGGGCCCTGGTGTCCATTGCTGTAGTGTGCACAACACATGGGACTCAGGGGGCTTTTTGGAAGTACACATTGCTCCAGCACTGTTTTAGGAAGCAACCATGCTTGCATTGGGGTAGAGGGGAAAGATTTTCTAGTGTTCCTGTATTTTTGAGCAGTGGGCAGGGCCCATGCACTGTGCCCTTGGCAGAACAGGGCAGGCTGGCATCGTGCCCACTCCCAATCCCTCCCCGGGGTCAGTGGCATGTCGCGGGGCAGCGTGGCACCGTGCTGCTGCTGTCCAGACTGTGTGTCACCCACGGGGCTGGCAGGCGTCAGGGCTGGGGGGGCCTCAGCTGGTACCCAGGTTCCCCTCAGACCCTCCTTGGCCAGGGGCTGCCCCATAGGTACCCACCCTTGCACCCACGTCCCCCCAGTGGGGGGGCACAGCTGGTCGCATAGGTTTGGTGCAGGGGGCTGTGCCAGCCAGCTGCCTCCACCCTCCTCAAACCCTGCTGCCCTACACCTGCAGCCCTCCAGGACCCCCTTCCCTGGGCAGGCATCTCTGCCCACAGCCCCCATGGCAGAGGGCACCATCTGTCCACTGCTTCCATCCCAACCCCACAGCCTCGCATCACCTGGTGTCCCCTGGGCTGCCAGAGCCCCCGCCAGCCCCAAGCCCACTCCCCAGTGTACCTTCTGCAGCCTCCCTGGGCATGGCTCCCCGTGCCCTGCACCCAGGCAGCGTGAGCGGGCAGTGAGGTGCTGCAGGGCCCCCAGGAGCTGGGCACTGGGTTCCCAGTGCGCCAACTGCGCTGCTTAAAATAGGACAGTGAGAAGCACGGTTGGGGGGCGATAAAAATAGCTATGGGGAGGGGGGCCTGGTGGCGTGGTCAGGGCTGCTGGCAGCACAGTGCCAGTGGCAAAGGGACAGCATGTTGTGGCAGTGCCCCATGCCCCCTTTCCCAGGGTAAAAGGGCTGCCAGCTCATGGGATCAGGGCAGAGCCCATGCAGGAAAACTGAGGCACTGTTGGACCCATCCAGAGCCAAACTGGGATCTGTGCTGCCTCTCAGCAACAATGGCAATTGTGCCCAGCCTGGGGGCACCACAGCGTCCCCCAGCTTTGCCCGCAAAGACCATGCAAACTGTGCCAGGAGAATTTATTTAGGTTAAACCACTGGAAGTGCCAGCAGCAGCACTGCTGGGGTAGGGGACCATGGTGGTCCCCAGCCTTGGTCACCAGCCCCACATGCCCTGTGGCAGGCAGGTGTCAGAGGATGTGAGATCCTGGTGCCCATAGAGCCTGTGAGCATGGGTGGGCACCTGGCAGGAGGTGGCAGGTCTAAGCTGGATCCGGTGGGCACAGCTTTCACCTGCCCAGCCACGGTAGCAGTGGCAGCGGAAAGCACCCTGCGGGCCAGCACTGGGGCCAAGGTGCAGGAGGCTGCCCAGGTCGTGGGGCTGCCGGCGCACACAGCGCCCGTGTCCATGGCACTGCCCGTAGCTGCATTCTCGGGCTGCTGCTGTCACATTAGCAACGTAGGGACCCAGGGTGGACACGAGGTAGTGGCGCAGGCTGGCACAGCTTTCCTGGGGAGGAAGCACCAGTGAGAACCCACCCCAGCACCGGACCTGGCCAGCCCTCCGTGGTGGGCACAGGGGATGTGGTCATCTTGTACATTCCATGCCATCTCCTGCTGCCCACTGCCTCCAGTGCTGCAGGGGTCCATACTCACAGCCGAGTGGGAGTACGACATGTCTCCCCAGAGCACGAGTCCAGCCGCTCCCAGTGCCGCGCTCTCCCCGATGGTGTGCACCAGGTCAGCCTGCCAGGAACAGAGACATGACCAGTCTGGGGGACACAACCTCTGTCCCTGTGCCAACCAGAACCCCGCATCACACCTGCAGCCAGCTCCGGTCCCACAGTGCTTACCAGCTGCAGGAACCGGGACGAACGGCGGAAGGAGAGGCGGGAGTAGGCGATCACGGGCAGAAGGCCATCGGCCCCGAAGGCGGCCACGCGCAGGGCCTCGCGCAGCCGGTGGTGCACGTAGCGGCGGCGCAGGGTGGGCGGCAGTGCCAGCGGCAGGTAGATGCTGGGGTAGAGGGCGGAAGAGGCGGCCCAGAGCCAGCCCAGTTGGTTGTTACGCTGCACCTCCACCGGCTGGCACTGCCCGGTGTAGTTTGCCTCCTTGGCCCAGTTGCTGTTGAGGCAGTCGGGAAAGCGGTAGAAACCCCAGAGCCCCCCAGGGCGCAGGGCTCGGCCCACCAGAAGCGTCTCCTCCATTAGAGCCTGTGCTGCCTGCTCAAACTCCAACCGGGCCAGTCGGAGCTGCTGCTGTGCCGGCAGGATGCCGTGCAGGTCCCGCACCCACTGCTCCGAGGCTGTTCGGTAAATCTTTTTGGCCCCCCAGTTTTGGGCCCAGAGGGGCCTCCACTCCTCCCAGTCCACCACAGCCAAGCCATGGAAAGCAGGCTGCAGGAGGAGGTGGATGTCCTTGGCCACCCTGTCGAGGTGGGCAGCGAGGGGAACGCGCTGGGGGATGCCCCCATTGTGGGGGACACCCTGAGGCGACAGGTAGGGGTAGAGCCCAAACTTGTTCTTGTAGAAGATGGTGATGTTCTGGCCAGTGAAGTGGCCACCCTGGTTCTCCACGATGCCGTATTCACTGAGGGGCAGCCCCACGCCAAAGCGGTGCTGGCAGCGGCCAGTGGGGACGTTCCACACCACAGCGAAGGGCTGGCCGCCTGCCAGGGGCTCGGGTGCCGGGCTCTCCTCACTGGCTGTGCCCAGTGCCAGGCAGACCCACAGCACCAGCACCAGCACCATCCCGCCTCACCAGCTGCCTGCGGGGCCGGCACCCTGCGAGGAAAGGAGAGCCATGGGGGCAAGGCTGTGGGATGCAGCGGGCACCCCAGCAATGCAGGCACTGCCACTCTGGCACATGGTGGGCTAGGAATGGCCGCAGTGGCTGGGTTGCCCTGCAAGCACATGCTGCCCACCCCAAAACCTGACAGGACTTGGTACACTTGGGGGTTTCAGACCCCTCCTGCCTCAGCACTGCCAGTGTTCCTTCTGCCTGCTGCTCTTTGGTGCTGAGCTCCGGCTTGCACCACCACAGCCATGGCACAGCTCTGGAGTGGCACTGCAAGCCCCTGATGCTGGTGCCTCAATTTCCCTGCTGGCTCCCAGTCCTGCCTGTAGTGGAGGCACCACGACTCTCTGGTCCCCATTTCAGCACAGTGCCGAGCCAGGCTGGGTGACCTGCTGAAGGACTGAGTCCCCCCAAGAGGCATGGTGGGCCCAAAGGGGCAGCTTTGTCCCTCACAGCCCAGGCAGGGCCAGAAGGGTCTGGTGCCCCTGCCTGGTGCTGGCCAGCTGCCCAGAATGAGGGGATTAGGCGGGGAATGGGCCTAGGGGCCACATGATGCAGCAAGGGCAGTGTTAATCCCTCGGCCCGGACGCTCTCTCTGACCTTCTCACTCCCATGCCTCTGGCCCTCACTGGCGCCGGCTGCCTTAAGGGGGTCTGGCCACCTGCCCCTCTTGGCATACAGAGGACTGGACCCTGCAGCCCCACCACCATGCCCTACCCCCCCAGTGCCCCCCCAGCTATCCTGTGCCTCAGTTTCCCCAGGCTGCTCAGTGAGGACAGCTGTGGCCATGCTGGAGGCCACCACATGCCATCAGCCCCAGCTGCCCCACAGCAAATCCCAAGTGGAATAGACACTGGTGGGACTGGGCAGTGCTCCTGGGGACTAGTGCCGACCCCATAGCCTGGGGTGGGCCTGACTCCCCACCATGCTGGTGGTCCCACAGCCCCAGCCAGACAAGCTGGGGGCCAGGCAGGAGCAGAGGCAGCGTGCCCAGGTAGGGCAGGGTATGGGGACCTCCCTGCCAGCACCCTCCCCCAGCAATGGGGCCAGGGTGAACCAGGGAGGCTGAGGGAGCTGGTGGCAGCCCTGAAGAATGGCAGGCAGTCAGGCAGTGCTGCAGTGGGCAGCTCCCACCCACACTGCTTTTAATCACTGGCTCGGGGTCCCAGCCCCTCAGATGTCCTTCTTCATCCAGAAGATGGGGAGCCCTTTGGCATCACGGTGTGGGGTTTCCAGGAGGCTCTGCTCACTGCTCTCAGCCAGGACACCCCTCGCCCAGATCACAGTCGGTGGGGGAGGTGGTGGGGGGACAGTGAGGGGCGGNGTACCCATGGCCTGGTGGTGGTGGCAGTGGCAGCCCCAGAAGGGGCGGAGAACAGCCGAAGCACCTCAGAGGATATAGCAGGGCTGAGAAAGGCCACGCTCTGCACCGGCTCACCCAGGACAAAGCCCAGGTGGGCATAGAAATGCTGTTTGTCGTGGGTGGTAAGGTGCAGGCAGCGAAAGCCCCGGGCCCGGGCCCACTGCTCAGTGGCTTCCATCAGCCGCCGCCCATAGCCCTGGCCCCGCAGCACCCGGGCCACCACCACGCTCTCCACAAAGAGGTCGCGGGGACGGCCGACCACGCGGGAGAGTCGGACGTGGCCCACGAGCTCGCAAGGCCCCTCCCGGGCAGCGGGGGTCTCGCTGGGGCCCCGGCTCCGCAGCAGCAGCAGGCAGGCGGGAAAGGCGTCCGAGGAGCGCTGGAGCGTGTGCAGCCGCGATGCCCGGCTCTTCCCCCACTCCTCGCCCAGCAGCTTGGCACAGGCTTCCAGCAGCTCCGGCCTCTGGTGCAAGGGGACCAAGCTGAGCTCCTCTGACACAGAGCCCATTCTTCTCACTGACAGGAAACCAAGCAGGTCACAGCTTAGAGGCAGTAAGGCACAGAGCACGAGTGTGTTCCTCCCAGCCCACCACTGGCCCCAACACAGGCGCAGTTCCCCAGCAGCACAGTCAGATGAGTTCAGGGTGGTTCGGCGGGTCCAAGGTCAAACAACAGATTCATGGCAGGGAAGTGGCACATGGTGCCAGCTCCAGGAATTCATGCCAGGTGCCCTGCAGGCATGTCTGGCACTGCCAAACCAGCAGAGGGGCAGGAGGCACAGTGCTGGCCTTGCCTCCTCTCCAGCCCCTGCCACTAGCTCCTGACACCTAGGCACCTGTCAGACTAGCTAGCTCATCACACGTGTGCTCAGTGTGGGGGTTCTGAGGAACCCCAACAGCCTCTGGGGGGACAGAAAACCCCTATCCTACAGCGTGACATGGGGTCCCCTCTCTCAGCCAGTTCCCCTTGTGAAGGGGAAGCCGCAGGCAGAAGGCAGGAGGAACCACCACGCCAGTTTATTAACTAGGATTGAGCAAATGCCCCACTTCCCCTGTGGGGGTTGGGGAAGACCTGAGCCTGCCCTCCCACACCTTAAGGTGCCCCCCAAAGTCACCCCCCTAGCTCCAAGACTCCTGACTCACAGCCCACCCTGCACTGTCCCCTTCAAAGGTCAGACCCCACCAGCACTCCTGAGTGCGTGATGGTTTCCTTCTATCTGCCCAGCAAAGCCACGCCAGGACTTCAACAGCACCTGCCTGCCACCCACCCTGCCTGCACTCACCCTGCCTTCACCCACCCTCCCTGTGTTCACCCTGCTCACGCTCACCCTGCTCACGCTCACCCTGCTCACGCTCACCCTGCCCGCTGCCGCCGGCTCCCGTGCCCTGGGCGCCAGCAGGGCAGGAAGAAGCCCAGGCTCATGACCAACCACAGCGCCTGGTTCTGCTTCCCCGGTGTAAATGACGCGTCTGTCCAGGGCCCCACATAGCACCCCCCACTTCCCACGCTGCGCCCCCACACAGAGCACTCGCCCTGCTTGCACCCCGATTGCTCCAAACCACACAGCACCCACACGTGGTGCAGAAACAGGAACGGCATCACCCAGCTGATCGCTGCTCCCACCTCATGGCTGCGCGTCCTGAACACAGGTCCCTACCCCACCGCTGACCATCACCGACCACCACTGACCCAACACTCACCTCATTACTGACCTGTCGTTAACGTGCCATTGACCCCATCTCTGTCCTCACCACTCACCCATCACAGACCTCCCACCAACCCGTCATTAACCCTATCACTGACCCCATCACTGCGCCCCTCTCCCTGCCCTTCTCCCCTCCGCGCTCCCCTGCCCCAGCCCGGTCCCGCCCGTACCATTC
>WEKY01021782.1:132677-191097 GCA_013390045.1 Picathartes gymnocephalus
GCACCGGCCGCGGCCGCGGCGCCCCGCGCTGCAGGCCCCGCCCCGGGCTGCTCCCCAATTCCCGCACGGACTCACCGAGCCTTGGCCGTGGCAGGACGGCGGCACACCTTATCCTGACCTGCCCAGCCCTCCGCTGGGCCTCCAGTCCCAGGGACACCAAGCCCCACTGGCCAGACCTGCAGTGCCGCAGCTCCGCTCCCTTCTGGAGCAGGGCTGCACAAGGCCGTTTTGGGGATGTCCATCTTCACTCCCTTCCCTCCTCCCCAAGGAGTGGGACACTGTGCGGGAGCTCTCCATCCGTCTCTTTCAAGCCGTGATGGAGCTTATGGAGGGCACCACAAAGAAGATGATGAAGCAGGAGGTGCAGGACAGCCTGCTGCCACGGCTCTTTCCCCTGCATGACCAGGACGTGGGTGAGGCCAAGGTGGGATTCCCAACTTCTGGGAACAGGCTTTTGGGCAGTGCAGTTTGGACCCTTCAGATGTGTCCCCATGAGTTCTAGCTTGCTCAGTTCCTAGGCAGAGCTCCCCTCCCTGACCACACCTGCCTTTCTGCTTCTGCTGCCCGGATGGATGGGGAGGTGGGTTCCTTGTCCACCTAGCTCCTTCTGCACCACCCCTGGCTTGGGTTCCTGCAGCCTCAGAGACTGAGCAACAGCTCCACAGCAGCCTGGGGCCACCAAGTACAAAACTTCATAGCCCCGATAGACTTCCAGCCAGAGAGAGTGGCTCCTGTTGTCATGCTCTGGGGTGCTGGGCCTGGGGGCAGCATCACTCCCCAGCTGGTGCATCCACTTGCACAGGCTGGGACAGGCTCTCCCTCAGCCTCTTGCCTTACGGAGACCAGTGCAGGGCATTCCTACTGTCCTTCCCTGACTCCCCCTGTGCCAAAGAGAAAAGAGATTGTTTGCACATAATAAAATTTCTGCACAAAAGCTGATTTTAGCTCTATAGAGCATCACTTGTCCCAGACAGAGAGACACTACCTCAGCATGGCCAAGGACGGGTCCCTGGAACTCCACAAAGGACATAGGAAGGGACCAGAGGCCATGCCCGACATGGGGGCTGGTTAAGGTCCCTGAGGGGTAGAACGAGTTGATCACAATTTCGGAAGTAGCCAGCTGTGGGACTGGGCCCGAAGGGCCATGAGGGGCAGAGGAGGCAGTGCTGGAGGCCGTGAGGCTCTGACAACCGGTCCCAGAATGCGGGCGCCCGGCACGAGTGGCCGGTCCCCGCAGCAGTGACCCCCTGCCCGCCCCGGGGTACAGGGACCGGGGGGGCGGGGACAGCGGCAGTGGGCGTGGCGGGCGTGGCCAACGCCTTGGGGGTGGGGCTACCGGCCGAGGGGCGGGGCGGGTGGATGACGTCCCGCCGGAGTGACAGCGCGGCCGCCGGGCGGGGGCGGGGCAGGGCGCCCTTCCGGGACCGGGAGGCGGTGCCGCAGGGCCAATAGGAGGCGGGATCCTGCTGCCCACAGCCAATAGGCGCTGCCGGGGGCGTGGCCTGCACCCTGCTGGCGTCGGGGGGGTGCCACGTGCGGTGGCAGCATGGCGGCGGCGGGCGGCAGGAGGGCCAGGGCCCCGCGCGGGGCGGCGGGACGGCGGCGGCCGCGGCCGGCGGTAAGGGCCGGGCTGGAGGGAGGGCGGGCGAGCAAAGAAGGGCTACCCCGTCGGGATCGCCGCCGTGGCGCTTTCGCTGCGCCCGTCCGCGTCCCGTCCATCGCCCCATTTTGTTCCTCAGGCACCGGGCGCCGCTGGGCGGGCGTCTGCCGGTCGGCCCGCCGACGAGGAGGTGTCTAGCGACTCCGAGACAGAGAGGTAAGGGCTCCACCTGGAGAGTGCCGGTACCGTAGCGGGGTGCCGATAGCGGGAGATGCCTGTATCGGAGAGAGGTGCCGGTACCTGTGGGGTGCCGGTACCGATCCTCACGCACACGTGTCCCTGCAGCCCGCTGTTGGGGCGGCGGCGGCGAGAGGCGGCGGCGGCGGAGGAGGAGGTGGACGAGACGCCGCAGGAGAAGAAGCTGCGCTTGGCCAAGCAGTACTTGGAGGAGCTCCGCCAGCTCGGTGAGTCCCGGCCGGCGCCAGAGCCCCGCGGGGCGGCCCCGGGCGCTGAGCCCGACCCTCATGCACTGTCCTCCCGCAGAGGAGGAGCGGGCGGAGGAGGAGGAGGAACTCGAGCCGACGGATCTCATCGGCGACCGGCTGAAAGAGGACGTGGTGAGCGGAGGGGGCGGGCGCGGCCCCTCGGTCCCGGTGATGGCAGTGGGCTCTGTCCCCTTCCCGCGAGACGGGGACTGAGGCCACCTTTGCTGAACCTCCCGCTTCTTCCTCAGTTGGAGCAGAAAGGCCGACTGCAGCGCCTGGTCGCCAAAGATGTAAGTGCCCAGTGCTGGGGGTGCCAGACTGCAAGTGCCAACTTTGGGGACGCTAAGGCACGGCCAGCACGGCACAGCCGTTCTCCCTGCTGCTGGCACCCTGGAGAAGGCAGGGTGCTGTGCTGGGGCACTCCCGTGCCTGGGGAAGGGTCTTGGGCAGCCTATCTCACATCCTGTGCTTTCTGCAGGTACAGCCTCCAGATCCAGCTAGGATCCGTGTGCTGCGGGGACACCAGCTGCCTGTTACCTGCCTCGTCATCTCTCCTGATGACAGATTCATTTTTTCTGCTTCCAAGGACGGCTCCCTCATCAAATGCAAGTATTCACCTCGGCCCATGGCTGGCTGGTCCCAAGCCCAAATCCTGCAGGGACCCAGGTGCCCACTGAGGTGGCTGAGCCCTTGGCTGTTCTTGGATTGTGCGTAATTCCAGGCTCTTCGGAAGGCTCATTGGCACTTTTGGGTGTGGTGGGAGGCTCCCAGAGGGTGATTGCGATGCCTTTCCTGCAGGGGAGGTGGAAAGTGGGAAGAGGCTGTGTGTGGTGCCCGGGGGGAAGAAAGGCACAGAGGAGCGGCACATGGGGCACGCATCCCATGTCCTTTGCATGGCCATTTCATCAGACGGCAAGTACTTGGTATGGGGACAGGGGCTGGAGAGATGGCCATGGGCAGTGTGCTCCCGGGGTCCTGGGGGTAGAGTCTCAGATGTGCCTTGCTGAGTTAAAGCAGCCCCTACCCTCTGCCGGCTTAAAAATGTGTCCCTGGGAGACCCAAAGCCCATGGAGTGGAGGCAGGGGTGGGCTGTGGGTCTCCAAGGTGCAGGTCTCAGGCGTCCCCTGCTGTCTGCCAGGCTACGGGAGACAGGAACAAGCTGATCATGATCTGGGATGCAGCCACCTGCAAGCGCCTGCACATCTTCACAGGGCACCGGGACGCCGTCTCGGTGAGCTGGGGGCATTGGGACGATGCCTTTGGGGCCAGGCAGCTGCGTCCTTCTCAGCATCCCTCACTGCTGTGCCATGCCTGTCCATCTGTCCCCAGGGCCTGTCCTTCCGAAAGGGCACACACCAGCTGTACAGTGCTTCCCACGACCGCTGCATCAAGGTCTGGGATGTGGCAGAGAACGCATACGTGGAGACCCTGTAAGACCCATGGAAATCCCACTGACCCTTCCAAGCGATGCGCCAGCAGCCCTGCCGAGGTGTGGGGACAGAGGGCCATGCTTGCCACAGCTCTTTGTCATCTTCTCCTCCAGGTTCGGACACCAGGATGTCATCACAGGGTTGGACAGCCTGAGCCGAGAGTGCTGTGTGACATCGGGGGGACGGGATGGCACCGTGCGGCTCTGGAAGATCCCTGAGGAATCACAGCTCGTGTTTTCTGGGCACCAGTAGGTCTGGGGTGCAGGAGGGGGTTGCGGGCCGGTTTGTCCAGCTGGGGCAGTGGTGTGGGGGTGCCAGGCATCACCAGGAGCACCCTGGGGATGCTGATGCCCTGATGAGCCCTTGTCCCCTAAGCAGGATCCCAAAGCACACTTGTAACTGCTGGCAGTGGTCTCTTCTCTTCACAGGGGCTCCATCGACTGTATCCAGCTCATCAACGAGGAGCACATGGTGTCTGGTGCTGATGATGGGTGAGCATGGGGCCGGGATGGTGCCTGAGGTGGGCAGGGTGCCCCCTCAGCCCCCTCACCCCTCACGTCCCCCGCAGGTCTTTAGCCCTGTGGGGGCTGACGAAGAAGAAGCCGCTGGCGCTGTTTCGGCAGGCGCACGGTGAGCAGGGCGCCCAGGGCCTGCAGCAGCCCTGCTGGATCTCGGCGGTGGCTGCCCTGCGCAACAGTGACCTCCTGGCCACAGGTGTGTGACAACTACTTTTGGCAGCCTGTGGGGGAAATGTGTCCTGCTCCCATCCCTGGGCTGGGGTGCAGGACAGTCTCCTTTCTGTGCCCCAGGGTCCCACAGCAGCAGTGTGAAGCTCTGGAAGTGCGGTGAAGGATTTCGGAAGCTGGAGCACCTCTTGGACATCCCCTTGGTATGGATGGATGGGCAGGTTGGGAATTCTGGAGCTGGGCTGAGAGGCTCCCCTTCTTGGGCAGCAGGAGAAGCCTGTGCGAGTCCCTTCACCCTGCCCTGTCCCTTCACCCTGTCCTGTCCCTCCAGGTGGGTTTTGTCAACAGCCTCAAGTTCTCAGCAGCTGGTGACTTCCTGGTGGCTGGCATCGGGCAGGAGCACCGGTACTGTCCCCCCTCCCTGGTGTTGCCTGCAGCTTCCCCCTCTTCCAGGTCTTGTTGGAGGGTGACCCCCATCTCATCCACAGGCTTGGACGGTGGTGGAGAATCAAAGAAGCCAAAAACAGCATCTGCATCATCCCCCTGAAGCAGAAGACCACAGCCTCTAGCCCTGAATCCCCTGGCAGCTCCTAGCCCCCTGTCCCTGGAGCCCCTGGAGCAGGTCATTCTGTCCCTGGAGCTGTGCCCCACATCCTTAGTGCAGCCACCATGAGGTCGGCAGGATCTGAGGGGGGGTTGTCACATGGCCCCTGATCCTGCTGGCCCCCATGTCTTTATGTGGCTCTGCCCTCTGCGAGGGTCTGTCCTCTTCTCTCAGGTTTGGCTGTACCTGAGCTCTGGAACAATCCATTTTGTAAAAAAAAACAACACCAAAACCACTTTATTTACATAAATTACTACAAAAAAAAAAAAAGAAATTCACACTTTTGTTCACAGAAAAAGTCTACTCTTAAAAACTTGGTTGGGCTCAAATACCTGGGTCCTGTTGCTTGTCCTGAACCTCCAGTGGCCCCCCCTGGGCTCTGCAGGGGCTGGGGTCAGTGGGCATTTGTCCGCCCCTGCTCCTGCCCTGTCTCCCACAAAGGGATGAGAAGCGCCACACACAGTGAGGGAAGTGATGGGGGGGCTCGGGCTCTGCCCAGCCACGCTCTGTGGCTCTCCTGAGGCCGAAATTGGGAGGAGAATGTGAAACTGCAAAGCACTAGGGAAAGGGTGATGTGGTCCAAGGCTTGGCGCAGGGGAGGATGGGAAAGGCGTCGCACTGGGAAAGTGGGGTGGGCGATGGGGCGAGGGCAGTGTGTGGCACCACGGTGAGGGAGTGGGAGATGCAGCGTGGATTGGCACAAGCAAAAAGCAGGAGGTGGAACGTGCCTTGGTGAGAGGGAGTCGAGTTGTGTGCTGGGGCTGGGGGCAAGGGCCGGGGGATGTGCCCCGGGTCTGAGTGCAGGTGATGGTGCATCTGCACCAGGGCTCAGTGCAAGGGACAAGGACAGGGTATTTGTGCCACAGCTCAGTGCAAGGTCCGTGCCATGTGCACTACGGCTCAGTGCAAGGGATGGGGAGACGTTCACCATGGCAGGGGGCTGTGGGTGCACAATGGCTCAGTGCAGGTGACGCAGAGGGACATGTGCCATGGCTCAGTGCGAGGGCCGGGGCCGTGCGCCGTGGCTCAGCTCAGGGAGTGGGGATGTTCACCACGGCTCAGTGCAGGGTCTGGAGGACAGGGTACCTGTAACGTGGCTCAGTGCAAGGGAAGGGTGACACATACCATGACCGGACATGTGGGAGGTGTAGCTCGTGCTGAGGCAGGGACCGAGCCTCCCAGCTGCATCTGGCACCTCTTGGCCATGCTGCGGGCACGGCTCTCCCTAGGGAAGCAGTGGGGGTGCCATATGACAGCATCACAGCCTGGCCCCCGTCCTTCACAAGGATGACGTTGTGGAGTCCACCACCTCGCGGCCATTGCACACCGTGGGCACGTACGGCGAGGCCGAGCCTGGACAGGAAGGCAGCAGTCAGGGCTGGGTTGGGATCTGGCAGCAGCACCCCCCAGCATCCCATGGCAGTAGTACCCAGGGAGCTGGGGTGGAGGGTACCCAGGATGGCCATGTTACCCCCGATGCCCAGGGTGGTCATATTTCCTGGGGCTAAAGTGGAGAGTGCCTCGGGTAGTGACAGGCACCTGGGGGGCAGCTGAAGCCCCTGTGTTGGGGTGGAGAGTGGTCCTGTCCCCTCAGAGCAATGACAGCCGCCCCAGAGCAGTACCCCTCTGGCAGCTGTGCTGTCCTGGGAGATCAGGCATTGGGACAGAAGACAGGTAAGAGCAACCAGGGACACTGCATCCTCCATTCCCCACCATTTTCCACCATTTCCCACCTTGCCCTACCCCACACCTCACTTTTCTTCAGGAATCCATGCTGGGGTGCCAACACACACCCCCCACCAGGAAAGGGGTGCTGTCCCCCAGCCCTTCCCCAGTCCCACCGTGCTCACCATGTGACTGGCTGGAGCTGGCTGCGGCCACGCTGAACCGAGCGGTGCCCACGCGGTGACTGGCCACATTCTTCTGCGGCTGGAAGAGTATGATGTGGAGCTTGGGGGTGAAGAGGCAGCCGAGGACCACGGTGCCACTGAGGCTCACCGAGATGCACATGGTGGTGGTCTGGACCTGGAGACAGGGGTGGGCATCAGGTGCTCCACCCATCAGCCCTCTGCCCCGAGCAGGGCAGGATGAAGCCTGTACTGTGTCACTGGCCAGCCCCACTGGGCACAGGCTGCACCCTGCAGGGACATCCCACCCCACACCACATCCCTCTGACAGGGTGGTCCCGCAGGAGACCCACGGGCAGAGCACGGACACTGCCCTGATGCAGACAAATTGCCCAGCAAAGCAGGTATACCCTGAGCAGCAACCCCAGCCCTGCCAACGTGCTGCTTTGTGGCACTGCCCGGGGCCAGAGCCTGCACTCCCCCATCCTGGTGCCCACTCCCTCTGAGGGTGCAAGTCCTCTCTGGAAGCCCCTAGCTGCAGCTGCCCCCACCAACTCCTCAAGACCCATGAAGAATGTGTTTGGTTGTCTGTGCCAGGGGGCTTGAGGTGCTGCAGGATGCATCCTGTGCTCCCAGTTCCCGGCATTGCTCGGCAGCCCAGGGACCAGGCTGGCCCTGGGGCTGGTATTCATGCCCTGGGGTGTGGTGTCTGGATGAGCCAGGGGCTGTCTCATGCTTTTGTGTCAGCAGGCTGAAGGATGGCTATCATTCCTCCATGGTCTGGCTGTGGGGGATCTCTGCCATACTCTGGGCCATTTTCCATGCTCACCCTCTCTCCAGGACTCACTGCCCCATCAGCCCTTCAGGACCCTTCATCTGGTGCCGAATTACCCAGTGCAGAGGTGACCATCACCAGGTGTGTGGATGCAGACCCTTCCCCAGGCCCATGCCACTCCTAATCATGAACTCTGCATCGCCCAAATCTCCAGGACCACTTAGATCAAGCCCTGTCAGAGCCCGCATCAGAGCTCAGGGTCTTACACGGTAGTCGCTGGAGGTCACGTAGAAGATGGGCAGGAAGGCCAGCCAGATGATGCAGGTTGTGTACATGGTGAACCCAATGAACTTGGCCTCATTGAAGTTTTCGGGACATTTCCGTGTCTTGAAGGCATAGACCGTGCAGAGGACAATCAAGAGGACATTATAGGTGAGCGAAATGAGCATGTTGGAGTCACGGTTGTTGCACTTGAGGGTGACAATGTACCTCTTGTCAGGCTCGGTCTCCTTGCCTGTGCCAGGGGTCTCCACCAGCAGCCAGACGATGACGATGATCAGCTGGCAAGAGATGAGGGCCATGCAGATGACCACCTGTGATGTTGGGCTTATGAACCGGGGGCGCTGGACCCCCTCCTTCACCCCACTGAAGATCCTGGCGATACGATTTGTCTTGGTCAAGAGGGCCGAGTAGCAGACGGCAAAGGATGTGCCCAGCCCCAGGCGCCGGAGGGTACACACCCCGGTGGAGGGCTTCGCGATGAAGATGAAGGTCATGCTGTAGCACATGAGGACCCCAGTCAGGAGAATGTAGCACAGCTCTCGTCCAGAGGCCTTCACGATGGGAGTGTCGTTGTTCTTCACGAAGACTCCGATAACGAAGAGGGTGGAGATAAAACCCAGGCAAGAGATAGTGACGGGACCAATGGCCCAGACATCTTTCCAGCGGATGTACTCTTGGGGCAGCTCGTAGCAGCCATTCAGGGTCTCGTTGGGCCAGTAACCAAGACCGCAGTCCATGCAGGTGAACTCATCCAGCAGGTACTCGTAGGGCTGGCAGGGGATGCAGATCCAGCAGCAAATGTCTCCGGGCTGCATGCTCTTGATCTCATTCTTCTTGCAGGGGTCACTGCACTGGGACACGGGGATGGAGGTCTCGGCCCAGGGGATGAGGCTGGTGTCGAGGATGAGCCCCTCTGCCCAGTAGCCCACTTTCTGGTACCGATACCGCCCGTCCACGTAATGGTAGTTGAAGATGTTGTAGCGCCCGATCCCGTCGCCGTAGCGGTCAAATCGAACCACACTCTCAGTGTCCGCTGGCCTGAATGGAGCTGCAGGGAGGAGAAGGGCAGACAGTCACCGCCTCGGGGCAGGAGAACACTCACTCCAGGCCTGGAGGCAGGGCTCATCCAAAGGGTCACATCCCACCACGGCCACAAGTGAATGTCCCACGTGTTTCCTGCCTTCACTCCCACCCTTGCTGCCTATGCACATGTTCGGAGCAGGAAAGCAAAGGTGGAGAATTACCTCCCCCCCTGCCTGAGAGCCTTTCAGGCCCAGCCAGCTCTGCAGGGGCAGAGGGGGATTGTGCAGCCTCCATGGCTCTCAGTGACACCTGGTAGCTGAGATACCCTCAGCCCAAGTCACACAGGACATGCTTCTAGTTCACCCCAAACTACATGGGTCCCTAATCAAGAGTATCCCTCCAGTTTAATCCCTGAAATGTGATAAATCATGATGCTTTCAAGGACCCATGTTTTTGAGGGTCCCTTGTGAGGTTGGTTGCACCCAGCTGTAGCAGGATGGAGTTGGTGACCAGCTTCTCGCCACGTTTCCACTGGGGACAGAAGGCCTGGATTGCCTTCAAGGGTGATGGTGGGCTGTTGGCATGTCAGGACAACCGCAGCCCTGGGCATGGGCAGGCTGGAGGAATTGGAGGGTCTTGGGTCAAATTTGGGCCTCCTTCTTTCCTATCCTCCACCCACCCCTTTCCAGTTTGGCAGCCAAAGCCCATCTCCATTTTGGACTCACCATCAAAATTAACATTGAGTATAAAGTCCTTGTAAAACCTCTTGCCGTTGACAGGCTTCATGGCATCACAAAGCTTGGTGGAGTTGGGGCACAATGTCCGGTGCATGTTATGAAGAGAGTGAGCCATGGCGTAGACTGCATTGACCACGAACGTGATCTTGGACTCGGGCTCAAACTTGCCTGTCTTGAGGGAGTACCGGCTACAGTCCTGGGTGTGGAAGCTGCACCTAAACTTCTGCTCCCAAAACTCCCGAAACCAGGGATTTCGGCTATTATTGTAGGGGTGGAGGTTACGGAAGTAGGACGCAAACTCCTTAATGGGATAGGCTGCCAGTTCGATGGTGATGGCTCCCTCCGCCACTGCTTCGCTCCCGGCCACCACGCTCTCCAGGGCTCCCCACCCATCACTGGCCACCCACATGAAGGACACATTGGTTCTCTGGGCAGCTGCCAGCAGCTCCCGGGCATCTTCACTTCGGGTGAATAGCACGACCACTCTGGCATTGGGCTTCTGCAGCAGAGCCCGGACCACTCCATCATAGGTCTTCTTGTTCATGGAGCGCCCCACCTTCTCCGAGGTGGCGATGCAGATGTTGCGCATGCGGGCTTCTTGCTCAAAGGCCTCAATCCCCGTCTCCCCGTAGTCGCCCTCCGAGGCCACAGTGGAGACGTAGGTCCAGTTGAAGAAGCGGAGGATCTCTGCCATGGCTTTGGCTTGGTAGAAGTCTGGTGGGACAGTGCGGGCAAAGTAGTCATAGCGGGACTTGTCACTCAGCTTGGCACTGGTGGAGGCATAGCTGATCTGTGGGATCTGGAAGAGCCGCAGCAGGTTGGCCACCTGCATGGAGGAGGAGAGGTGAGTGCCTGAAGAGGTGACCAGCAAGGGACATTCCTATGGGGGGACCCCTGCCTAGCACTCAGTGTTGCACGATGCTCCCAAGCACAACTTTTGGACTGATGAGCAACCCATACCAACCTAGAGCATCCTAATCTCCTGAGGGACTGGAGAAGAAGAATAGATAGCACATTCATAGTGTGCCTGAGCTCTCAGACATGACCTTTTTTTTTTTTTTTTTGTGTTTCAAGCACTCTGCTCTGAAATTGGGGGCTGGGGAGGGGACAAAAGCAGAAAATCTGCCATAGTCACCTGTGGGAGATGCTCGATGGCAAGGAGAAAGCCAGGATGCCTGGCAGTCCCACAGCACAGGGACTGGAAAGGACTGGACAGGGGGAAAGGATTTTAGCGGCTTGGAGCCAGGGCAGAGTCCCCCCACCAGGCTGAGGGATGCTGCAGAGCTGGGTCAGGGGACTGGAGCGAGCGCATCCTGCATCGAGAGCTCAGCAGGAATGGCACCTTCCAGCCACTCAGCAGAATCCCTCGTTAGCTTCAAAGGGGAAAAAAGCCCCACTAATGAGGCTGTTAAAACCCAGGCTCTGGGGGCAGCAAGGGGGCCTCGGGTGTGCCAGCAGGGCTGCCAAGCCTGCCTATATCTCACTGCTCCCCAGGCAGCAGATGTGGCTTAATTAACGTGGACAAATGATCTCAACGACAAAGTCCCCTAATGGCAAGAACGTCCCTGAGCTCAGTGATGCCACTGCCTGTCCTCACCACACATGGGAGCTGCCAGCCTGCCATGTCCGCCCAGTGCCCTGCGTGCTCCCCAGCTGGCCCACATTCTGCCCCTGCTGACACTTGCCTGCCCGGGGTTGAGACATGGGGACATGCTGGGTTCCCAGCAAGGGAAGGGAAAAGCACCCAGGTGGGCTGGGCTGAGATGCTGCCTCCATCACGCAGTCCCAGCTTCTTCTACCCCATAGCTGGGGGATGCAGGGACCCTGGGGCCCAGGAAACACAGTCTGACACATGCTGGGGATTCATTAAATCTCAGCAAGAGTGTGGCCCATCGGCCACCCCCACGACTCAGCTGGTCCTGCTGCCTGCCTGCATCCTCGGGGGATGCTCTTCTCCCTGCTGACACCAGCCTCCGGATCCACAGAGCTGTGCCTTTGGGGACTGAGATGCACCCCACCCAGGGTGACAGCCAGGTCTGAAGCTTGAGGTGCCTCTTCCTGTGGGATCACTGGGGATGCGGAGCACTTGTCCTCTGAGCCCACCCTGCCTTAGCCTATGCTTGAGACCCTCAGAGGTGCATGTCCCTTGCAGCACCTCACAGGCTGTGGTCTGGGGGGGCCAAGTGGGACCAAGTGCCCCTCGCACTGGTCAGCTCTGCTCTGCCTGTCACAGTCCAGACATGAGCTGACACTTCCCACCTTGACCCCCCAGAAAGGAACAAACGTCTGTCCCCATAGGAGGCTTGGCTCCTGGGCACATCCCCCACAATCACAGAGAGATGGCTAACTCAAGTGCCTGCCACTGGAGAAAGGGGCAGAGCACCACCATGAGGGACGAGTGAGCTTCCCTGTGCCACACAGGCTGCGGCCGAAGTTTTGTCCCCCTCCCCCACTTCTGCCAAACCCCCAGCCCCATCCGAGCCCCTCTTGCCTGGGCGGTACCTGGATGGAAACGTCACTGTAGGAGCCCCCAATGACGCCGGTGATGGCAGTGGGAACATCGTCGTGGACGGCGTAGGAGCCATCAGGGCAGATGTGCTCGGAACCGTCCACCCTGGTAAGGGAGGCACGGACGAAGTCAAGGGACTGCTCTAGGGCATAGGTGTCCTTGGAACAGGTGTCGAGGATGTGAGCACCCAGCTTCACCCCCGGCAGGATGCTCCTGTCCTTGTTGATCTCGTCCAGGGCGAAGAGCATGGCCTCCAGGCGCTGGATGCCCCGGTGTTCGTTGATCTTGCCGCAGTCTTCACTTCCCACTCCTTTCTCATGGACAGGGAAGAGGCCCCCAATCACCAGGTCCCCCTCCATGCTGATCTCCTTCTTGCCAGCCATGCCGTGCCCAGCAGCCAGACAGGTGGCCAGGTGCATCAGCCCCAGCCAGGCGGCCAAGGGGACAGCCATGGGGTGTGCTGGTGCTGGCCGGGGGACCCACACCACCCCGTGTCACCCACTGCCACCCGTCAAGGCGAGGGCGGGCGGTCCCCAGGCATTGGGTGCTGGGGGGTGGCACGGCGTGGTGTCCGTGGGAGAGAGGTCGTGCCACCCTGGCAGAGCCCTCGGCACCTGGAAAAGCAAAGGGAAAAGCCCCTGAGCCTGCAGGATGCAAGGCACGACAGGGACAGGGACCGTCAGCACTGCATGGGAGAGCCAGGCCATGAGCCTGCCTGTGCCCCCCACCCAGGGTGCCCTTAGGAAGAAGTCCCCTGCAGAAAGGCAAGGTGAGCAGATGCAATAGCTCCCACAGTGACCCAGAACCCCCAGGACACACACAAGTGACACAGACCCCAGGGGACAAGGAGGAGCACAGGGACTGGTCCCCCTTCAGCACTCCCAGGGACACACTGGCATAGAGGTGGGCACAGAGCTGGTCCCCCTGGCAGTATTGGGTAGAACAGCCTGCAGTGGGACAGCTTGACAGCTCTAAAATATCATGGAGGGGGAAAGAGCCAGGGATGTCACCTGGCACAGGGAGGCCAGGCTGGGTGGATAGAGCCAAGGCTGGATCCAAGCTGAGCCCCCGACCCACGCAGCATCATCAGGGTGCTGACAACTCCTAACCTCCAGCCAGGAGCACTGCCAAAAGCAGCCAGCCATGAGTCCATCATGCCCACAGCGCCTAGTGCCCAGAGTGTTTTAATTTCCATCCCATAGCCATGGAGCCCACCGATCCTGCTGCTGTCCCCAGGTCTGCCCGTGGCACCAGGGCTGGAGCAGGGACTTGCCACTGGCTTCACCCTCACACAGCAACGCACAGGGCTCTGGCAGTCGCGGTGCTTCAGAGTCTGTTCTCTCACCACCGCCCCTTCCTTCCTTGTATACTAAATCCAGAGATTTCAGTAAAAGTAAGAGCCAGGTTTGCTGACTCCCTCTGCAGAAAGCACGGAGACGCGGGGGAATCAAAGGCTTTTGCAGCAGGCAGGCCTTGTTTTGGCAGAAGATGCAGTCCCCTCCGAGATTGGTTGTCTTTTCCCAAACCACGGGAGAGATTTGTTTCCCATTTGAAGCTGACTGCTGAAATCCCACAGGGATGGCATTTCAGGGGCCATGAAAGAAGGAGACCCCTTGGCAGTCCAGAAGCCTCAGGCTGCTCTGGAAGGGGAAGCTGCTGATGCTGTGGCAGGACCATGGCTCTTCCACAGCCCAGCAGTGCTTGTGGGGGCACAGAGGGTGGGAGGGGGATGACAGAGAGTGCTGGCCCCCCTGCAGTTCCCTGCAGCCAGTACTCAGGCTACTCTCCCTGAGCAGGAGGAGGGGACCCCTTGATGCCCCCATGCTGCTCCCAGACAGGTGATGACTGTGCTGGAGGAGCCCTCCAGCAAGCAGCTGGAGCTGGCAGTGATGCCCAGGGGGATGCCAGGCAGGCAGCAGTGTGGCACAGAGCGTAAATTGGGGTGGGGTGGGATGACACATACAGACCTCCTCCTCTTCCTCCATGCCCCTAAGTGCTTGTTCTCAGCTGCTGTCTGCTGCTGCTGAGTCCCATCTGTCTCAGGGCATCTCCCACCTGACCCCACACTGTGAAGGATTTTTTGGACATGAGGGAAGGAAGGGTCCCTGCCTTATTTCAGGAATAAATGCTTCGAAGGGACCCCGGGTTTCCTCAAGCAGGAAAGAGGCCACAGGCACATGGATTAATGGAGCCCATCAGCAGCAGGCTGAGCCTGGCACAGGGGTCTGGTGGCACTGGGAACCCGGGTCCCTGTGGTCCAGCTATTTTGGGGCAGCTGACAGGATCCACCAGATGAAAGGCACCTTCAGGCCAAGCTCCTCTGAAGGGCAAACCATCATCCATCCGGCAGCGAGCCACGATGGACAGTGAGCAGGGCTGCTGCCATTCCCGCAGCTGCTCGGCTAGACCGGCTTAGTGCTGGGGGGATGACAGTCCACGGGAACCTCTGGAGAATATCTGTGGAAGTGAAGCACAGGATAGGGCAGAGCCAAATCCAGCCCGACGGCCACGGTACGGCGGGAAGCTCCTGCTAGCTGCGGACAGCCTCTCGTCCCGGACGCATCGCGACAAGGGTGAGAAGGGGCCGCGACTCCTCCGAGCCCTGGGCGCTTCCCAGCCCCTGCCAGGAGCCCTGACCCCTCCGACACCCCTGGGGGTGCGTGACACCTGGGGTGTGTGCGAGAGCGGCAGTGCTGCGGGGGCGCTGGGTCACCTCCCGTGGAGATCTCAGAGGTCCCACCGCCACCGAGCTCTGCCAGGAGCCCCCACCTCTCCCCTGCACAAGGGCTGCCAGCCCTGGTGCTCTGCGTGGCCGAAGCGCCTCCCCGGGCCGCTCCCCCGGCGCCCCCGCCCCCACGGCCGCCCCACATCCCGTCCCGAACGCGCCCCGAGATCCGGCTGCCCCAGCACACTCACAGCCCCCTCAAAGCCCCGGCTCTCACCGGCCCGAACAGCCGGACGGGAGACCCGGGGAAACAGCAGGAGCGGGGGTCTGTCCCCACTGGGCCGGGCGGTGACCCCGCTTCCCTGCCCCGGTGCTGGCGGGCAGCCCCGGCCGCGGGCTGCGGCGGCGGGTCCCGCTGAGTGCCCACTGCGGGGCTCGGGGCTGCCGGGACACCGGCAGGGATGAGGACCCCCCCAGGCCGTTCTCCCGGAGCCCCGCGTCTTGCGCCGGGCAAGGGGCAGCGGCGGGAACAGCCCCGGTGCCACCCTGACCGCCCGCGTCCCCGGACCCTCCGGTGCCGGTGCCAGTGCCGGTGCCCGTGCCCGTGCCCGTGCCCGTGCCCGTGCTCTGCTCTCGTCCCGCAGCGCCGGGAGCCCCGGCACCGGGCACCGGTCTCCGAGTCCCGCCGTGGCGCGGCCCCGACGGCTGCGGGGGATCGTCGGTCTCCGTGCCGCTCCACCGCCGGCACCGGGGCTCTGGAGACGGCGACGCGCCGCCGGGGCACGAACTGAGGTCACGGCGATGGGAGCGGCCGGGTGGGACCGCAGCCCTTACCTGGGTCCGGCGGACTGTGCCGGGTGCCGGTACCGGTGCCGGTGCCGCAGCTGTCTCGGAGCTGCGGCTGCCACCGCCTCCCGCCGCCGCCTCTGACACTCCGCCAGCCCCAGCAGAGCGGAGCCGCTCCGCCCCCTGCCCGGCCCGGCCCCGGCCCCCGCCCCGGTCCGGCCCGGCCCGGTGGGCAGCGGCACCCCCTGGCCCCCGCTCGCTCATGCACCGGCTGAGCCCGGCAGGGTACTGCCGGGACTGGGACAAAGCCGGGGGCAGAAGGCCAGGTCCAGGCGGGGCACGGGCAGGGAAGGCAGGAACGGGCAGGACACGGACAGAGAAGGTAGAACACAGGCAAGACACAGCCAGATCCAGGCAAGGAATGGCCAGACTGAGCCAGAGCACCAGCAGGATGCAAGCAGGACATGGCCAGATCCAGGCAGGACACAGGCAAGGCATGGCTAGATGCAAGCAAGGAATGCCCAGATCCAGGCTGGGCAGAGGCAGGACACAGCTCAGCACCTGCTCCCCCGGCCCCAGAACCCCCAGCTCATTCCCAGCCCAGTGAGAAGGTCCCAGCCCCAGCCCAAGCTCCACAGCCACGAACTGGTGGCCCAGGGTTCGTTCCCCCTTTGCCTGGCCTGCCTCCCACTCCCCAAGTCCTTGGGAGGAGTCCAGGTACCCAGCCTTACCCCACTCCCACCTGCATTCCACGCAGCCCCCAGCACTCACTGGCAGCCCAAGCACCAAGCTAGGGAAGGCTTTGGACCATACAAAAACGGAGGCACTGGCAGGGTTGTGTTCCACATCCCCACCACTTGCCCAAACTCTTCCTAGAGCCCTTTGGCTGCCCAGGATCCTGTGGTGCTGCATCCCCAGAGCTCTATCACTCAGAGAAGAAAACGGGACAGGGGATGACACAGGGGACAGGGGTGCTTCTGGGGCACTGCCCCGAGTAACCACCTCACCACCGTGTGCCTCAGTTTCCCCCTTGCCAGCTGTTGCACTTGCTGGCTGCGGGCACTGCAGTGAGTCAGATTCACTCTGCTGGACTCCCTTGTCCCCGGCAATCCTCGTTTGGGGAGGGATAACTTGGAACGTCCGTGGCAAGGTTCCCCCTGGAGTCCCACAGCAGCAGGACCCCAGACCCCGCCGACCCATCTCCTTTCAAGACTGTTGGCACAGAGTGGGACACCGGGGAAAGGAGGGTACCTGGGCTGGGGGACCTTGCCACTGCGGGCCGGGGTGGACAGAGCTGAGGAGGAATGGAGGTGTGTCGTGCCAAGGGAGGCTGGCACTGCCGTGGTCCCGCTTCCCCCCAGCAGATGGGTCCTGGCTCCAGCCCCACACACACCTCGGCACTGGCTGCATCACCCCGGCTGCTGCTCCAGCACGGTCGACGGCAGGAGAATGATGGCAAAGCCTCCCTGGTGCCCAACTTCAGTGGGGTTAGGGGACAAGCACCGTTAGTATCCACTGCCTGGCTCCAACCCCCTGGGAGCCTCAGCCAAGCATAAATATTTCAGGGGGCTTGGCAGTTTTGTAATAACTAGCAACAAAGATAAACACCGGGAAGAGCAATATTTTTCCATGTGGGCTGGAGGAGTTTAATATTTTATCACTCAGAGCACAAAATATTTATGAACAATCTCATGTCAATCACTGGCTGAGGACTAATCATGACCTTTCCAAGCCAGGGAGGACACATTCCCACCTTGGAGGGACAGTCAGACCTCCTGGCTCTGGCACCCCCACCCCAAGTCCCAGTTTTGGGCAGCCATGTTTGACCACCAGGAAACAATGCCCGGACTGCTGGAGGCACCAAGGACACTCAGCAGGTGCTCTGGCACCTGGCATTGCCCCGTGGCACCATGGCCATGATATCCAGGCTGCTCCCTTGTCCCAAGATGAGAAACAGAGAACTGGGACCTGCACAGGCAGCCCAGTCCCTGCCTGCATTCCACAGCAGCAGGACAGACAGGTGGGATGTCAGGAAGGCACAGTGCAGGCAGTCTGGTGTCCCCTGCCACAGGAGGAGGCCCAGCAGCAGCCCAAGGACCTGGCTTTATACTGGTTTTACTCTCCACAGGTTCCCAGGAGGAGTGAGGATGCCACCTCCCTCCAGCTCTGCCCAGCTCAGGACAGCAGCTGGGACCTTTCCTTCCCCGCTTCCCCCACAGCTTGCATAAGCTGGGGACAGACCCTGTGCCCTACTGAGTTGCCTGGCAGGGAGAAAGCCTGAGCAGCAGGGATGCAGAGCACCTGGGCAGCTCTTTGGCTCAGTCGAGGGCCGTGGGGGCAGCTCCCATCCACAGCCCACTCCTCACTATGGGGCAGGACAGTGCAATCGGCCAAAGAACAAGTAAGCAATGCACCAGCCACCAGTGAGGAAAAGCATCCACTTTATTACGGACCCCAAAGCGCCCATGGCAGTGCCAGGAGGACCATTTACACAGGATGTTTCCATTGTTCAGCAAGGGGAAGAGAAGAGGGGAACAAACCCAATCGACCCAACTCACGGTTCTTTGGTGCTAGAAAACGTGGTGGTGCAGCAGAGAGAAGCTGTGGGTGAGAGGGGCACCAGCAGAGACGAGGGGGGACATCTCTGACATCCACCACCATCCCCCAGACACCTGCAAGGAATCTGTGATGTGCCTGAACACACACAAACAGCAAATGCATTTTGCTGTCTACCCAGCCTGCACCTACCCTGCACTACCAAACACCACAGAAATCCCCCCCCTCCACCTCCCAGCACCCCCAAAAATGGTCAAACACCCTTTCTGCAAAGAGGGAGAGCAGGTCCTGGGGGGAATCAGCGACCAAAATCTCTTGGCTGGAGAGGAAGGAGGTGGGAAAGGCAACTGGTTCCCAGTAACTCAGACCCCAGCAGGAGGTGAGGCAGCCAGGTCTCTCGTCACTCCTCTCCTCTCTCAGCAGCGATGGGCTCCTTGGTCCACTTGTCTGTGACCTCCTGGTTGCCTGTGGCGCCCACATCAGGAAGCAGGCCTGGGGCTCCCTCGCCATCCCCAGCAACCTCCAGGTCCAGCTCCTCAAAGGAGGAGCCACTGGCTCCCGACTCACTGTAGCTGTGCTCACTGCGGGTGTCCGCCTCCTCCCGGCCACGGCTGGCTGGGAGGGGCAGCAGGATGGAGGTGGCCACCGAGGTGTCTCTGCTGTCGGTTGTGGCCTCCATGCTGATGGAGCTTGTCTCACTCATGGTGTCGACCCCTGGGATGGAGAGAGAAGGGGAAGGAGTGAATGCTGTGGGAAGGAGGCAATGAGAATGGGGTGCCACAGCCTATGAAGCCATGAGAAGCCTGAGTGGAGACCAGCTCCTACCTCTTGTCACCTCCCATGACTCTGAGATGTGACCAGGTCAAGTATGGGCTGAGCTCAAACTGCTCCCTGAAATCGGAAACCCCCAAGTCAGCACTAACAGCCACCAGCTTCCAGCCATACCCTGACTTCCCGGCCACACCTTGGCCCCACAGCTGCTCTCCATGCACACACCAAGGACCTGGCAAGCTCTTCCTTAGGGAGAATGCATGCCTGTCCCTGGCATGGCACCAGGAATGAGACAAAGAACAGGAAGGACACTGTGCTGTGAGGGTGATGTGGAGCTGCAGCATTGTTTAAGCACCCAAGGGGATGATGGCCCAAGGGCAAATCCTCAGATGTGCTGCTCATAGAAGCAGGTGTGTATGTCCAGCCTCACACCAGGGCATCCTGGTGCCTTCAGCACCTGACAGCCTGCTCCCACTCCCTCCATGGCTGCCACAGTCGGCAGCTCTGCCAGCAGTGTGAAGATAGGCAGGGCAGCAGCAGACAGGTCTCGGGGTGTCAGAGGACAGGGGGAGCCTGCTCAGCTCATTCTGTGCTTCTGCACATGACCTGGCTGCCAATCACATCCTATCTCATGACCAAGCCCCCAGAGGTTGTCCCTGCCTGCCCAGGTGGACCCCTTGGCCCACTTCCCCCTCCCCAGATCCCTGCCTCATTAGCTCGATCGACAACACAATTAAGGAGTCAACAAGGAGAGGAATGTGTCAGATTCAGACCAGCAGCTCAGTGCTGTTGCCAGAGCAACCAGCCAGGAGACAAAACCCTCCTGTTAAACATTAATCATTACTAATTATGACATCACAGATCCACACGGTTAATTATGACATCACAGATCCACATTGTTAATTACGATACATCAGCAAGCGCTAGGCAGGCTCTTTCATCGTGCTCCATCTTCTCCCTGTCTGCCTTGTAGAAAGTGAGTGCCAGGCTCTGTCATTTCCCAGCACCTCCATCCGTGCTGGGCTGGATGCCCCTGCCAAGGACCATGCCCCACACCAGGAGGGAAACCAGGAGGAGCCCCGCCGAGCAGCAGCACTGGTGGAGGACTGGGGCTTGCCACCAACAGGGCTGGGAAGTGACAAATGGGATGCAGTCATCACCATCCTAGGTGGGAGAGCAGAGCCCTCTCCTCCATACTGTCTCCTGCTGGTGCAGCTCCATCTTCAGCTGCTGGCATGGGGCTGCCTTGGGCTTCCACAGGCATTTCCAGCCTCCTACAGCTCCTGCAGCCAGGGTGCCCAAGGCTAGGCTGCTTGCTCTCCTCCAGCTGTGTGGAGAAACTTCTCCTGAAAGAGATCCACCAAGGAGGGAACTTTCCTTCCAAACATCCTTAAACCCTTTTTCTGTGCTGTTTTTCTTCCCAGGCTGGGCAGCTGCCAGCAGAACTGCTTGTAAATGGCAGTCCTCTGCCTCCTGAGCAGCATCATCCCACGGTCCTGCCGGCTGAGTGACAGCTGTTCTGAGAGGATCGAGCAGTGGTAGCAGGATGAGGGGTAGCCAGAAAAGATCCACAGACACAGTGCACCCACTGCTTCATCCCACCTGGATGGCATATTGGCTTCATCCTGGAAAGGAACCTGAGCCTCCACCCTCTCACCTTGGCAACCCTTTTGGCAGCTGGCACAAGCTGAGCCCTCAGCCCCTCCCCAGGCGATGCCAGGTGACCCCTCCCAAGGAAAGGAGGAAAGAACCACTGCCCACTAACATGCACCGCCTTTGCTGCAGCATCAGGGAGCACCTCGACATGGAAACTACATTTACTCTAAGTTAAAAAGGATGTTCTGCACGCTGCAGTGAGGCGCTCGCTGAAGGGGACAGCAGCCACTGAGTGGGTTGCAGAAAGGTGGGAGATGCTGTCCCACCTGACAGGACCTCAGCAGGGCAGTAGGTCAGCAGGGAGCCTCTGGGAAGATGGAGAGCTGCGGGGGATGAAGGGGAGTGTGCAGACCCTGAGCCTTGAAGACAACTTAGGGTTTGCTTAGGGTCTTTAGTGGTGATCTGAAAAGAAGAAATAATCTGATTTGGCCAAATTGGTGGCCTGAGGCATCATGGACATGTTCCCACCATGGCTTCTTGACAGCTCATGTCACGTGTGTTCATCTTGCGTCCCTCTAAGGCCTGAGGGGACAGGAGTGACACCAACCCCCCAAGCAGTGCCCTGCCTGCTCAGAACCTCTCCCCTCGCACCCCAGGGATCGTTCTGGCTCAGAAGCTGTCATGTAACCCCATGACACAAAGCAAAGAAGCTCCTGAGGAGAGGAGCTCAGGAAGAGGAAGACAGGGATGAACCTGACCTACACACTGCTCCAAGCCACCACCGTGGGAAAGCACTGTTATCCTCACTCTCATAGCCACCTTCCTCTCCCTCGCTCCAAGGGCGACAATAAATCCAGTCCTGTTTCCCTTCAGCCAGGCACTTTTGTCACTGCTCTGTCACTTCTGATCATGTTCGAGCAGCCTCAGCTGGCAAATTTGCCCATTTCAGCAGCCTCGCTCTCCTCTGCACAGGAAAAGGCTGGCTCTGGCATGGCCACTCAGCCTGGCCAGGATAAATGTCTGGCGTGGGCAGGGCAACAGAGCTGTGGCTGCCAGGAGCCATGTGGGGTCAGCTCTGACAGGGGAATGTGGCAGGAACACCCAGCTGTCCTAACACAGCCCAGGAAGGGAGTACAAGGGGCTCCAAGAGGGCAACCAAAGCCCCATGGGAAGCAGGGATTCAGCTCTCATCTCACAGGCACAGGCTTCCAGCAGCCGTTACACTCACGTGTCCATCCTTCCCCACACACCTTGTTTGCTCCTACCATGAACCACTGCCCATTCCTTGCATCCACCCAAGGCTGGTCCTTACACCAGGAACCAGTCCAACACCCTGATCCAGCATGGCTTTCCTCTCTGGCACATTGTGAGATAGCAGCCACCCTGCTGAAACTCCCCCTTGACTTTGCTTCCCCAAGGATGGCATAGCCATCCCACTGCACTTTCACTCAGTAGGAACATGGAACTCAGGAAGATTTTATTTGGGAAACACAGGCACAGCCTGGAATGAAGCCATGATAGGGTGTTGAGGAGTCCCCAAAAAGCCAGGACCACCTAGGAAGAAGGGATATCAAGCAGCCAATTCCCAGAGACCAGCGAGGGATGAGTGCAACGGGAACCACTCACTCCACACCACCAATGAGCCTGGTGGGGAGCTGGCTCCCCAGACAGCCCTGTGCCTGTGCCCTGTGCCATACCAGGTACTGGCATTCCCAAATCTGGAATGAGGGCAGGCTCTCCTCCTGCATCTCCCCTGTGCCACACTGATGCCTGGGCAGTGCTCCTCTCCTGGTGCTCCTGGGCCCTTCCCCTCCTTCCATCAAATATTCATCACCTCTAAATACAGTGTGCTGCCAGGGGGCACAGCTCCTCTGTGACTGCTGAAGCTCACACACAAGCCACCAGGAGAGGAGCCGGGGCCCTTCCCAGGATATAGAGGCAGGCAGGAACAGGAGGGCTCTTTGGAATATGGAAGCAGGCACGGATGAGGCAGAACACATCAGGAAAGTTGTTCCTCTGTGGCACTGGAGCTCAGCGTGTGATGCCATCAGTTGTACCTGAATGCTGTGGGACAGACTCTGCTCCAGGAAAATGAGCACCTGAGATTCTGGGCAGAGCCACGTGCTTGGGAACCATCTGTGTTCATGCCAGCAAGGCCGTGTGGAGAGGCTGCTTTTGTTGTCTTTCACCTTCCATGCGCAGCAGCGGGGTCACGCTGCAGAGCGCGCTGCTGGGGGGGAGCCGCGAGCGAGGACCCGCTGAGCGCCGCGCTGATGCCAAAGCCCCAGAAAACAATTATGTACAAAACAACAAATCGTGATTGACACTGCCCCCCTGGAGACCCATCAGCAGCCTTCCTAAAATGCTTCCTGTCTTTCCGATGACCCTGACGATGGCGAAGAAGGGACGGAATTGGTGCAGAGGCAGCCACAGCCCCCGGCCCCTTCCTTGTGTGTTGAGTGTGTCTGTCCTCAGCAGAGCTGCCAGCACCCTGCTCTGTGCACAGCAGCAGCAGAAAGCAGAGACCCTGGACCATGTCCCACAGCCTTTGTGCCACTGGCTTCGCTAGCAGCCGCAGGCACCCAGCACCTCAGAGGGTGAGCTCAGGAGCAAGGACAGCAGATGACAGCCTAAATGGAGAGATGTGCTCCAAGGTCAGGAGGCTCGAGAAAACAAATCCAAGCTTTTCTTACACTTTCAAGTCGCTTGGTACCGTCTGGCACCAGCCACAATGACAGGTGAGGAGAAATGGCAACACCTTCCATTTGGAACTTCTCAAGTTTTTAATTCAAGGAAAGCATAATCCAGCCGCTGGTGGGGAGTTTCATGACCAAGCAGTGCTGTGTTCACACTGAACGTTACTCAACATGATGTCCACTCTGAAATTGCACTCAATGCTTTTAGCTCAGCATTTTGGGAGGCGGGAAGAGGGGACTTCTTCTGTTGCCACATCAGGACAGACAGCCCAAAGCTTCTGTGCATGGAGCATCCTCAGCTGTCTTTGGGAGAGGAAATGCAGCTCAGAACCTTCCCAGTCTCCACTCACCCATTGAGGCAACAGGGTATCAAAGCCCTACACCAGGATTTGTGCAGCTCAGGCACAGCCAGAGGAGCTGACAGCCACCATCAGGGACCACCATCCTCCTCCACTCTCTCAGGAGCACTGTCTGAGCCTCAAGTAGGGCAGGACCACTTGACAGATCTCCTCAAAGCTGGGGAGGATCAAGAAATAACCCAAATCCAAGCAACTGGGGTTGAGGGGAGATTGCACTGACAGGCAGATGGGGACATTGCTGTGCCCACCCTCCAGCTGGCAGAAGAAAGCTTGAAAACTGTCACAGACAACCCAGGATCTTCTGGGTCATCAAGATCTCATGTCCATCATGTCCGTTGAAGGGGCTGTGACTAACTGGTGCTTGCTTGTAGAGGGACTGCCCAGGGAAGAAGGATAAAAAGGATGGGAAAAGAGGTTTCTCTTTCTCCAACTCAGAGGTGGCTGCACAGATCCCAGCACATAAAATCATTGGGAAGGGAGGACCAGTCTCATCCCATAAGGAGTCATCTTCTTGGGACCACCAACACCTTCAGGCAGCAGCTGCACAAGCCACCCGGAGGCTTGCCACATCCTCGGCCAGAGCAAGGATGTGACACCCCATCAGATGTGGTTCTGCCACTGTGCCCAGCAATGACAGTCACGGTGCAACACCCAAACCCAACTCTTTAGTCTCGCAGACAGGGCCAACCTCACAGTTATTATTATTTTAAGTTGGTTTTATGCAGACTCAGCAGATGGCACTGCATCAGATTGCACTGACAAAAGCTCATCTACGTGCCTGGAAGAGGAGGGGTGATGGAGGAGCTGACCCAGAGCTGCTGCTGGGGAGCCTGGCCGGGAGTGAGACAGTACAATGTCATTTACTTTCTGAAACTGGGAAGACCTTCCTAGCCCTTCTTCCAGCAGAGCAGGGGACTCCCCCACTGTGGGCATGCTGGCAGTGGCTTCCCAGGGAAAGCACCGAGACAGCCGGGGCACAGGGCAGTGGCTGCTCCGAGCATCCCTGGCTGTGCTGCGGGATCATGCACCCCCTGAGCAGGGCAGAAGGGAGCACACACAGCTACTGAAGGCACCACCCTCAAGCTGCTTTTGCTCCCATGGATCCTGCCATCCCTGTCCAAAACTAAGGGGTGACCATAGGAAGACATCAGAGCGAGTGGGCTTTGGGACACCGCTGGCCAAGCCAGGCTGGAGTCCCCAGCAGCCACCCCAACACAAGGCAGACAGCGAGAAGAGCTGAGTGAGCACTGTGCAAACATGGGACCTGGAAGTGCTGGCAAACAGCTCCAATTAGACTCCTCATTGCAGTGCTAAATGGACAGAGCTCCCAGAAAGCAATTTCCAGGCTTGCTTTTATGAGATTAAGAATTAAAGCGACCCAAACCTGAAGATGTGTTAAAGCAAATGACCCGACTGCCTGGGAGGTGAGCACAGCCCTCATGGTTTTTTCATGCCCATTACACAAGCGTGGGCGACCCGTGGGGCAGGGGGAGATGGTTGCCCCTGCCAGCAGCTGGCTCGGATGTGCTGTCCAGTGCCCAGGAATGCTTGGATAGTCAGTTCCTCCATCTTCACAGGCACGGGAGCATGTGGGCTGCTGAAGGCAACTAGCATTTTGGGTTACTATAGCACTGCTGTTCTGCGCCTACAGCCATTGTGGTCCCTTCCTGTATGAATACATTCAGGCTCCAACAAATCTTGCTGAGCAGATGCTCTCAGGCAACTCCACCACCAGCTACAGCAACCTGGTATTTAAGCTCTTTGCAATCCCAATATGTAACAGATGAAGATGAGATCAAAGATGTATATGACAAAGAGAAAAACAAGCCCAGCTGCAACTAAAAGCTGTGAGATCCAGCTCTGCACTGACAACAGCGGGCCAGTGGCTCGGTGGCAGCTTGGCCCTTGTCCCAAAACTGCAAGGGTTCCTGCATGCTCCCCGAGGCATGTCATGACATCTCAGGGACAAGATCCTTGAGGATGAGCCCAGGGTGAGGGGAAGAGGTATGCTGAGACTTGGTGGTTGGGTACCAGGTGGGCACAGATCAGTCCTTCTCTGTCTGCTCAGGCAGCAGGACTGGCGACACCAGGACCCCACCTCTATGAGGGCTGATGCCGATGGAAGATGGAGCCCATGTGCAAGCCACAGATACCTGTGATGTCTGTCTGGGCATCCTTGGCCACAGCTGCAGCAGCCCTGCTCTTCCTCTCCAGTTCTTTCATTTCAGGCACATAGAAGTCCCCTTGGCGGGCAAGGGGACACACGAAGTAGATGCGGTCCTGCTTGTAGATCTCAATCCGGGGGTGGGCACACAGCTTCCTTTCCTGGAAGACACAAAGTAGCCATGGGCAGAGATGTGCCCTTGCCCCCACCTCCAGTAACCCCCCACCACACTGACTTGCACGCCTGGCTGGGTCAGACTGGCCCTTTTTGCCCACAGATATGGAGGCCTAGTGAGGAGCAGAGGGTGCCATTCCAAAACCACAGCGTTGCTTTCCCTATCACACTAGCCTCACGTACCAGGGTAGGCAGGTTTGGCCCCGGGGGTAAGCAGCCAGCCAGGCTCCAGGAGGACATGCTGAAGACCCCCAGCTCAGCCTTGGTTTTGATGTGCTCCTTTGGGGCTGGAGTGAGCAGCCAGGCAGCTGCTTCACACAGACCTGCCAGATCTCCGGTTCCTCCCGGCAGCACAGCCCCATGAGCAGCACGACCCCATGAGCAGGCGTAGCACTTCTCTGCTAATTAATACAATCTAGAGTCGACAGCTCAAGCAGCTCCTTTCAGAACAGCAAGGGCAGGGGGAGTGGGAGATGAATCCCTGGCATTTCAGACAAGTCCCCCTCCTCCTTTTCCTCACCCCACCTCCTCCTGGCAGTGCTCTTCAAGACCTCAGACCCCCAGCCTGTCAGGGACACATGACAGGGGCATGTCCCCTGGGCCGTGCAGCCCATGGGGAGTCAGGGCTGTGGGAACTCTTGGGGTGCCGAGGCCAGGCCAAGGAGCAGCTGGACCCCTCTTGCCACCCCCTCCTCAGCCGCCCGCCCGTCAGCTGCTCACTGGCAGAGGGGGCGGCTGATTACAAGCCGGGTGAGAAAGGAGAGTGTCTCTTCAGTGGGTTTTCTTTTTCTTTCTTTCCCCTTTTCAAATCACTGACAGCTTTTATTTAACCCTGCAACCACCTTGATTATCATTCTCCTCCTCCCTGCCCCAGCAATTCTCTTCCTCCCTCTTGCCCTGATTATCCTCTTCTTCTTCCCTGACCCAGTGATCTTTGTCCCTGCCTCAACTATTCTCCTCTGTCATGGCCTGCTGGTGTGGCTTGTTTTCACATCCTCCAGCAGGGTCCCCATTCCTCTGGGGCTCTCTGTAGCCAGAGCTGGCCCCACACCAAGAATGAGCTCTACGGACACATCAATCATGACCTAAAAGCCTGACTCCCTTCAGCCCTGGGGATGGACCAATGGGATTTAAGAATCCCTTATTTCCCAGACAAATGCTGGCACCAGGCATGATCGACAACAGACGTGAGCCAACACTGACCCTCTCCCTGGTGCTAGCAGTTGGACCACCTGGAGAGCCACCTCCACGCCGCCAGGATGCTGCACAAGAAATACAGGCAGAAATCCCACACGAGCAGTTTTTGGGTCCATTTTCATGGGAAAATCTGCAGGATCTGGCAATGCAGAGACCCAGTTTACCCAGAAACACCACAGCAGCAGAAACATGACCCCAGCAGAAGCTTCATCTGTCCCATCCCAATGCCTTCAAGCCTGACTTTCAGCAGCCCTTCCTCCAGCCCAGGAGGAACCACATTCCCTATCCCAGTGCCGCAGGGACATGCAGGGACGCAGGCAGGCTCCTGAGGCGCTTGGTGTTTGGAGTTCCCACTCGCAGACAGGTGAAACACTGAGGCCTGCAGATCAAAACTGTATTAAATAAAAACAAGCTGGGTTGTTTTTAGCAGCAGAGCAGAGGCGGCTCATATCACTCCTGCTTTTTCAGCAACAACGCAGACAAGAGCCCTCCCCGCCACTCTGCCCCTTGCTCTACCAACCACAAGCCCATCCGCCAACCTCCAGCTCAGCTCGTTATTTTAGGTTACTGCAACACACACCAGAGATGGGTATCTTCAGGATTTGCAGGGTTTTTTGGATAAATCCAGCTAGCCCTCCACCACTTCATGCAGACAAGGATAACTCAAAGGATCTTAGAGCAAAGAGACCTTCATTAACTTCATGTGAGGTCTCCATCCAGTCTAAATCCTTGGGGCTCCAGTCTGGCCTCTAAAATATCCCAAGATGACTTTCCAAAGCCTAAGGTTCCAAAAAAGTGTGTCTGGGACATACCCTCTCCCTGCAGTCTACTCTAGGCTGCTACAACTTCCAATTACACAGCCATAGAAGTGGCACCCCCAAAACACAAACAACACCCCCTCTGCCCATACAAAACGTGGGAATCTTGGCTTTTTAAGGAATAAAAATGCACACCTGAATGAAGAGTAGGACTGGCTCTTGAGGCAAATGCTGCTTCACGCTCAAGATTATCCTATAAGAAAGACAAGGATGTTCCACCCTGCCAGGGTGGGAAGCAGCTCTGTGTCCCTGAAGCCAGAAGAGCTCAGGTGTCCAGCAGCCAAAGCCCATGGATGGGGACCAGGTCGGTGGGACCACACTGAAGTGACTGGACACTCACTGTCAATACCCACTCCTGCCTCATTAGGGACAGTTAAAATACTTGATTTCTTCCCAATTCATCCGGGGGTTTTCCCAAACTGAAATGGAGGGAAGCCAGAGCCTGGGCGTGCTAATTTATGTCTGTACAAATTAAGCTGGAAGCCAGGCTAGTGAGCTGGCCTCTGCTTCTACACTTCTTCCTAGAGAAACCCAGCCTCTGGCAGGTGGGCTCAGGAGAGGACAATGTCCCCAAGAAGGAGCAGGGAAGTTGCAGCTGGGAATGCTGTCCTGTCCAGCCTAGGACAAAGGGAAAAGGCTGCATAAAGACTTGAGAAATGGGCAGAGGCAATGAGGTGGGGAGCCATGACAACGGAAATGGATAAGGGGATCATCCAAAGAGGGTGGGAGATCAGCCCTGTGATCATACCGAAGGAGATTAGGAAGCAGGCAGAGGCCAGCCAAGAATAGTGCAGCAAAGTGCACAAGAGGCTGGTGACACAGTGAGTTTGGGATTATCCCCGTGGAGAGAAACGCTGCAATGAAAAGAAACGACCCAGAGAGACTGGAGAGCAGAGCCCAAAGGCAAAGGTGTGAGAAGAGAGTGAATTAGCAAAGGTTCAACAACATGGCAAAACTACAGAGAAGCTCAACAGGCAGTGCTGCACTGCCACTGAGGAGGGAGCCCCTGGCTGGCTGTGCCGCCAAGCCAACAGATGGAGCAGCAAGGGGAACATGGAGTTTGCAAGGCAGAGCCCTCCAGTCAAATCCAATGCAGTCTCACACGGGCGGAGGAGCTCAGCAAGAGCTGAACAGTGGGACACTGTCAGTGTCAGGCTGTGACAACAGGACCAGTAAGTGGGGCAGGGAAGGGGACTTGTCCCCTTGCAAGGTCGTGCAGTGCCACCTCCCCCCTCAGCCTCCACCAGGAGCTCTCCCTTCCTATGGCCAGCAAAGACGGAGGCAGCAGCACAGCGTGCAGGGCTGATTTCTACCCAGGACCCTCCTCCGGGCACCTGAAACAGGGCATTCACTGCACATGATCCACACAGCCCATCTACACAAATGCATCCAGAGTCCACAAGTTCAGTCCTGACAGGAACAGCAGCTCCGGCATACTCCTGCCATGTCAGATCCACTGCTTCCCCTGAAACCAACTCCTTCTCAGCCCATCTGAGGAACACGGTGGGGTGCTTCTCACCACCTTCTCGGGAGCAAGGCATTATGTAAGGGAAGACTCTTGCACTCCTCTTTCCTAGATGGAACAGCACCTCGCCCAATCTTTAATCTCAAGTTCCAAATCACCTACCACCACAAACTGACTGTAGGATTTCCTCCAGGTTGCTCTCATCCCTTAGGAATGGAGCATCCCCTAGCCTCATGCACCAGAAAGAACAACAGGATTATGCAACGACCAGCATTTTGGGAGACCTACTCCAGCAGCCGGAGGTGCCATCTATTTGTTAGCACAAATTTTCCTCCCCCTATTTGTTCATAAGGTCACAGTGTCTGCCCATGATGCATGTGCTGCATGCCCATGTGCTGCTTGGGCACAGCCTCTGAGGAGGGAGATGCCCGCACTTTTATGGGTGAGCACAAGAGCAGTCCCAGGGCTACAGAGGACATGACAAAGTGTCTGAGATGTGACCTGCAGTCATTAAAATCCCAGCAGAATTGTGCAAAGGTGGAAGAAAGTGGCAGGGTGCTCATGTCACACCATGGCCCTCAGCACCTACTGGGAAGCAGAAGATGAGCTGGGGCACTGCGGGGACTGTCACTCTGTCAGGTTCATCTGCTCAGGAATTCAAATGTCACCAACTGGATGTGCTCCATCTCCCACTGTTGCAAGAATTCATCTTGTTAGGAGACCACAACCGAGCCTTGTGGATGCTCTCTGGATCCTCGCCATGCACAGGCATGCTGGAAATCCTGCTCCAGCTGAACCCAGAACACTTCCAGAGTTGCCAGGAAGGCAGTGGGGAGGCAGCTGCTGTCCTCACTCCACTTCACTGCACAAGCTCCCTGTCACCCTTGACTCCTTACTGTGACCTCCTGGAATGGCTCACAAGGTGATGGTTAAGTCACACCAGCCCACTGACTTCCTATTTCAGGACTGATGGTGTAAGAGCAGTTGGGGAGAGGTTTTTCATGCCACCACCAAGCTTCCTGCTGGAGCAGAGCTGGAAGCTGAGCTGTTCATGCTGCCCAGCAGCTCCTGGTTCCACTGCAGAGATGTCCACTTCATGCTCCAGCCACCTGTGTGCCTTAGGAACACAGCCATTGCTTGTGCCTGTCACCCATCCCTGCCAGAACACCTTCTTCCAGCAGTACTTGAAAAATGTGCCTGTAAATCCCATCCAGGACTGGAGAAACCATGGGGAGCAAGTAACTAGTCACCTGGCAGATGCAAATCCTCTTCTCCCTTAGGGGAACCAGGCAGCTCTGAGTGGCCCTCCCAGCCACCAGCCAGGGAACAACCCTCCAGGGGTCTGCCACTGGGCACTTCTGAAAAGCTGGGACAGGCTGGAGCCTGCCCAGAGCCACTGGGAAAGGCAACAGTGCAGGGTCTAGCCTAAGCATTGACTGCTCTCTGCACAGTGCCAGAGCGGCAACTTCCCAGAGGGACCAATGGACACATGGCTCAAGACTGACAAGCAGGGCCCAGACTCAAGGAGAAGCTGTGGGCTGTTAACAGGGACCATCTCGACATCAGCTGGGCACAATGTGCCTGAAGCTGCCACTCACCCCTGATCTTATTGTGACAGGATGTGCTGCTGCCATCGCAGGGAAGCAGAAGGGCACATGGAGCTGGCTCCATTCACATCCTGCTGTGACACTGGAGCAACACCAACCACATGAGGAGTTTTTCCATAGGCAGTTTGGGTTAGTCCTTTCCATCTATTATGCTGCCACACCTGAAGAAGGAATAGATGGAGGGTGCGAACACACAGGGTGCTTGTGACCATTGTTGGGGATTGCTGCCTATTGGGGGGCTCACCAGCACCTCCCCAGCCAGCCAGGGCATCACCACAGCCTCAGTGCCATGAGCCTCCCCTTGCCTGTGCTGCTGGCACTGGGGCCGCTCTGGGTAGTGCCAGCAAGTCAGCTGGTACCTGGCACAGTGCAGGGAGACCCCCAGGCAACCCACCAGCCCTGTCCTCGCACGCCAGCAACTCCTGCCTGCTCAGACAACACAACTCCCCCACATCTTCCTTCCAGCTGGAGGCAACCACCCTCTCCATCTCTCAGTGATGGGGTCGGACACTTCAGTCCCTGGCATTTTAAAGGAACAACAAAACTGCGTGGAGTTAAACGGCCCTAAATCAGTTGCTAAAATTAAAAGCTGAAACTGAGCCACCAGCTAGGACTGGGGGGAGCATGCTGTGTGCCACGTCCTCCTCGCTTCCTCACACGCTCCACGCTCGGTGTGTCATCCCCACTTATCTTAGAACACGGGTGCTAGGCAGTCCTGAGAGGCCTTGCAATTCATTTGCACAGCACCCAGCGCCTGCCCTTCGGCGTTCTCCCAGTTCAGACAGGAGACAGACTCCTTGCTGGACCATCCCTCTGTCCCAGGCCCAGACTGAGAAGCTACCTGTTTCCACTCCTCTTTGCTCAGACAGCAGCTTGAGGTTAAACACCACTTCAAGTCACCCATCTGAGCTGATGAAAGCAAGAAACTGGAGGCACTCCTTCCTCCTAGGGCCAAGCATCTCCCAGGCTGCACTAGAAATGGTGTGGACAGCAGCCTGAGGGGGATGTTTCCCCTCAGTTCTGCTCTGGTAAGACCTCACGGGGAATATTGCCTCCAGCTCTGGAGTCCCCAGCGTGAGACAGTCATGGACATGTCAGAGCAGGGCCACAGGAGGCCACAGAAACAGTCCAAGGACTGGAACAACTCTGTTATGGAGACAGGCTGAGAGAGTTAGGGCTGTTCAGCCTGGAGAGGAGAAGGCTTTGAAGAGCCCTAAAGTGTGCTTGTAAGAGATGGAGACTTTTTACCAGGGCCTGTAGTGACAAGGCAAGGGGTAGTGGTTTTAAAGCAAAAGCCAGCAGGTTAGACTGGACATAAGGAACAAATGCCTTGTGCTCAAGGTCATTAGGCACTGGAACAGTTTGCCCAGAGAAGCTGTGGATGTCCCATCCCTGGACATAGCCAGGTGTTCAAGGCCAGGCTGGACAGGGCTTTAACCAACCTTCTCTAGTGAAAGTTGTCCCTGCCCGCAGCAGGGGGGCTGGACTGGACGACATTTAAAGATCCCTTCCAAACCCAACCCTGATTCTGGTCCTCTCTGCTGAGCCACAGCCTAACAATGGGAGACTGGGATGAAGCCTGGGTACCTGAGTGCCTGGGGCTGTTCAACGAGGAGCAGAAGTCAGCCAGAGGCTGGGGGAGAGCCATCGGCCCAAGAGACGGCTGGGCAGAAGGGAAGACAAATAACTGGAGAGAGAGGCAGGCAGACATGCTTTACACGAGTAATACCTCAAGCATCAAGGAAACCCCAACATCTCAGCTTGCAGCTCCAGCAGGGTGCACATGGAGCCGGGCAGGCCCTGCCTCTCAGGGTGACGGCACCCAGAGCCAGCTCCAGCACACGGCACAGCCGCCAGCACCAGGCTGCCAAGGGCTGCGGAACAGCTGCTGCTTCCCAGCCTGGAGAAACTCACATTTCAGAAGTGGTGAGACTGCTCCCACGTATGTGCACTTTACTTTCAAATCCTCTGGGCTGTGAGGTGTTTTAGAAACAGAAGGTGATATTATTGCAATCAAGAAAAGGCCGTTTCCATCAGCCAGCAGGAAAAATGAGCGGCACCACCAGCACTACAGCAGCGGAAAACAAAGTCTCGCCAAAGGATAACAAATCCTCCAGGTAGCAGAATACAGAGCCTGGCAATTAGCACCTCCCACGCCATCAGAATCCCTGCCTGCCCTCAGCACACTTCCCCCTTCTCACGGCAGGCCCCCGTCCTGCCTGCAACCAGGACACACCACCCTGCTGACGTGGCAGTGCCATGGCTTCAGGACAGGCAGGAGAAAACCAGCCCCCAAGATCCTCTCCGCAGTAGTGAGAGGGAGTGGGAGTGTGTTTGGACCGTGGGAGCCGTGAAACACCGGGCTTGATAGCTGGAAGAGTTTTTCATTTTCACCTCAGTGAAGGCAGCCCGCCATGCAATTTACACCTTGCCCACCCGCGCTTCCTGGGGCAAGTCACCCAGCTGCTCCCATGGCTCCTCCAGGGTGGGAGCCGCAGAGTGGCAGCTGCCAGGCACGGACAAACTGAGAGGTAAAGGAATGAGCCTGGTGGGGTTGGTGGGTTCAGGAGATCCCAGTGCCATGAGAGGGCTGGCAGGGACTAGGCACAGGTTCCCAGCTCGTGGCTGGCAGTTGCTGTCAGAGTCATGAACACTTTTCTCCTCCCTGGGACGGAGATTCCATCCTGTCCTCCAGCAAAATGGAATAAAAGCTCCAGCCCTGCCTCACTACAGACCCTGACACACTCTGCACCTTTTCCTCTTTCAGCATCCACTTGAGCTGCAAGAGAAATCCTCCAGCACACGAAGGAGCATCCATCATCTTCAGAGATGAGTCAGGTAGCAAGTCCCAGCAAGATAAAACCTTTTAGAAAGGAGCCACGGGCAGTCAGAGCCCCCAGTGTGGGGGTAGGACAAGCCTTGGATAAAACTGCCAGCTCAGACATGTTCAGGTACATTAGTCCAAGTGCTTCCAGGGACGTATCATACTGCCCCCAACTACGGGAATGTCACCTGCAGAATAAAGAGCAGATGGTGCAAACAAACGCAATTCATGGGGCTTGGGTCCCCCCTGGTGTTATGGTTATTTGGTAGTAATTAGTCCTGAAGCAGAGAGTTTCAGAAATAAAGGAAACTTTTGCATTAAAAAAGATTAATATTCCTAAAGACTCCACTTTCCCAAGTTCTGCCTTGCTCCTGTACCCACCATGGATAAGCAAAGCCAGCTGGGGAGACAGTCCTCACCAGCTTCCCAGAGCTCCACTGTATGTTCTCACAGTCTTCCTCCTACCCAACCCCACCATGTCCCATTTTCTTCTCTTCCTTCTCCATCACAGCTACACACGAGCTCTCTGAAGGGGACTTTGGTTTTAACCATTCTGAAAGCTCAAACACTGGATTTTCATCATAAGGCAAGGAATCTGTGTAAATCCACATAATCTCTACTCTCCTGAGGAACCAGTCCTGGGTTCCTGTCCCAGTTCCTAGGAACTCCATCACTATGGAAGCACACAGGTCAACAGCTGCACATGAAAGGAGGCGAATGAGACTGGGAGAAGAGGACCACAGCTGGAGAGGGCTGCCTCTGCTTCAGAGAGCAGATCTCCAGGGACCAACACGCTCCTCCCAGCCATCACAGGATGCTTCTTCAGCATTAATAACAATGCTAAAGGAGTTGATGGAATGATCTCTGCCATCACGGATGACTGGAGCAATGCTAAATCACTTTGCCTGCTCTGTAGCCTTGGCAAGGCTGCCAGGAGCAGCAGCTGTGGCAATTTCTGTCTCCTGTCAAGGCAGGGCCTTTCAGGAAAGGGATCATCATCCAAGATTGTCTCCTGTTGTGCTGCCTCAGCTAGGCAGCCCACTGCACTGCAGCCTCCCACCCTACATGGGACACCACACAGGTAAAATGAGCCTCTTTGAAACTTGCGTCTCTGTCATGTTGCTCCCAGGGAGACTAAGCCCTAACCTAGAGTGACCTGCTCCGCGCTGCCACGAGACTCTTGTGGTGACAGATCTTTTTGCATGGATAACTTGGGGAGCTCATCATCCAGGTGGACATTCCCAACCCACCTCGATGGCTTTCTCTCCTAGGCCACCATTCACTTGAGTACTTGCCCTTCTGCAACAGCAATGTCCAGACAAGCTGGAGGCTTGTCGTTCACAGCCTTCTCACACACATCCTCACCCACAATGAATCCTGTCATGAAATCCTCTTGCAGCAAAGCCAAAGCAACAGAAATGGAGCAGGAGCAGCAGTGCCTGATGCCCACAGCACATGGGGGCTCTCAGGCTCCTTAGACAAGGTCTGAGCTGCCCCTTCCAAATGTCAACCCTTCCCTCTTGCTCTCTGGATTGCAGGCATCTCTAGTTGTTCTTCCACAGCCTGTCAGTCACCAGGACAAACTCAGGACATGTGTCACATTAGTGGCCCCAGGAGGAAAATGGAGGAGTGGAATAAATACCCTCCCCATCCCTTCCTACCTCCTTGAACAACCTTGTCTTTCTGCAACGCCCCCAGTTCCCAGGCGTCATAGAATATATTTCACGATGAGCTAAGCTCAGCCTCACACCATCCCTTCACAGCTGAGAAAGCCAAAAAGGGAAGCTGAAGAACCTAACCTCGCTGAACTTGCACAGATAAAGCCAGCAGCAGCCCAGGGTGTAGTGGTGCAAAGCCACGATGCAACCACCTGATTCCCAGACAAAATAGTCCTTCCCTCCCCACCCACAGGGACTTACTGTCAGGCTTATTGGCCTCGTTTGGAAGGCAAGGAAGATCCAGGGGAAGAGATCAAGTGGGTTTCAGCCTGGTTTGCTTAGGAGGAATAGGCAAGATGATCACGACATCCATAAGCATGTCTCAAGTACAACACGTTGGCAAATCTGATGTCAGAAAGCAAGTTTCCAGCACAGGAGGATCTTCAAAGCTATCAGCTAAGTGCAGCCAACAGTGAAGAAAGATTGTTTGAGCTCCTGCTCAGGGAAACCCTGTGCTCACAGGCTTGGCTTGGGTGACAGGGATCCCAACCAGGCTCTCTGTAGGGCGGACACCTACGGGCCACTGGTCACCTTTGGTTCACTGCCCCTCCTGCTCCCTCTTCCCTTGCCCCAGGGACAGTTATCCCCATGTTTTAAAAGCAAGCCAGGGCCCGGGATAAGCTCCTTTTTGAATGTTTATAAATGAACAAGAAGCATTTCCCCATAGGCTTCCAGCAAAGCCACCTTCAAACCCCCACATCCAAGAGCTTCTCTTCCCCAAAAAGCTGGCAAAGGGCAAAGAGACAGCAGCTCTGGCGGGCCCCTGCGTGATGACAATTCCCCGCGGTGAGCTCGGCTAATGAAGCCCCCAGAGCCTGCAGCCACCGCAGCCGCCGGCGGCAACGACTCGCCCGAGGAAATCCCAGCGCACACAAACAGCGCTGGCGGGCACAGAGCAAACGGCACAGCCGGGCAGGCTGCCTGCAATGCAGGAGGAGCTGGGAATGCAGGGGAGGCGAGCAGGGGGTACAGGAGGTGAACCAGCGGCACCAGGCAGATCCATCAGGGACAGCTCCATTTCGGCGGCCACACGTGCTGGCCGGCTTCTCCATCGGCCCTGCTGCGAGCGGGCACGGCGAGGAGAGGCGAGGCTGCTTTTCCTCTGCAGCTCTCACCTCCTCCTCCTCCTCCCCGGCCCACCAGGGACCCGGCCCAGGTGCCAAGGGGCTCATTACCTTGGTCTGGAGAGCAGAGCGCCTGCTGAGCAGCCGCCGCGGTGTGCCGGGCGTGCGGGGAGCCGATGGCTGGCGCTGCCAGCAGGGATACAAACTGAGTGCCTCCAAAGCCAGGCTCTTATGCCGGCAACCGAGGCAGCAGGGGAGGGGAGCAGCTGCTTTCAGCGACCTTTGCAGTCTGGCAACTGCTCCTCTGCCAGCACAGGATCGTGAGTTTGACTGTGCAGATCAATCAGGAGGAGAAATCAAAGCAGTTAGGCAAGGACAGAGCCCAGCCTGACTCTGCCCTTCCACAAGGATCCCATAGGTTCCCAGATATGCTCCATGAGCTGGTAATGCTCTGGAGATGCATCACACCACTCAGCTTTCCAGATCCTTCCTTCCTGAGGAGCCAACTCCTCATCTGCACCTCCCAGGTACCCCACAGCCCCGTGTAACACCACGGACACCAGCATATCAGCCAAAGCTGCAGCCACCAGAGCTGCCCCAGATCCTCATTAGTGCCCTGAGACCTGGAGGACATCCCTCCTCTTCCTAGTACCGATGTCCCCCCTCAAACTCTGGGTACCTGGAGGACGGGGAGGACTTTGGGGAAGCATATCTACACCTCTGTCCCCATCTGCCCTTCCCCAAACAGCTGCAGCTTGCCATGGGCAGGAAGTGTACTCTGCCTGCTGCAGCTCTGTCCCAGGAAGGCTGCTGGGTCTTGGATAGCAAGAGGGGAGGTATTTGGACATTGGTCCTGTGTCACACAGGACAGGAGAAAGCCAGAGCTAAGCCAATGCTATGGGTTCCAAAGTAGCTCCCACCAGGAGACACAGCTTTGCTGGGGAACTGGTGGGAGATGAAGGCGGTGGCTTCTTAGGGTGGCAGGACGTGGGTGGGACAAATGCACTTGGCACCCAGAGATGCATGTGAGAGAGGAAGAGGAAGATACAAGAACACAGAGGAGTCAATGGCTGTGCTTCTCCACTGTGAGCCCACATCTGGCAGCTCCTGCAGCAACAGCAGCCGCTTCTGCTTTGCTCACTCCTGAACTGCTTGGCAGAGAAGTGCCCAAGCAAGTCTTTCTCCACACTGACCTCTTGATAAGCTTTTGCCAACTCACGGTCTGGTTACTGAATCACTGGGAGGACCTTACCCCAAGCTGTGAATCTGCACAGTGTGAAGAGCAGAGCAGCTGGCCCCAGCAGATGATAGATATCTACCTTACTGCATGTCAAGGACCTGCCATCAGCTCCAGGCAGAAATAAATCCCAGAGTAAATGACAGTAACCAGTAGAAGGGAAAAAATGCAGGTGTCCACAGTGGGAATGAGGCCATGGTTTCCCTCCCTGCAGCCTTGCCAGAGTGCCTTACAACCTTACAGAGTGCGAACAGAGCACGTCAGCACGTCAGCAAAAGCATGAAGCCAACAGACAGTTGCAGACAGGGTCACTCTGTGATCAGCCATGGCACATTCTCTTCATCCCCCAGGGCCAGGACACCCCCTTAGGTTTCATCTGAAAGGCAACAGCCCCCAGTGCCGTGCTGGGACTGGGGCTTCCAGACCAACCACTCTCCCAGCTGCCTTATGAGTTCCATCTTTGACCTTCAAGCAGCACCTTTGCCTTAGGGTGCATCCCACAGAGCTGTGAAGATAAGGGAAACAGACGCTGTAGCAACTTTAAATGTAACAGGAGGTTTTCTGATTGGCAGTGTGTGGAATGGGGGAACAGAATCAGAAATTTTCAGAGGTTCTGTGATGCAAATGTGCCCATCCACAAGTTACCACTGTGATAAGCAGCCAGAGCCAGGGACATAGAGCTTTTACTAACTGGTTCTCCCCACTGTACTTGGCTCTGTCACCCTTCTTCATCCCTGCAGAGTTGTTATAATTCCTCACATTAGCAGAAGATGCAGGTAAAACCATCTGTCTGTGGAGTGAGCACCCAGTGGTCATTGTACAAGCCATCAAAAAAAAAAATCATTCCAATTACTCCATAGTGACAGAAAGTCCCAGGCATCCTTCTGCTCTGAGCCTTTGAAATGTAAAGCCACGCTGTTTGGTGTCATTTAATTTGGAGCTCAGCTTCAAATCAGCAGAGCCTCACTGAGCTTTAGGAGGAAGCAGCCATGCAAAACATACATGTGCAAAATTCAGATGTCAGTGGCCTGGAAAACAAGCATACCCCAAGCCTCACCAGTGACTCCATTTCGTGGGCCCAGTGTCTCTCTTTTGCCATCCTGGTGCCAGAGGAGGCTGATTCTGTCCCAAAGGTTGTGTTGAGACTCTGCTCCAAATCAGTACTAGTTACTCTCTGGTACCCAGGAGAGATGCCTCCCTGTCATCATCTCCCTTCTTAGGAAGATTTGTTCTTCTCCTCCATGCTGGAAGGACATCCTTTTTCGGAGTACAGACCCAGCCTAGCAGACCTGGCAGAGCAGAGGCATCCTACCTAAGGGAGAGCTTATCTCCAACAAACCCAGCAGAAATGCATCTGCTCAAGTCAGGCGTAAGCCTCTGCCTCCTCACACTCACCACAGCATTGAGGAGCCTACGAAAGGAGAACGTTGGGTGCTCTGGGGTTGGACTAGAGGCACCGGTCCATCAGGTGCTGATGTTGTCTTGAGGGTAATGGGTACCTTCCATCTCTTACCAACACCGGGCACCGCACTAAAGCCTGAGAGAAATCAGCTCAGACAGAGGACAAGCACTGGCTCATGCTCTCCAGGGAGCTTGGCCCCCTCTGCCCACTGTGGTCTGACAGCAGGGGAACAAACACCTTTCCTTGCTCCCATGCAATCGGAGAGGTGCCAGATGACCCACCCAGCACACAGGCCATGAAGGCAAAGAGAATTGCCATGGCTTGTTGCTCGCTCAGGATGGAGGAGGGGAAGCAGCACAGGAAGCCTGGACATTCCTGCCACACTGCAGACCTCTATCAGCTGCCTCAGGGCAGTTCTAAAATGAAGTAATCCCCTCCAGCCCCAGGCATGAGTGGTGGAATTACAAACTGCCAAAATTTCTTCTACAGACTCTGATCTTCCCTGGTATGGCTGAAGGACAGGCTGGAATAAACTGCCACATGCTGGAAAAGAAAAGGCACAAAAGGACTCCTGGAGCTGAGGGTTCACAGTCGCTCTCCAAAAGCCTGCAAGCCAATAATTAAGCATAGCTCAACCTTCGTCTTTCAAGGATCTCACAGACCAGCCTGCAAGCGGCTCTGGAGCCCTGCAACAGCTGAGGCAGCTGGATACCATGAAGATGAACCCAGTCCTGGCAAATCCAGACGAGTTCAGAAGGCCAGGATTTGGCAGCCTGTTGGGACAATCCAAGTTGTCCTGACAATAAATAGGCAGCGGGTGTTCACCCCTCAAAGCAGGATGGGATGTACTGGCTGTATGTAAGTCTGCACTGACCCACTGCACCTCTCCATACCCTGCATCCACTCCCCAAAGGTTGTGAGTCCCTGTGGGTCCAGGCAGAGTGATGGCCACAAGACAACAGCACAGCGAGAGGAAAAGCACATGCTGAGCCCATGAAAGCCTCCCCAAGACGTGAGCAGCTCCACAGACCTCCACACCTGTCATGGTCATGAGGACTGGCTGCTCTGGACACCTCCAGCCTGCTGCCTCTGCCCAGGGCCACCAGCACGCAGCAGCATCAACTCAAACAGCATCCACAGGGCAGCAGCTGCTGCAGGCAGGCAGAGATGGCAGGGGTTTGTGTGTGTGTGTGTACAGCTCCCTGTCAAACAAAGAGACCCCAAGGGACTTTCAGTGTGACCCTTTGTTTCAGAGCCAACAGCTGGGCTCAGACACCTCACTGGTGCCCCAGTCATTGGTGCAGCCCCAAAGCTGTGCCTTGCCTATGGCACGTACACCCTAGGCATGAGGAGGAGCAAGAACTGATTTTGTTCTTTCATCCCTGTGATCCGATCACCACCCAACCTCGCGACTCATCCATCCATATTTTGACTCTGTGCAGAGGAATGTTTTCACTCTCCTGTCCTCCCCAAAGCGGGGCCTTTCCTACCATTTCATACCTAACGACAATCGAAAAAGTGCAGGTTAGTCATAGCACAATTGTCCCTTTTCTGGAGGTAAAAATGCCACCTCTTTCAAGTGTATTATCTGCCTGCTCCACAGGTTTCAAAGTGAGAGCTTCACAGCCAGGGAAACTGGGTCAACAGCATTTGTTGGAAAAGAGCAATATTTCTATGAAGCTGTTTCGCATTTGATAGGGTTCATTTTGCTGTTTCTTAAGCCTGGCACAGCTGGCAAGGTCTGGCTCAGAGGGCTATGGGGAAGAACCTGTCCAGACAAAACTCATTAGGACTCAGCTAAAATAATTGCAGAGAGGCAGATCAATCTCATCCTTGAATTAATTGACTAGCTGTCAAGAAGGGAAGACCCCAAGGTTCGGAACACTGTCACTGCTGGAAAGAGCTGGACACATCTCTAATGCCTGACAAAGAAAACCTTTTGAATTGACTGCATCCTCTGGGATTCTCTATAAATACATCTGGGGAGAGCACACGTACAGATCAAGGCACTAAAGAGATCTGACAGAAAAGTACTGTAGTATTTTACTCTCCCTCCTTGCCCAAGGCAAACCATTTCAGTTCTTTCTCTTCCTCGGACAGCCATATGAAATACCCCTCGCTTCTTCCATGATCATTAATCCTCGCTGCAAAGGAGAGGGGGAAGCAAATCTTTTGTCTGAGAAGATTAATCTCTGTGATAATTTTGCAAGGTTGGGCAAGTCATTACAAGGCTGCTCTCCCAACTTTCCAAAGCAGCAGCTTGGGAAGGTGAGGTGGCTTACTACTCCCTCCTGGAATGAAAATGCCCCCAAACAGGACCACTGACTGACAGCCAACACTGGTCCATGCTTTTGGCTTGTTGGGCCATCAGGGATGCCCACACAGTTTGGCATGCATGGAAGGACAGGCACCTGAAGTCCACTTTCCATCCAGGAGCTGCCTTTGGAAATGCTCCAAAGCATTTCCAAAGCTAGGATGCAATAGGGTCAATATGCTGGATGTCACAGGAAAGCAAGCACCCATTGTGGCAGAGACCTGGGGCTGATCAGCCAGCTGGAACAGCCTCCACAGGGGTGTGGTGGAGGCCCCATCGCCAGAAGCTTTCAAGATGCAATTGGGTGCTAGATAACCATGCTCCCTTTCCCATGAAAGGTTGTACCAGACTCTCTTTCCAGGTCCCTTCCAAACTGGTCTGTTCCCATTTTGTGACCAATCAGAACTGGGAGGCCACAGTGGCAGGAGCCTGCATCCCACACCAGCTGCTTCCCTGAAACCAGGACTCCCCTGATAGGACAGACTCTTACACAGAGTTAACAAAAAGCTGAAGAAAACCTGGGTGATTTCACACATGCCACAAGCTGCAGAGGCAGGGAAGCTGCCTTTGTAACCAACAAAGCTCAAAACTGGTCAGCAAACCTTTCCTGCTCAAAGCAGCAATGCTGTCAGAGCTGCAGTTTTACATCTACCCCCGTGCAAGAGCCAAAGAGCAGAGCCAAAACAGAAGCTCCACAGTTTGCTTGCAAGAGGAAAATTGTGTGCAGGCACAGGCAGCAGAGCAGCAGGAATGGCACCAGCACAGGCTGGGAAACCAGCACACACTGCCTGGAGCACACTGACATGCCTGGCACAGGTTGGTCTTGTCAGCACTGAACATGAAGCATGGCCAGTGCTAATTCACTGCGGGCCCACAAGGACCAGGGAGAAGGTGACAGCAGATGAGTAGTGGCCTGGGGCTGCCACATTCCTCTGGGGAAAGGGGAAAGTGGGGATGCCTGCTGCGAGTGGCAGGAGCCGTGACGCAGAGCCCCGGATGCCCATATGTTCCATTAGTGGCGCAGGAGGAGCGCGGTCCCTGCAGACACAGGTTAAACGGACCTGTTCCGCTGCACCAGCCCACCCGCTCCAAAGGCCCCCGTGGCGTTAAATGACATTGCCCACCAAACTCCATTCCACCTGGCTCAGCTCCCAGCCCGACCTCGTGGGCATCCTGCCCTCCCCTGCCTGCTCCATGTTGAAGGCGAGGTCACTCACGCTCGCAGGACTGAAACATCTTTGGATGGTTTTGTCGCTAAAAATATTTAATAACTAAAAGTCGCTGCGAACGCGTGAACTGATCTGATGTGACATCCAGCTGGGGGGTGCCAACCAGCAGTGAGCGGGCGGCCTCGCTGCAGAGCCCACTGAAAACCAGCTGTCAGTGCAGGTCAGCGAGAGATGAACGTGCCTGCAAAGGCATGGACACCTCGGGGTCCCTCTCCGCTTCCTGCCGTTGCATGTCACCTTTCGGACAGGCTCGAGCTGGAGCAACACAGTGCCCACCCCTCGCCTGCTCCTCCTGCCCAGCCTGAGATCCAGAGCTGCACTGGCTCCTGGCAGAGAGCACACACCAGCCAAGGGTGTTCTCCAGCACTGCTGACCAAGCCACTCTGGTGCTTGTCCTCAACATCAACCACACTGGTGGACAACCAGGAATGGTCCATGGATAGTGCACGAGCCACATGTGACATGACCTACGGCTCAGCTTGGGACCGTGCAAGGGCTCCCAAAACACTTTCCCTGGAGCCTGCATCCTTAGTCCAAATGCCTGACAGCCCATGGCCAAGCAGCCTGTCACATTGTCAGCTGTGGTCTCATCCTTGCCATGAATACAAGATGGACACATCAAATCCTCTATGACTCTCTAGGACTTTTTTCACTCCTGTTATTATTTGATGTGTGAGGATCACTTCCCAGTAGTGTCAGGTACCCTCCTGACATTGGGAACCCTACAGACCCATACCCAAGAGCACATGAGCTTAAACTGAAGGTCATCCCACCCAGCCAGGCAGCTGAGCCATCACTCCTAACCCCAGCATCCTCTTTAAGCAAATTGATTCCCACAGTCACACTGGGGCATGTGAAAAAGGCAGGAGAAGGATCGAGGGCTCCATTTCCCAGAAAGCCACTGGCATATTCTGCAGGGTGACCATTGATGCAAAGAGGAAGAACAGCAACTGGATGAGTTTTGCCACACACACATGATGAGACACTGAGGGCAGCAAAGTCCCAGGTTAGTGGTGATAAGTTCTGGATAAAGGTATCCTGCTCCTCCTTCTCCCTAGAGAGATGGATGTACAGCTTTGAGTGGCCCTGACTCCGCAAGGGCTCCACCTTGGGCAATAGTCTTCAGCCTCTGGTCCCCAGGGCTTGCAGGAGAGCGAAGGAGTTCATGAGGGCAAACAAAGCTGTGGCTGAGGAACACAGCTGGGCATCTGTTAGTAATTCATAGACCTCTGGAGGAAAATTCAGGCAGGAGTTGATTGGCCGAAGCTGCCACTGTGATCAGCTCTCACGCACGTGCAGACTGAAGGCTGAGCTGCTCACACACGACAAGCTGGCATTTAAAAATGCTTCATGCACAGAGCACAAAATAAATAAAGTAAATCATCCAGGAGAAAGAATTTAAGTGGAAAAACATCCCAATAATTGAGCCCTTTTTGCAAATGTTTTATCATCTCCCAACCCCCAATCTCAGCTTCCCAACACAGCCAAGCAAAAGGATGGCCTTTAAAACACAAACCACCTGGGATGGGAACACAGCTCCACAGACCTTCATTTAAAACAGCTGGGAGAAAAGGATTTTCAGCAAATCTGAGCAAAGGCAGGAGGCACAGCAGTGTGGCCAGGAGAGCCAGAAGGGAAAGATGAGGTGCAGCCTCACAAGGGCACTGGGGCTCAGCTGCCATAAAGGACCACTTAGGCTCCCTGCTCCCCGCAGAGAGAAAGGCATCCATGTTACGGAAGCTGTTTAGGGCACTAGGTAGGGGAGGAGAGCCTGAAGGATGGCACAGATCCTGGATAGGTCAGCCAGGGGAAACCTCAGCAGCACCAGTGAGAAGGGAGGAGTGTTCACTGAGTATTTCTTCACTGAATTTAGGACAAAGTCAGATGACATGGGCAGAGGGTGCAGGTGAAGTGTTTTTTCTTCCATGACAAGATAAAACACAGGGCTTGCAGGCCCAGATAGCACACATTTTAACATGCTGAAGGGGGCTGAAGTCCCCACTGACAAGCTGTCCACATGTCAAAGGGTGATCTCTGGCCAGCTGGAGATGCTAAAAAGTCCCAGGAGAGACAGCAGCCTGTACCTGCCAACATTCAGTGGGTAAATAGCTGACTTGAACAAGCACTGACTGGCCAGGCAAAGACAGCCAAGGCAAAATATACGGATGGCTGCAACTGGGCCAGATCACCGGGAAGCAAAGGAGATCGGCATAATTAATGCCAACCAACACTCGTTTACAGCTGTCAGATCCTGTTGGCAAACATGATGTATTTTTGTGGGGAGGGCGGGCTTGACTGATAAACAAACCAGCACTCGTGCCGTTCAATCAAGCTCAGAGAAGACATAGGACTTGGCATCGTTTCCCCTCTTTAATGGAGAAACTACAACTCCATCAAAGGGCAGAGGCATGTGTTTGAAGTCACTTATTAGCTGTCTCAGAACAAACCCAGGACTGGGGGTCTACGGCAGGGGACAAGATCTCCACCAGAGAGTCATGTGCCACAGCAATATAACCATTGCTGAAATAAAGCATCTGTCTGAGCTACTGACAACTCACAGAACTTTCTAAGTTGAAAATAGGGGTCCAAAAAAGGAACCAGAAATTAAGGTCAGAAAAGATGGAAAACACTGGAAAATATGGGAACTTTAAAAGCTTTGTGTATTTAGCTTAGCAAAGAGAGAGGCAAGAGGTGACCACATCCTAAACTGCCATAGCTGACTAGGGCAGCAAAGCTTGCTCCAAGCTATTGGTCCAAGGAATAACACATTTCCCTGGCTGTTAACGGGAACAAGCCATGTCTTTCTAGCACCCTGCAGAGCTCCTCTTATGGGAAGCCGAGGTGTGGAGGAACATGACAGCCTCTGTCAGGCAGGAGCTAACCTGATAGTCTCCCAAATCCTTTCTGGCATCACAGACTCCATGCCAGTCACTGCTGTCCGAGATCTGCACTGTAAAGGAGTGATTCCCAAGGCAATGGAAGTGGGACACTTGTGATTACAGAGCCCAGGGGGAGGAAAAAAGCTGGGAGTTTAGCTGAAGTTGGAGGATACCTTTACAAGGCTATCTAAAGAGATAAAACCTCAGTTTTCCAAGTTAGGCAGAGTCAAGCTTGAGGTCAGTCAGCTGGTGCTCTGGAGGGCGCAAGGCAGTCAGGATGATATTGGCATCCACTTCTACATCCTCCTTGGCTGTAGAGTGCACAAAACTGACCCAAAAAACCCACAAAAAGAGGCTATGTTGAACCAGGCACTCCTAGGGTATGGAAACCAACACCTGTGTTAAGCCAGAGAGACTACTGGTCACTCAGAATTATTTCCAGCTGAGTTTCATTAGCACACAGCTGACAGGAGGAGGAGCAGAACATAAAAGCCCAAGGTTGGAGCCCGAGGAGAGAGGATCAAGAAGAAACTTTGTACAGTGAAAGAGGCACCCCAGAAGTTTTGTCTGTCTCCAATTAGAGTCTCAAGGTACAGCTGCTCTGTGTGTGTGCTGTGGCAAACAACAGCTACAACACTAGGGCTGCAGTGGGAGACACCTGTCAGCTCTGCCTTGGATGCAATTAGCCACCTGTCCAGCTGCCAGGAGATCCAAGCCCACCCACCTGGCAGTGCCCACTAGATGCCAGAATGGATGCAGAGAGATGCAGGGACACATAGCCCACCACAGAGAGCTCATTATACCTAAACCAGAAGAAACACGCCTTGAAATGACAAGAGGGGAATAACCTGCTCCTAGAGCTGTCAGAAAGGGTCCCCACCAGAGCAGAGCTTTCTCCTTTGCTCCCAGGACTTGGGAGTGCCAGGTCTGATAGGCAGCTGTGCTGTGGGCCAAGAGTGCACATCCCAGGAAAGCAGGCCATACCTGCCTGGAGGCAGGGAGAAGCAACATCAGAGGTTATTAGGGAGGAAATGTTTTTAAGGGACACTAAATAACCCCAGCCTATGCCTTAAATAACCCATGTTCAGAGTAATGAGCCAGCAGCCTTTCCTGGGCTCCTCAGAATGCGATTCTAGCCAGTAAATCACTGCCAGCCTGCCATCCCAGGGGAAGGATGTCCTCTTACCTGCCAAGGATGGCTGCAGCCATTTCCCTACAGCTCCCAAAAGCCATGCCTGTACCCAAAGTCTCAGAAATGCCAGCTCCTGAGTTCACAAGGGCCAGGGGGACAAAGATGTATACTCCAAGGTCAGTCTAAACATGAGACCTCCTGCTCCATGCAATCTCATCTCCCTTCCACCCTTAATCAAAGGAGATTGTCACCTTATTTCTCTTTTTAAATTATTGTTATTAATTTGTTTTTAACTTTTCCTGTCCCTCTAAAGCAGCAGCAGACTGGGAAACACAAAGTCCAGACTACTGAAAGCCAGCACCACTGCACCCTCACTGCTTGGGAAACATGAGCCACAAGCATTCCTGGTAACTTCTGCACAGCACCAGCAAGCTCAGAGGGAGCCACACATCTCATCCACACCCACCAACCTTTGGGACTAGATGACCCCAAGTTAACCTCAGGGGATACTGTGGGAAGGCCACTGGAGTGCCAGCTGTGTTAAGGCTTCCTTCAACTCTGATCCGGACTTCCCCATCACCTCTGTCCTGTTTCCTCAGCTGCACCCCAAACCCTCAGCTCCTTTGCCCTACATGCCCTCCTCCAGTCCTCTTCTCCTCCCATTCCTCTTCTCTATTTTTCAGCATCTCCAAAGCTTTCTCCACCCCTCCCCACCTTGCAACCCTCTTACTGCCTCCTTCAGCTCCCTCTCCATCTTCTGCTCTCCCACACCTTCTTTTTAGGACTAGGCAGCCATGACATCCTTCCTCCACTTCAGCTAATTCCCTCTCTCCATGTGAGACAGCGTTTCATCCCTGCCACTGAATCCCCTTTCATGCCTCATGGCTTTTGCCATCTGACCTCTTGGGATGGGAGAGCTGTGGGGGACGTGCTCTTGGCAGGCCTGACCCCCAGCTCTCATTAACAGCACCCTTCCCAAAGCAGGCACACAGGAAATAAATAAATAAATAAAGCAAATCTGTCTTGCTGCTCTCTCGGGTTGCTTAAGGGAGTTGGGCTCCGGGGGTGGGATGAAGGATGCTATTTGGAGAAGCTGTCTCCATGGCAACCCCCATTCCCACCACCGAGCGGGCACAGGTCACCTGTTTCCATGAAAGTTTCCCCTTTCTTTCTCCATCCCTCCACCCCAGGAAGTGCCAGCACAGCTCCAAGGGTGCAGACAGTCCAGCCCAAGAGAGAAGCAGCAAAGACACAGGAGAAGCAGCAGGGATGCTGCTGGCATGGCTGCAAACAGCCTCCCGAGTCCCCCACGCCACACTGGAGAAAGGCAGAGCATCCCCACGGTGCAGTGTGTAGGGAGCAGCAGCACCCACTCCCCTCTGCCCCACCCGGCATGGCAAATGCAAATCCACTGTCTCCCTGCCTGTGTCCCCACGGTCAGTGCCAGATGGGCGGGGGGCCCTGCTCTGCTGCTGCAGGACATTTGGACAGACACAGGCACCCTGACCCACGTGCTGCTGGGACTGGGGCAGAGATCAAAATGTGTCCCCTCCCTCTGCATGTGGCTGTGGGTGCTGTGTTTCCATACTACTTCAGTTATTTTAATTCTAAATCAGCCACTCCTATTGAACACTACCAGGTGCTCCCAGAACAACCCGTGGTTCCCTTTTTAGCTCTAACAACTCCATCTCCCATGCAACAGATGCACTGCCGGGACCTTTCCCCAGCTCAGGCAACATCAGCCCGGTGTCTCCGAGCCCTCCCGCAGCCACCCTGATGCTCCCGCCCGCGCCAGCCCCTCCGTGCATGCCTGCCACAGGGCTGGCAGCAGTGCCTGATGCCCCCGCAACAAAACCGGCACAGCTCCAGGAGGAGACACGGAGGATGGAGCGAGAGGATGAGAACAGGGAAGTGGTTCTGCTCTCCAGAATGGGGCAAAGGAGCAGTGGTGGTGTCACCTACTGCCAGCGCTAACACATCTTCCACCAGTAGCAGTGGGCAGATCCGTGCAGCCAGGGTGGACAAGAGGGTTGGCAAAGAGCCCCCAGCTGAAGTTCCAGGATTGGCACCTAGGCAGCCATCCTGCAGCACAGTGCAGGCTGGAGGGATTCACACAGTTCCCCCACAAGGCTGGGAGTTTTGCCAGGAAAAGCAAGTTTATAAATAGTGTGTTTCAACACGAACAAACGAAAGCGTCAGAACTCGACAGTCAGATAAGCCAAGGGCTGAGCACCGGCCCCTCCACAGCATCCTCCCCCACTGGGAAGGACAGCCCCCTTCCTCCATCATCCAGCTGGCCAGAACCTTCCTTGCTCTCTGCAAAGCCTACATCTGGAGGTGTCTGTGTCAGATGTGCTGCTTGGGAACACCCTTGCCACAGCTGCTCTGGCAGCCAGAGCAAGGCAGCAGAGCTGGTTTCAAAAAGACCACAAGCAGCACAGATGGCTACTCAGGGCAAGGGCAAACACAGCCCACAGCAAGCAGTTGCCCAGCCATGGCCAAGACCCACAAATTTCAATGTACTGCTTTAAAGAAAGTTTTCATAAGCCCACAGGCCAGAAAGTTTCTAACTTCTCCTTCTGTCTCTAAAGAAGACAGCTGCCCCACTGGTGATGCTGGCACTCAAAACAGAAGTTCCATGGCACGAAGCATTACACCGAAGGGCACATACCTGCCAGATCCCAACAACAAGAAAGAGACTCAAGGGGAAAATCAGCTTTTATCTCTGCATTAAGGAGAAAAGCAGCAAGTTATTAGATGAGAACTTGCTTCTCGTAAACACAAAACAGCAGAAAAGACACCCCTGTGCCTAGTGAGCGAATGGAAGGACATCCCTGCTGGGGAGCTACCTGCCAGACTGCAGAAGGAGGAGATCTTGATGTTAGTGCCCAAGGGAAGACATCAAGAGATGACACGTCAGAGCAGCCCCATCAGCTGTCAGGAAGAGAAGCCTCTGACAGCCCACCGAACACATGCAACGCTCCTCACGCCACACTCGCTTACCTTGATGTAAGTGTCAAGGGCTGGGTGGACACGGTTGACTGCCAGATGGATGGACAACGGCGTAGTGAACGGGAAGGTCGCCATGACCACGTGGCTGGGAGCAGGGAAGCTGAAGATCTTAAAGCCATACTTCTGGAACCGTTTGATCTGCTCTTCCGATGGCTTTGCGTCCCCCTCGCTCAGGATGCGGCCTATGGCAAAGCGGCACTTCTCTGGAGACACCTGATTGAAGGGGACAGACAGACAGTGTCAGAAGAAGAGAGAGGCTTGAAACTGGCCAAAACCTCAACTTGCTGAGCGTGGAGGCAGGAGGTGACCATAAACCAGTAAAGGCAATGGCCCAGCATGTTCGGGCACACCAAAGCAGGTGCCCAGTCCTAACCCAGGCTGATCCGGGCCTAAATCATCTACTCTCCTGCCAACCTAAATGCACAGCCCAGTGGGGAAGGTGCTACTCCTCTCCTTGAAGGGTAGAGGGACTTGCAGCAGAGAAGAACTAAACCCGACCAAGCTGATTGCTCAAACCTGTCACAGATGACAGTTGCTGCAGGAAGTGTTTTTCTCCCGATCCTGCATCAGAGACCCCACAAGTGGTCAGTGTCATCCCCTTCTGCAGGACATCCCTGCAACTCAGGGAGGGGGCTTAGAGATGTGATCACAGCTTGCCCAGTTTGCCTCCACCCCGCCCCCAAAGAAGTCACCTGGCAGCCATGTGCACATGTCACCAATCAGCATGGGCCACCAGCACTAAGCTGGAGAGAAATCCAGAGGCTGCCGGGTCCTTCCAAAGTAGGCACACTCAGTATGGCAGTTTCGGGGTGGGGAAACTGAGGCAGGTAAGACTTGCATGCAGTCACCCAGCTGTTTATAGTAACACAAAAAGAAACACATTCACTTCAATCCTGAACCCAAACAACATATGAAACTTAAAACATGCTCTCTTTACAGATTCGAGGATGCCTCCCATTAAGACAGGGGCTGCAGGGCTCTCAGCCCAGCAAGGGGGGTGCTCAAAGCCCTGCTACCAGCACAGTGATGGCCCACGAGGCTCCAGCCATCTCCACACCAAAGCTGACCCAGGCCACATCTCGTTTCTAGTTTTTAAAAGAATCCCACCACTCGAGTTCAAGCTTACCCACAGCCCTGGGCAGGAATGTGGGAGGGGGCTGGACAACCAAGCCACTTTCCCTGATAAAACCTAAGGGCACAAAGGTGTCACAAAACTCTCACAGGGATGATGTGAAGCAGAGAGAGGATGCACCAAGGCCAGCGTTTTACCGGTTCCTATCTCCATGCAATGCCACAAGGGGATCTGTGCTCCCTGCTCTCATCCCTAACTTTGCTGTACTAAAGCTCACGAGAGCTCCCCCCTGCAGTATAACCACTCTCTCCGCACTCCTTGCCCTGCCTTTCCCTTAAACACCTTTTGATGTCGCACAGCAGGACCATTCCGGAGGGGAAACACAAGCAGATGTAAATGGAAGGAAGAAAGCAGCCTGTGGAGCAGCATCCATCAGGCTGGGGACACGTCTCATGGCTCGCTCTTGCCCTCCTGCGCTGCAAGAGGGAGCTGCAGACAGGGCTGTGCCCAGCATCCATCACCGCTCCGGGCAGGAAAGGAGAAGCAGATCCACCCCAACGACAGCAAGGGCAGCCATAAATGGCATCCCTGGGAAAAGAGCCAGATGAAACAAGGAGATATGGAAATCTAGATTAAATTCCTTTAAACATTCAATCTCCATTTATGTCCTGAGCAAAGACAGTTCAATCCCAGCCCCGGAGTAACTGTCAGAAGGACCGGAGCTGCTGGAGCGGGCAGCAATGCTAGGCCAGGCATGTTTGCTTCCTCCCATCTCCTTTTACCTTTCCTTTTCACAGCATGCGGCCCCAGAGACACCTTTTCAAGGGTAGGAACAAGGCAGACTTGCCTTCTTCCCACCCTGGCAAAGCCCATCGAAGGGAAAGGGAAAGGGAAAGGGAAAGGGAAAGGGAAAGGGAAAGGGAAAGGAAAAGGGAAAGGAAAAGGGAAAGGAAAAGGGAAAGGAAAAGGGAAAGGAAAAGGGAAAGGAAAAGGGAAAGGAAAAGGGAAAGGAAAAGGGAAAGGAAAAGGGAAAGGAAAAGGGAAAGGAAAAGGAAAAGGAAAAGGAAAAGGAAAAGGAAAAGGAAAAGGAAAAGGAAAAGGAAAAGGAAAAGGAAAAGGAAAAGGAAAAGGAAAAGGAAAAGGAAAAGGAAAAGGAAAAGGAAAAGGAAAAGGAAAAGGAAAAGGAAAAGGAAAAGGGAAAGGAAAAGGAAAAGGAAAAGGAAAAGGAAAAGGAAAAGGAAAAGGAAAAGGAAAAGGAAAAGGAAAAGGAAAAGGAAAAGGAAAAGGAAAAGGAAAAGGAAAAGGAAAAGGAAAAGGAAAAGGAAAAGGAAAAGGAAAAGGAAAAGGAAAAGGAAAAGGAAAAGGAAAAGGAAAAGGAAAAGGAAAAGGAAAAGGAAAAGGAAAAGGAAAAGGAAAAGGAAAAGGAAAAGGAAAAGGAAAAGGAAAAGGAAAAGGAAAAGGAAAAGGAAAAGGAAAAGGAAAAGGAAAAGGAAAAGGAAAAGGAAAAGGAAAAGGAAAAGGAAAAGGAAAAGGAAAAGGAAAAGGAAAAGGAAAAGGAAAAGGAAAAGGAAAAGGAAAAGGAAAAGGAAAAGGAAAAGGAAAAGGAAAAGGAAAAGGAAAAGGAAAAGGAAAAGGAAAAGGAAAAGGAAAAGGAAAAGGAAAAGGAAAAGGAAAAGGAAAAGGAAAAGGAAAAGGAAAAGGAAAAGGAAAAGGAAAAGGAAAAGGAAAAGGAAAAGGAAAAGGGAAAGGAAAAGGGAAAGGAAAAGGGAAAGGAAAAGGGAAAGGGAAAGAAAGGACTCTACTTAAAACCAGCCTTTCCCTAACAGATATGTCTTTTCCAGTAGGCAGGTGCTGATCAAAGCCTCTGTTCCCCCAAAAATCCTGACAGAGAAGTTCTGGAAATTATTCCTTAACCTAGACAGGAGCTTTGCCAACTGGAACAAAACTCATTTCTGCATTTGCAGAGCATTTTGGCCTTACCCATCCAACACTTGGGCACGAGCTGGTTGCTGAGCACATGGACTGCAGGCAAAAGGCCCTGGCATGTGCCCACAGCTATACTAGAGCAGAGCTTGGCTGGAGCTGAGCACAAGCCCACCCGCCACATCCAGTCCCTGCTGAGGTGCTGAGGAGTTATTTTTGTTCCTGCCAGAGGTGGGAAAAGGAGGGAGAAGTCCTCCAGGCTGCTAAATATTAAATGAAAAGAAAAAAAAAAAAAAAGTTGAAATTAATATTAATCTTGTCCATTAAAACACATAAAACATTGTTGGCAGGGGTTTGGCAGCACTCGAGGAGCATCCCTGTGTGACTGTTGGAGAGCCAGCAGCCAGCAGTCAGCCCCAGGGACGCTGGTGGCAGTGGCTGCCCTGAGGCCTGGCACGATCCCGAGGCAGCCCACATGCTCCAGGCCATGGGGCTCCCCCCAGCCCCATTCCAAGCTGAGAGTAGCACATGGCTGCTGCTTCCAGCTCAGCATTCCCATCCTCTCTCCTAGCCAGAGCTCCTTTGACCATGAGTCCACCAGCACAGTAATTGCCACATGGCACCTGCTGGCCACCAGCCCCTTCCTGCCCAGTGTCAGGGGCACTAAACCCCCCAGGAGCCATGGCTGGGGGTGGCTGTCTGGCCAGAGCCCTCCAGTGCTCCGCCAGAGACACCGCAGGACATGGCCGGCACGTTTTGCTCTCTGATGACAAAAGGTCTATTTTTGGAGACAAATCAACATCCGTGGCAAGTGGCCAGCTCCGGGCGGGCCAGCTCTGCCAGAGGGTGCTTCACTGAGGTCAGGAGAGCACTGAGAATGAGGAGGAAGAGGAGGAAATAATCTCTTCCTCTTGGGGGGAAGGCAGCCTGGGTGACCGATCTCACCCTGCAGAACCTCCAGGAATGAGGAGGAAGCAGCACACACCATCTCCCATGCCATCATGGCTCAGTGGATATGAGCACACAGGGAGCCTCACAGGACTCTGGGGTGCTCTGCATCTGAGCCTGCACGTCATGTATGAGCGCTGCAGTCTCCAGCCAAGAGACCAAGCCACAGCTAGCCCTTTCTTCACCTGCCCAGAGGCAAAAGAACTATCTGCCCAAACACATTCTCACTCGCAGCACCCTGCCTGGCCTGACCTGCCTGTTGGTGAGATGTGGATCTCCGTGGGGACCACTTCAGGAGCCGCAGATCAGCCCATGGAAGGTCCCACCAGCACCCCACTGTGCTCATGGATGGCAGGCAAGAAGAGGCTCCTGTCACTATGCAGAGCTACAGGCACTGCTGCTACATCCTGCATGGTCCCCCCAGCGGCTACAGAGACAAGAGGTTTAGGCCAATGTCACCTGCTCAATGTCATGAGCAAAGGCAGCCCTTCCAGAGAAGGGCAAGGTCTGTGGGGCTGTCTGCCAAGCCTTGGTGGGCAGGTTAGGCTCTTGCCACAAGGACTTCCAAAACTCTGGATGGCCACGAGAGACAAGGCCTGCAGCCCTACTGCCTTCTCCAGATACAGGGTAAAGGCACAGATGCAGCAGGTGCAGGAAGAGGAAAAAAAAGACAAGATCTGAAAAGGGAAGCAGTTTGACTCTGCATTGACAGCCCAAATTTTCAGGGTCAGGTTAGAATTACTCCTTCCTAGCTTCACCTGGTGCTACCAGGGAAAGCATTCCCTGTGCCAGCCAGGGCAGGAGTTACCACAAATATCCTTATCAGTATCTGTGGGCCTCAGCAGTACAGGCTTTTACTAGCCCAGGCTTCAGCAAACAAAGAGCCAAGGCACAACACCCTTGACACAATGTCAGCTGAAAGGCTGCAGGGTAACCACAGGCATGTGCACATCACATCCCTGGAGCAGGACAGCACTGGGAATGGACACTGAGCCCTTCCCACAGCATTGACTGCCCTGTTCTGTCCCTACAGACCACAGCAAAACAAGCAGCAGCATCAGAATTCTCAGCTCCAGGTGAGGACCTCAACACAAGGACACAAATTAGTGGCAGTGAAATGGCCACTCTGACTACATGGGCCCTGGCACCCCCAGGCACTCCCCATGGCTCCTGCTCCAAACATGACACTTCCTCCAGACAAAAATGTCCAAGCATGCCTAGTCAAACCCTGCCTCTGCCCAGCTCATCCTAAGGAGAGAGGTCATCCTTGCCATCATCCTTCCCAGGTCAAGAAGAGGCACCATAGTGTCTTCTCTGCCTCCCGTGATCCAGGTAGGCAGAGACAAGTCAGGGCATCACAGGATACAAGGACACAAGGTGGCTGAGCACACCAGGGTCCTCTGTGCACAGCCAAGCTTTGTGCTTTCTCACCTCCAGTGTCTTCCCGTCACAGCTCACTCAGCACTATGTTTCCATGGACAAGTTCTTCCCTCAAAGCAGGTCCAATCTTTGGGAATACCATCTTGCAAGCAACAAAACAAGGTTTCTAAAACAGGACCAGCCACCCCCAGAGCAGAAGCACTGGGTGAGAGCTACCAGCCCAAGCACTGTGCCCTGCACCAGCCCCCAACACATGTGCCCAAGCACACATGCACAGCTGCTGGCCACCCTTTTGTCCCTCCTCCCCACGGATTCCTCCACGGTCACATTAGCTACTGCAGAATTACCGGGGAGCCAGGCTGTCTGTCCCAGACAAATGCCCACATGCCATTATTTGGAAACCCCAGAGTCACTCAGTATCAGCAGCCAGGTTCCATCCCCCCCAGAAAGTTCTGCTGCACTTTTGTTTGTTCCTTTAACTGTTCCCATGGAGTACTGGGCTCTGGCAGGCAGCCATCAGGCAGCGTGCTTTCTGCTCACCTCTCAGCCTGAGGAGCATCATGGAGCAACTGTTTCATCAGACAGGAGCCCTCAGCACGCAGCACCTGAGGTTTCAGTAAGAACTCTCAGGCGATGGAAGAACTACAGGGAAGCTCAGAAACACATGAGAGCACTAGAAACAAGAGAAGGAGTATGGATGAGAACAGACTGAGCTTTCGAGAAGAGACCATCTGCTTCCAACCACAGAGCTGCAAGTCCAGAAGGAGCCGTGGCTGCACTTCCAGGGAATATGTCAAGGAATGCCTCACGTTGGGGTCATGAACACTGCCTTCTGTTCCATAACCAGCTCGGTTATCCTGCTGATACCCTGTTCAGCAGAGGCTATCAGAAGATACCAAGCTTTGCTCGCCCAACGCCTTTCAGTCAGGATTATGCAAAACCCCATCTGCTTTCAAGTGCCTTTCCCCACAGAGGGTCCTCTGTAGATCTGGGAGACCTTGTGAACCCCAGTGCTCACCTACAGAGGATGAGCTGCACATGCCTGAGACACAACTAGGGACCTTCCCAAGCTCGGAACCTCGGGAGTGTGCTGGCCTCTCCAGGCACACCTTACCGTGTGAGGGTTGTCATAGTAGACGCCGATGGAGCAGAGCTTCGAGGAGATGCTGCAGCCATCCGTGAAGAGCTGCCCGGATTCTCCATATGGGCCCACCCTGAACTTGTAGGCCAGTGTCATGTTGCCAACAGGGGGTGAGCCAGCACTCACAACCACCTCGGTGAAGAGCCCCGAGTAGACCATGAAACCGAAGACTGTCAGCAGCAGCAGCACGACCAGCGCCGCGATCAGCCCCAGCAGCACCCAGTCGGTCATGATGGACACCTGGTGTGCCACGATTCCTGAGGCACTGGCAGCAAGAGCAGAGAAGAAAAACAAGGGCAGTCAAGCTACCACTCGGGCGAAGAACTCCTTTCTAAAGTGATTTATTTGCAGCAAAATGCACTCTCTTCCAATTCTTTTTATGCATGAAGCTTAATAGAGTGGAAACCCCCCAGAAGCCTCCTGTAGATTAGTGCCACATTGCATCAGCCTGTTCCAATTGGTCACCAGGTACAAATTGTATTGCTTCAGCACCACTTGGGAACAAGGTGGTTTTGAAGGGAGGACAGAGAGGCATCATCTCCATCTCCTCAAAATTATTCAAATCCAGTTTTGCACCCAGAAGAGACCAAAAACCACCCTGGGAGTCTGCATCATGCAACAGATAACAGATACACAGCACTGGGCGAAGGATCAGGGAACCATAACAAAACAATTCATCATTTATAGGTATCAGATCCACTGGAACCAGGGCAGCCCCTCTGCCAATAAATCTAGAAGCCCAGACCTTCCTGCAATGACCCAAATGAGGACCACATCAGTTCAGATCCAGACCCAAGCACACAGAGAGGCTCAGAGGAAGCTGAAGACCCAGCTAGGAAAAGCATTCCAAACACACTCAGGTGCAATGAATTACTGGTATTCCTTTTAGATGTTTTTTTTTAAACTAAAAGACTTTTTATAACTTCAACAAAGGCTTCCCGTTTTGTTTGGCATCTTTTCTCTTGCACTGACTGTGGGACACAGCAGCCTGGTTGGTGAATGCCTCCTGTTTGTTTTCACCTACCAAGTGCAACCACTCTGGGGAGTTGCAACCCAAACCATTTCAGGAGAGTTGTTTGTGTTTTATACTCCCTTGAAACACAGCTCTGGTCACACAGGGAGTGGTTGCAATGCTCCCCTGGGACTTTCACAGAAGGTAGGTTTGGAAGTGAGCATTGAAGTAAACAATCCACCTTTACCTCTGTGTGTTAAAAACATACTTTGTCCACAAAGTGTCGTTCACCAAGGCTGCTGCTTGTTCACTCAGCTTTACAAGAGAAAAGCCACATCCTGGTAGGACGCACAAGCGGCTCTGCTCTGCGTGAGCCCGGCAAGCAGATGTATGGCAAAACCAAGCCCTGCTGAGCCCAAACCAGGGCCACACTCCTGGGCCAGGCACCATCTCACACCATGACCCCACTCACCTGAAAAACCAGCTCAGCCCAGAAATGCTTCAAGACATCTGATCCACAGGGGTGCGGGATCTGTGGTGCTGCAGCAGGAAAAAATAAGTATCATTGCTTCCTCTCAAACTCAAGGGACCGAAAGCAAAACAGCTGCGGCAGAACAGCCGAAAGGCACCCGGTCACCTCGGACCTGCTCCCCAAAGGAGGGGTGTCCCGAGGAGAAACTCCTCCTGCAAGACCACACAAGCCAAGATTTCTTCCGAAAACTCTGCGGCTGAACACACGGGCACCAAGAAACATGGAAATGGGAAAGGAAGGGTTAAAGAGGACGATGTCCTGCCTCTGCTGGCGTGTCCCAGGGGACACCTGAGCCGCACCCGGAGCTGCTCCCGGGTTCCCTGGCAGCAGAGAGCTCCCGGAGGGATACACCCGTTCCCGCAGCGCCTCAGCTCCTCCCTGTAACCAACACAGACCTGGCACTTCCAATCACGGCTCCGGTGATTCCCCCGAGCTGCCAGCCCCACGCCCAGCCCCAAAGCCCTGGGGCAGCCGCCCCAGAGGCAAGCAGGGTATTTTTGGCACTTCTTCCCGGTTCCCGTGGCTCGTTCCCCGCCGGCACTGGCAGGCACTGCCGGTTTCCCCCAGCCCTCCCCACGGGCCGAGGATGTCACCTCCCCTTTCCGGCCGGGATGTCGACCCTCCTGGTGCCCGTGCCCGGCGGAGGGTGGGGGTCTGCCCCGAGTGGCCCCGCAGCCCGGCCTGCCTGCCGGGAGCCGCAGCCCTGGGGCCTCGCCTGCCCGCAGGCAGCGCCCTTCGCACCGGCACCGGTGCAGCCCCCGCCACGGGCGTCCCCACCGCCGGAGCGCTGAGGGACCCGGCCGGCGCCCTCCGCTTCCAAGCAGGCCGC
>WEKY01021782.1:191289-204486 GCA_013390045.1 Picathartes gymnocephalus
GCGGGGCGGGGCTCCTGGGGGGCGGGCCTTGGGCGGGGCACCCCGAGGGCTCGCACCTCCCTGCGGGGCCGCGGCAGCGCCCCGCGGGGAGAACGCCCCCTGGCGGGCGGCTGCAGGGCCCGGCCCCCGGGCGCGCACGGGTTCGAGTCTCCCGAGCTCCACGGGGCTCCGCACAGCTCCCGGCTGCTTTCCGACCCTTCCTAGCGCCTCCCCGATTGCCCAGCCCTGCAGCCCGGGAGCCCCTCCCTGAGCCGAGCAGGAGGGCTGTGGATGCAGGGCTGTCAGAGCCCTCCGCCAGGGTTGTTCCCTCCTAGTCTGCGCGCCCTCCAGGGCACTGCTGGTCCTGGCCGCTAAACGACGCTACAGCCTGCTGGGGCTGCGGCATCCCGGCGCCCATCCCTGGTGGCTGACCCGAGCTTCAGGCTCCCTAGCAGCCGGAGGCTCGAGTGAATGGGCCCCTTCCCCCAGGCGCTGGACAAGCAGGTGCCACCCTGCACCAGCCGAGCGTCACGGCCCTGACCACACGACCTGGCCTGGCCGGTCGGGGCAGTGGGCAGAGCTGCTCTGCAGCACCCAAGCCCTTCCTAACAAACCCAGAGAGGGGTTTGAGCAGCTGCTCGCGGGTTCCATCGCTGAGGCTGTTGCAACCTAGCAGAAATATCTTGGCTTCTGCCGGTGCTCGGGCTTTCCCACTGCCCAGCTGGAAGGAAAACCAGCCAGACACCTCAGACAGCACTGCCCAACAAGGGGAGCACCAGGAGAGCTAAGAAGCAAGCTTCACACCCCTCTGAAGTTTCTCCAGCCTCTTCAACTCTCTTAGCAGGGAAAGTTTGCTCTATGTTGGTCCATGAGCCACCTCCAGATGCAGCAACAAGGAGTAGTGGATTTTGCTGCTGCCTCTCCTGCTATGGTTTCACAGCCATTTCCCTACATGCCAACACCCTTCGCCAGGGTTGGGTTTGGGATTTTTTTTGTTTGCAGAGTGAGCCCAGCCACTGCTTTTCACCAATGGGCTCATTTATGAACAGCAGTGTGAAATACTGCAATACTTCAATACTAGCCTTTTTCCCGCAGCTTCCTAGTGAGGATTTTGAGGCTTTCCATAAACTGGAATTAGTTAAACCTCAGAGGCCCTCCTTGTATTTGGCATTATAACTCTTTTGCAGCTGGAAGAAAATATTCCAGCTTGGTTACGTGTCTTGCCTGGAGCCATGCAGTGAATCACTGGCAAGAAGAGGAACAGAACTCAGAAGCTTTGTAGCTGCCAGGCCTGGCCATCAGACACTTCTCCTTCCTCCAGCCTTAAAGTTCTTTAAATCTGCACACATTTAGTACAGAACACATATGTTCCTCCATTACAACAGCAAACACTAAAATTTGGGGCTCATTTAACAGCTTCATGCCTTCATTCTTAACCAGCAGATTGGGAAGCGGTGAGGCAGAAGGATGTAAAATGTGCTGTCCAGCAGGGCCCTGTGTGTCACGGTATGGCAGGCACCTGGTCTCAACAGATTTGTTTGGGCCTGGGCCCCTCCCATCTCTAACAGGGGACACAGATCAGCCCATTCTCATTTGAATTCTCTCTACGTGGCAGTCAGAAGTGAAGGTGGGTTGTGAGCAGAAGCAGATGTGGGTGAGCTGCCCCACTTCTCAACCTCCAGCCAACATTTCTCCATCTACTTTATCCTCTATGGAGGGACTGCAGATTCATCCCAGCATTAGAAAGGAGAAATGGTGCCCAACAGGGCAGTCACCTCATCTCACTCCCCTAATACTCCACATTGTCTCAGCAGGGTACCTGTGCTGAGATAGTCAGCTCAGCCTTGGCCCAGTCCTTGGCCTCCCAGTTCTGCTCACACATGGTGGACCCTCCATCCTCTGCTTCAGGACAAGGTACTTTGTTGTCCTTCCTTTCTCAGTTGCCTTTACCTGCTGGACAAGGTGAACTGAGCTTTGCAAAGGTCACTTCAGGTGCCCAGTAAGCAAATAGATGTGATAAGGACACTGATCACCTTGGGAACATGGCAAAACACAAACGGCTCTAACTAATGCTGCATGGAAATATCCTCCCTAGAGGGGCAGGCAAGAGGCCAGAACAGATCACACAGCCCTGGGGAATTTCCATCAGCACAGACACAGATGGGCTCCACTCCCAAGTCCTTCCTAGCTGCCCATAACAACAACTCTGCATTACTGTTGATGAACCAAGACCAGTACTTGATCCCTTGCAACCAAGGGAAACCATCGATTGTGGGAAAAACTAGATGGAAGGCAGCACAGGCACATGGAAATGCTCACCTGGTAGTTCCTGTCCAGAGGAAAGACACTGTAGAGGGCAGGGACTGTGCTGGCAGAGGACAGGACTGGGCTGTGTGGACAGAGTGAAGGCACAAAGGGCTACTTGGGGGCTGCTTGGTCCAGTGAACCAGGACGAGGTCATGGCTCACTTAAGTCAACAAGGTTTTGGTCACTGGCCTTCCTAAGAACAGGGTTGGTAGTGCTGGGAGCAGGAAGCTCTCTGGGAATTGTTCACAAAGGCTACACAAGACAGCAAGGGTTTACTCTTCTGCATAACGGATTCCACTTCTCAGCATCCAGTACTGACACATAAACTTTTAATAATTGCCAATGTGGAGCTTCTTGTATGATCATACATTTTCTAAAACATTATTCATTTGTTGAAACGCAGCTGCTGTCGATGGGAAAACCTCAAGGTGAGACCAGGAAGGGCTCACATACATACAACCTGGCATCCCATGAGGGCCAGGTCTGTGAAAGGCAAACAGTGTGAGGAGCTTGGCAGTACTTCAGCCCTTGACCTTTTGGTGCCTCTGCTAACACAAAAGAGGAAATGGACCCAAGGATTAACTATTGATCCATTGTTTCGTCCTCAGATTTAAATTCATTTCCCACTGCAGGACTGGAATGTTTTTTTCTCATGACAGGAATAAAAATTTCAGTGTTACAGAGTAAGAAAAGGCATGTACATCTTTTCAGACAAACTTAAAAGTGTTAAGAAATATGCAAATTATTGTTGTGGTTAACTGTCTGTTTAGGTCACAAATGCTAAACAGCATACTCTTTTCCCCCAGGATCTATTAACAAAAATGGTCTCATAATTAAATGCAGTTTTTAAGTTATGAAGGAACTTTTCAGACAGAGACATAACCTTTCCTACCTCCTGCCTTTGGAAACCAGAACGGTCAAGTTTAAATTATCACCTTGTGTTCAGATCCCAGTCCTGAACCACACAAACCTGGGTGTTGTAGGATCCAGTGGCTAAAACAAAACTATCCACCAAACTGCACAGAATGGATGGCAGTGACAGGCAAAACACTCAGTAATGCCAAGACACAGAATGGCAGAACAATTAATTCTGTAACGGGGAATCTCCATGGATACTACAAGTAAGCTTCCATAAAGTTATGGAAGAAAAGCTTCTGTAGGTTGTAGCCTATGAGCTCGTTTTTTTGCTATCAAAGCCCTAAGCAGCAGATTGGAATTCTGCACCTCTGATTATCAACTATTTAGCAAGATACTGAGGTGGATTTTATTTAACAAATTGCAACGGACCTTTCATCACTTCCTTTCAGATGTCACAGCACTTCTGGTAGCTACTGTGAATGACAAGCAGTCATTCAGACTGCCCTCCCCAAGGCCAGCAACTACATTTGTACACTGCTTTGATTTTCTGTGAATAAAAGATCACTTAAGAGCCTGAAGAGATGCATTATTCATCTTTGGACTCCCCTGAAAATCATTTTCAGCTGTTTATAGCTCCAGTCACTCGGAACTTGGGTGCGCAACTTTGACTCATGACCAAACAGGTCTGGCCAAATTCCTCCCGTGGTACCAGGCAGGGGCCAGTGCTCAGAAGGATCTGTTCTTACATTGGTAGCAATGCGTCTCACAGACACCTGTGTTTGATCCAGAGGACAGTATCTCCCTTTGCCCATGCTGGGAATATTTGTACCTCCTACTGCAGTGTATCACAGACACACAGACAAAGCACGAGGCTATCCACACCTTTTCCTGGTGAAAAACGTATTTTATAGAGACATTTGCTTTGAAATATTCTCTTATTTCTCCTCCTATGGCATGCCTTCAACTTGCATTGCCTTAGCAGCAACTGTGTACTTCCTTCTTTACCCTGAGGATTATCTTCCATTGTCTTTGAGCTACAGAAGAATACACATCAACAAACAAGGCCTTCCTGTCTTTTTTTTTAACCTCCTCTCTTGTACACGAAGTCTAGATTAAGTTTAGAGTGTTTTTTCTTGCTGAAAACATGAGATATTTTACCCAGAGTGTTTTTCCATTTTCCACCCAGACAGAACCAAGAAGGGAATCAGGAACACATCACACTTTGTCTCTCTGGGTTTGCAAACTGAGCTTGCAAAAAGTGCTGGGTTTAATGTGGACTTGTCAACAAAATCATTCTCTACAGCAAGTGACAATTTAGACTGTCTTCCAGAATTTTTAATGAGGGATCCCCTAACAAGCTTCAGGGCTCTCAGCAGGATTTTAAGGGCCTTACACAATGTCATTCTAACCAGAGTCTGACACTCCACAAAGCAAAGCAGCCCAGTGGTAATGACACCAACAGAGCTTTCATGTCAATGGTTCTCCTTTAGTTTTACAAGAGTGACTGCAGAAGGAACAACAAGCATGAACATTTGTTCCAACCCTAATTGCTAGCTTCAAAACCAGAAAATTAATTTCTTATAGCCATGTCATACTCCTGTTTTTAAGGCACATGTACAAATAGCACTTTTAAAAACCTCTTTGGCAGCTCTCTAAAGAATTACATTGCAACAACTTCAGATTTAAAGTCAAAAGACATTTTTGGTTTAAGATTTTCACCTCCTTCCTGCCAAAAAAACTGTCTTTCAAAAATACTTCATGAGACTCTTCTAACTACAGAATATCTGTGGGGAGCTGCTGTAAATCTGAGGAGGGAGAGGGCTTCTAAAAGGGCTTTCAGAAACCCTGATTATTTATACTCTCATATTTCCCTTTCTTTTCCTACTACCTCATGTTGTAGTGGACACACCATTCATAATAAAGGCTATTAAAGACAGGTGATTTCTGACATTATTCCACCTCAATGTGACCTCCTTTCTGTCCTCCAAGTGTCACAGCCATACGCCTCAACTTTGCATATTTTGGGTGGAGTTTTTTTGTTTGTGTAGGTAAATCAAGTTCCCAAGATTTTATAAGTTTATGAGGGGGTTCTGGTCCTGCTACCAGTCAAGAATCAGTCAGCCACATCTGAGCAACCCTTACTGAATCACTTTGAGAGCACAGGAGGGTCTCCAGCCTTGTGATATGGCCTTAATAAGTAAATTGAAAGGAGGTACTCAGCTGTAGCAGTTGACTCAGAGCCATCCACCACACCTCACACCCAGTTTGCTCCCCCTTGCCAGTGCATTTCCCTTATATTTTCCTCTGTTTACTCCAGCCTCAGCAAAGGTCCTATTTTTGTAAAGTGCAACAATGTGTAGAGGCTGGGGAGGGCCAGTCACACATATCCCACAGGAACTTGTGCCGAAACTCAAAAGCCCAAAAACAAGCCTTTTTCGCATTTAATTATGAAACCTCTGCTCCTTGCCTACAAGAGAGGAAGTTTTATGCCTCTGCAGTGCTTGCTCCTGTACCTTTTGCGTGTTGTCCAAAGAAAGAAAAAAAAACCCAACATGAAAAGTCCGTATCAAATCTGTCACTGAGAAAAGCCATATTTTCTAGATAGATACAGCTCTTTCCTGGGTTACTGAGGCTAAAATATTGTTTAAAAAAACTCTCCAGGCAATTGAGAGATTAAATCCCAAGTTTATGCCTTGTTTTTTCCTTGGGAGGTCTTTGTGTAACTCCACATTTGAGCTGAGTTAGCTGGAACAAAGGCTCCTATTGGTCCAAGTGATCAATTTTAAACTCTTCTCAAATTGAAGAGTCTGTCAAGGCTCTTTGTACAATCCTGACATTTCAGTATGAACAATTTTAGGGGAAAATGTCCAGAAATTGTCATTCTGAGCTGCAAAGCTTTGAATTCACAAATATTTCAGTGTGTCAGGGACAGTTCTCTGGCAAATTTGAGTGTTATTCTTCCTGGAATAAGTGATCAAGTGAGCTGACGTGAGTCAGTCTCTGCTGTACATGACACACAAGGTTTGCCATTAATCCATACCAGTTCAGAACATTAACGCTAAGGTGATGCCGGTGCGTTGACTGAGACAGAAAACGTCTGCTGGTTTCTAGCACCAGTTCCTGGGGGAAAGAAGAATTTGGGACTGGCGGATTGGAGGACTGACTGGGGCTGGGAAGAGATTCCATTTCACACAGCGTTTGGTATTACCTCCACATTTAGCCTTGGCTGAGTAACAATCCATCTTTCTTGGGCACAAAGCAACACACCAAACTCAGAACCACAACAAAGACAGTGCGTGCTCCTAAATCATCCGTTCAGGGTCTCCCTACAATTTAAAATGGAGTCATCTGACAGGGATTATCTCTGTGGCTTGAGAAATAAAGGACAATACCCTGGGTGGGAAGACATGCTTTCAATCTTTGTCACCTAACTGCTGCCAGAGGACAAGCATGGTGAAAACCAGTCCCCAAACGTGTAACACAGACACCACATTTTCTCACTCCCGTTTTTCCAACGGCCAACGAATGAATGTGCGTGACTCGCAGAAACTGAGGCTGAGCCACATTTCTGAAGGCAGAAAGACTGCATAAAGACAGCTCCAGCATGAAGGAGAAAAAGGTCTTTGTGGCAAACTGAATTTAGCAATGTCACAGGGAGCTTCTGACTCAGCCCTGTTCTGCCCAGCTGCACTCTCCAACCACCACCACTCCACATACCTGCCAAACCAGCCCCACTCAGCCCACTTGGAGCTCTGCCACCAGCAGCTGGACAGAAGATGACTGATGCAGTTGTAAAGCAACATCTAATGAAAAAATTCTTTTTATTTCAGGGTTGTAATTAAGCCATACCTCACAACACTGCCACTGGCTGAGGCAGGAAGGCGCTGACGGGTTGTACCAGGAGAAACAGCAGATAGAATCAGGTTGTTATTCCGCTTCAGACCAGTCCATGTTGGCTTGAGTCAACCTCAGACCAGTTTAACGTAGCTGTTTCCTTGCCTGTTTCTGTTGTCTGGCAGGTCTCCCAGATAAAAGGGCTGCTTGCATTGCTGTGGCACAGAGGAGGGTGCTCTGGCTCTGGACATTGGCACGAAGGTGTTGTCCAGTTTTCCGGGGACTCTTGGTACAATGGAGGGGACACTGCTACAGCAACAAAAACTGCGAGATCCTACTGCCAAATGTTCCACATCCAAAGAGCTTCTCAGGCCGACTGCTCCCACTGTCCCTGCAGACTAGTGACTGGTTTTCACTGTACAGGGACACAAAGACTCCATATATGCACTTAAAGCAGAAGATTTAAGCACTTCCAAATTAGCTCCATCTCCTGCAAGTCAAGCTTCAGTGGGCTGCCCAGACAGCTTAGCCAGCTCCCAGGTGGGCAGCTCTGCCTGCTGAGCAGCTCAATGCTGAGCTGACAGCTCCCTCCTCTGTCAGAAAGTACTAAAAGCGGCCTAAAAGTCTGTCCGAGTGTTCCTTGGAGCAGGACACTTGAATAACCGAGGACATTATGCATTTTCTCACGTTTTTTGAATGCAGGCAGGGGAAGGCTCCAGAATAGCTTCCCGGTGGTACAGGACTCCCCAGCCAAGTGCAACGAGTGCTGTAAAAACTTCAGTTCTCATCCTGCCTTGCTGCAGCTGATCAGGGGGAGCCTTACACAGCAGCAGGGCATGGCCAGGACTTCTTCCTTCCCCTTCCAGCTGTGTCAGCACATGTGAGGTGTCCTGCTGTGGTCCTTCTGTGCTTTGGCTTCTCCAGGATGCAGCAGGATACAGCAGGAAGGCAGCAGAGCACAGGCAGTGTCCTGCTCAGGCAAGACTGCAGGCTTCTGGAGGTCACTGGCAGGTCTGTCTGTTCTTCCCACTCAGTTTCACACTGAGGGGGTGCCCACCACTCCTTCGCTTCTGACTGTGAGAAAAATATTGAATTTACTAAGCCTTGAATGGCAGGATGAAATCACATATGAAAACTTAGTTCCAGGGGGCTGTTATCCCTGATGTGTTCCCTCTGCTAACAAGCCAGCCTAGGATTAAGTGAAGTATTGCATGTGTTGAATGTTTGCGCCGCATGCTTAAGGCCAAGGGGTTTTTTGTTGGTTCTTGAAATGAACCTGAAAAAGGGGAGCATGGATACTTCACAGAAAAAAAACAATTTTGATATTGTAAAATGTTGGGGAAATTTAATTATTTCAGGATCAAGTTGCATCAATATGTTCTCTCCAGTTTACCCTTTAAAACTGAAAGGGAAAGGGGTTTTGTTTCACTTTTATTTCTACCACAACTCACTAGACTTCTTCCAAATATTTCTAAATTCAGAAAAGAGGAAGAAAACAAATTATCTCAAAGTGTACTGAAAGATTTAATATTAAATGCCTTACTGTACAATTTAAATTTTCTATTCCCTTTCTATTCTATATGCTATTGTTTTGCAAAGCATTAATATTTGTCTAATACAGTTATTGCTGGATTCTACTAAACATCTCTGAATTTCCTGTGTTCTGCTCCATTTACAAACTCAGAGTTCTGGAATAATTTTGGGTTTGAACATAAATTGAACTTCACTGGTCTTGCTTGCTGCCTGTTAGTCAAACTACATTTTTCTGATAGGGTTTTTAATTCAATTAAGTCTCTCTGAACATACCACAAAGTAAACTTACTGCCATTGCATTTTCTTGCCATAGCAACTACTGCTTACTTAAAGCCAGCAAAATGCCACGTACAAGCTTAAAGCAAAGCTGCTGTGTTGGTGTGAAATAAACTAAATAATTCAGCTTTCAACTGAGACACAAGCTGAAAGAATTATGTAGAAAAATAAATGACTTGCAACAAGATGATAGCGAAACATAGGAAAGGTTTTCAGAACAGCAGGAGGAGCTGCTTGTGCCCTATTTGTGGAAGACAGGAAGGTGGGTCACACCAGGATTAAGGGATGAGCTTGTGCAAGTCACTGGAGCTGTCATGCCCAAGAGCCAGCCAGGGCTTCCGAGAGGTACAGCCTCCTGGACACACACTCCCAGGTAAGGATGCAGGATAAACTTTCAGTTCAGGCAGTAAATCACCTTCACATGAGGAGCCCAGGAGGAACTCACACATGGACAGGGAACAAAGACCACAGAGATTTCTGATGGCTTTGCTGTAGGATTTAAAGAGTACTTCTTGCACCCCGGGAGGCAGAGGATAAGCTTGGAGACCCAGAGCTCTTAGAAGACCAGTGCTCCTCTGAGCCTCCAGGCTTACCACACCAGGGACTCTGTCAGCAGGAATACAGAGCTGTTTTCTCCTCCTGGAGTCCTCCAACAGGGAAGCCTGATCAATGCCACCTTGGAGGTGCCTTTACCCCACACAAACCCACGTCTGTGTCAGACACTTCAGCTGCACTGATGTGGGGCTCATAGGCTTCCTTTCTCCAACCACAGCTAAGGGCCTGTGTTAGACTAGAGGCCAACAACATTTTGGAGTTCTTGCTTCCCCTCCGCATATCAAAAGCTCTGGATTTCCCTTTCTCTGTGAACAGGCAGTTCTCTCATCTGCAAAAATCCTATCCAGAGCACAGGAATTCTCCCTTTTGTCAGGGCTGTCATGATAGCAACACATCAAAGCACTCGTGGGCCCAGCTGCAAACTACCACCCATGGACAAACACAAGTGAGTTAATTGCTACAGCAAGAGGTAAGGAGGAAGCTAAAGGACTGGCTTGCAAGGTGGCCACTTCCTTTAGGACTTCAGACAGGTGACTTGCCCTTCAGGATTCTTTATCTGTGAGGCAGATGAAAAACTAACTTCATCAAGGCCTGCACTTGGCCTAAATGTGGTGTAGACTAGGCAGAGAGGAAGACTGATATCCTACATGGAAGAAATAGATCTCCTTTTGGTCTGGACTCTGCTGGTTTTATGGTTTTTTTATATATTGGCACCATTGGGAGAGTTCCCATTTGCTTAATTAGGCCACATACAAGGAAACAGGAAAGACACTTGGCATGTTTGGCTTGACCTGCTAATTTTCATCCTTTATGATTCTGAGCTGTCTGCATACAAGTAAAAGTTCTTGACATTAGGAGCTGGATATCCAAACTAGCTGGGAAAGGTACATTGTTGGTAACTTTCAGGTTGGTTTTCTTTTTGATTTTTTTTTTTTTTAACAGCAGACACAAACCCACATTTTTATTGTGGTAGACAGATGCTTTACACTGCTCAGGTTATAGTTCTAGAACAAAGACAACATTGACATACCATCATGTTTGATTGGCAAACATTTCTAGATACTATTCCCAGTTTCTGACAAGACTTTTGAAAGCAAATTATAATGCAATTAACTAATGGGTAAGTTATAGAAGGGCTCTTACTCAATCATGTCAATGCTGTGGTGTTTGAAGGAAGCTCTCAGTTTCCTGGCACAGAAACTACATTTACTCTTCAGTCAAGTGTACAGCTCGAACAAAAATATAACCCATGGTACATTCCCTAAAGGAAAAGAAAAACTTATCAGCTACTGCTTCCTATTATTTCTTCTCAGTTCTTGGGATTTTTTTTCTGATAGCTGTAAACACACTTGAAAGACTTTCTGACTTGAATGAAATTGTTTGCAAAAAGTATCTGCAATAAAAATATCTGCAAAAGGTATTCAGGAGCGTTTTAGTTGTTCATGGCACTCAGTTAATAAACCATTTTTTCCCCTGTATGGGCCTTTATCTTGGCAAAAAATAAATTGAAGGAGGGACTTATGTTTATGACCAAATAAATTTTTTCTGAATACATTGCTTTAACTCATAAACAAAGAATCCACATGTCACGTGAGAAGAGCTGCACTTCTGCAGCACCTTCTCACCTTTGAAGCAGAAAACTTGCTCAGCTCCTGGCCATCATGAAAGTCAGGATGAAGACTGTTTTGAACAATAACACACATGAGACAAGAGAAGGTGACAAGCTCACACTACAGACACCTTCAGAAGGTGTGGTTTACAGAGTTAGACTGAGGATCCTCATTGCTGCCAGTAGAGCTTGTTGGCTACCTTGATTAAAATCAGTTTTGAATCCATTAAAAGCTACCTATTCACCAAACTGGGAAAAGTCAGCTCCTGAAGTACTTTCATTAGCATCATGCCCAAACAGTGCCCACCTGAGAGAGCAGGACCTGGGGCCACAGACCCATCCAAATTCAATGAGCACTCTCCCTGGGGCAAGGAGCCACTGCTAGGAAAAGGAAGCACACACACTGTGATCAAAACACCTGACTGTGTTTTGTAAACAAAGGCCAAATTTCCTAATGGATCATGAAAAAAAAAGTAATAGGCCACAAGGATCTCTATCAAAGAGTAATAAAAAACAATTATGAAAAGAACCTACGGCCTAGAAACAACTGATTTCAGGTTCAAGCCCCACCAAGCCCATGTCCAAACCACAGGCAGTTTTCCTATGGACTTCAGGCAAATGAACTTCTGTCTCAGCATCAGAGGTGGAGGTGTACTGGTCAGCCACAGAATAAACTATCATGGGCCTCTGACTGTGCTCACTGCCAGTCATCCATCAAGAACTAGTACCAAGCTGTAAAAACCATTTACCAGGTAGAAACAAAATGTCAGCTTGATTAAGAAAAAGTCATCTTCTTTGCAATGCTTTACAGAACAAGTGAGTCCCAGGGACCTACTTACTGAGAGGGGCTAAAAAGCACCTTTCCTCTACAGGCACCAGAGTAGTCAATAAAAAAGGTCAGGCTAAAGTTAGCTGGCAATGCAAATGTTGTCAAATGAGGGAATGGCAATGGGGAGAAACATGTAAGCTCATGCATCAGAACTGGCACAGCACCAGTTTCTCTTAGAGTGCCCAGGCCAAACAGGCCATCCCCAAATGCCAGCTAAAGGCTGCTGTGCCTGTTCACAGGAGAACCCTGAGAGACAACAGAGGCTGTTTGTCATCAACCCTCTCCATACACACATTCCCTTTGCAGTGATACCCCCCTGGGTCCCCTGTGGCCAGTTCCACCTGTTGAACCATCTCAGGTGGGCAAGGAAGGAAACAACAATGAAGTAGTACCCTTCCTCCTGTGCATCAACTACAGAGCTCTGCATCCTGGGATGAGGGCAGTCCTTGCCATCAAGCTCACCACAGACATGCTTTGGAGATGCTGTCGTGAGTCCAACCATTCCAGCCCCTGCCCTGTGCTACCTGTGAGCCCCTCAGCTTCCTCCAACTCTAACAGCATGGCTCAGTGCCTGCTAGGAGCAGAGCTCATCTGCTCCACTGGAATAAACAGGCCCATAGACAAACAGGGCACTTTGATACCACTGCCCCCAGCCACCTTTAACTGAATCATTTAGGTTGTAAAAGACCTGAGATCATCAAATCCAACCCACGACCAAACTCCCCACTGTCAACCAGACCATGGCACCAAGTGCCACACCCAGCCTTCCCTTAAACACCCCCAGGGACAGTGACTCCACATCTCCCCAGGCAACTCATTCCAATGCATGTTCACCCTTTCTATGTCAGAAATTCTTATTATGTCCAACACGGCACAGTTTAAATCCTCTCACTAGTTACCAGCCAGAAGAGGCCAATTGCCACCTAGCTACAACTTTCTCTCAGGAGCTGTGCAGAGTGGCAAGGTCACCCCAAGTCTCCTTTCCTCCAGGCTAAACACCCCCCACTGCTCCTCACAGGACTCATACCCCAGATCCTTCAAGAGCTTCGTTGCCCATTTCTGGACCCACTCCAGCACCTCAATACTCCTCCAGAATTGAGGGGCCCACAACCAGGCACAGGAACCGAGGTGCTATTTCACTGGAAGACAAGGGGAACTTAACGGCCCATAGGCCAACGGGGCATCGCGATACAAGTTCCCACCACAGCTGCCTTCCCTCCAGTTGGCGCGGAGGAACTGTACCCAGCCTCAATAGCTCCCCATGAGGTAGGCACCGGCAAGGCCGCAAAAAGCCCAGCAGCTCCCCGCCAGGGCAACAGACACAGCCCCACTACTCCCCAACCCGCGCGGCGTAAATAGCACCGGCGTTTTTATAGCGGCCCTTCCCGGCAGCCCCCGCGCGCGGCCCCGCCGATTG
>WEKY01021782.1:204858-231344 GCA_013390045.1 Picathartes gymnocephalus
CGCCGCCCGGCCGTGGGCGGTGCGGAGGGAGGCGGAGGCGGCGCTGCCCCCCGGCCCCGCGGGCTGACACGGGCGGCACCGGGGGTGCCCCGGTGAGTGGCAGCTTGTTGTGTGACGTCACCAACGCCGGGGCCGCGCCCCGCCCGCACCGGGGGTCGCAGCCGGGGGTCGTCGGGGGCTCCCCGCGGCGCACGGGGCCGTGCCGGGGTGCCTGTGGAGGGCTTGCCAGGGGTTCGTGCGCCGTTGAACTTTTAGGCTGGGGAGAAATCGGCCTTTGGGGCGAAAGTGGAAAGTTTGGGCGGTGTTTTTTTGGTGGGGCGGCTGCAGCAGGCCGGGGAGATGCCGGGGGTATTTTGACGCGACCGGAGTCCTGTGCCCCGACAGCCTTACCTGGGCTGAGAACTGCCCGGTGTTAAACTACACATTGCATACACCTTTTCTGCCAGGAAATCCATTCCTTCGAGGGCGAAAGGACCCCAAGACTACTGTTTGGATTTTAAAAATAAGACCCAAAAACTTCTCCCAGAGGTCTGGAGAGTTAGTTATTACAGATACTCAGGATGAAGTATTGTTCCTAGTCAAATGATCCCACAACTACTTCGATATCCCTTTAAGAGGTGTCTGGAACGGGGGGTTCTTCCTTTTTAGTTGATGCCTCATATCCAGCTTTTGTTTCTCTGCTGGTACAGTTCAACTGTTTGTTGCAGGGAACCCTTCATGAGCAGTGGTTCTCGCCGACCCTTTCTCTGTGTGATACAGTATTTGGAGAAAATTAAACCCTAAAACATCCCTAGGTAATGCTAAGTTTGTTGTTGCTTTTTTTCCCCCAGAGCTTAGCCTGTCAATTCTGCCATCTGTGTGACTTGGAAGTGGTGAACTTCTTCCAGAAGCAGACTTCTCTTACTCTTCTTTTTATCTCAGAAATCTTAGAAGTTAGTTTTATGTGCCCTAAATGTTGTTTGTGACTCAAAGTATTAGATTCTCTGATGGCTTTATTTGGGGATTTTTTTCCCAGTATGGAAATATGAAGTCTTTCCCTCCCTGAAAAGATTGTTTGTGAATATATTTGCTTTCTGTTGAAGGCTCTTACGATACATGTGTGCCTTCCTCCTGCCCTGTTCAGATCTCCAGCCACACAGCACTGGCATTTCTCGTTCAAATATACAGAATCTAATTCTGGCACTGATTTGGACCAAGGCTGCATGTTTAAAAAAAGAAAAACATTAGCCTTATTTCACTTTAATTAGTTCACTGGAATGTTTAACGGCATATTCAGCAGAAATGTTTGACATAAATGAATTTGAATGGATGATTTGTATCATTTAACACTAGAATACACAGGGTTTTTAAAAATAATTTTCAATACATGAATGCACTGTCACACAAGGGGCAAAATAAATTCAGTCACAGCACAACTCAGCTGAGCAGCTCTCATGTTATCCCTCCTCCTTCACCAAGCTCACGCTCTGGCAGAGTGCCACAGCAGCCGAACGCCAGAAGCGGGGAGTTCTCTGAGCCAGGAATTGACAGTAAAAACATCTTAAATGATCTTAACCACCACCAGGATGTAGGACTGGTGATGGCTCTTCAGATAAGCAAATTCCAAATGAAAACATTTTGGAGGAGTCTTGGAAGTATCATCATCTTTCCTCATTTTTCAAGTAGTAACTCTTGGTTTTTCTGGTTTTTACACTTAATCTTTTTCTCTCAATGTATTTACATTGCCCAGAACCCTGTGGGCTCTTCTTCACACCATGTCTCTGGTCTGCTCTGTGCTAGACATTTCTGACCTTGGCTACCATAGTAGCCAAGTGTACCTTCTCAGTTTCTCTAACATTTTATTCCCTGCTGCTGTGGTATCATCAGGTTCTTTCCAAGTCTCCACTCAGACACCACCTGTACTATTAAATCTCGTCTCTCTCATGTTCTGCTCTCTTGTCTTCAGTGTCTCTTTAAATGCAGTTTGAACTAACGTGGAGGAGAAGTGTAATTGGGTGAGTTTGAGGAAGTTAGCATGTTGATAAAGTACAGCCAGTGTGCCCTTGAAATCTTAAATTAATCCGTGATGAGCTTGTCCTAGTAAAACACATAATAAGGGTGAAACTCTGTAATACAGAACAGTGCAGAACAAAATAAATGCACCAAATGACAGCTGACCTTCATTCCCAGGATACAGCTATGCACCTACACACACACCTGAATGCATGAGGAAAATCCTCTACCCCTTGCCTTTTGGTGTAATTCCTCTCCTGCTTTAAATAGTAGCTAGCTAAATCAAAAGAGGTTGCTTATTACTGTTCAGTTATTCTGAAAAATAAGCAGAAGTATCCCAAAATACTGTCTGTGGTACACTGGTTAAGTTACTTTTACACTACTCTTTGGTGTCTGGGTGCCTTCTGGTTTTGATGGGATTTCTGTTACCACTCATTCTGAACTGTGAATAAAGTACCAAAAGCTAATTGGAGTTGATAGAGTGACACTGCCCTGTCCATCCCCTCTTCTGTCCTTTTCCTATCACCATATTTTCATTTGGGAAGAACATTTGAGACTATAGAAGTTGAACTAAGATATCTATAGAGCACATTTTAAGTAAGGTATTTGCCATCCACACAACTAACAGCCAGCCCTTCCTAAGTGAATCATCTAATTAAACTAATCAGAAGAAGGTTTGCTGTCTTTCTCTGACCACCTTTCATGACCAAGGTCCCTTGTAAAAGGAACAGATGGAGAGTCACAAGTATACCCAGTAAAATTGGGCAGTACACCAAATACGAGGTTTTGCTTTCCTCAGGCTCTGACAGTTGTGGGTTTTCTGCTTGCTTTTTTATTGTTGTTTTTTTAATGAGAAACAGAGCTCAATTCAGTCTCTTTGCTCAGTTAATTAGCAGTGCATTGCAACCATAAATAATTCTGTCTCACCTGGCCTGAACTGTCACATTTAGAGCAGGTCGCTAGCGTGGATGTGTACAAAGGGATTCCTCTTCCTCATCTTCACAGTTTTAAGGAAGGTTGTCTTTGCATGTGTCAGTGGTTTGGAAGAACCAGCAGCTATCCTAGTACTGGTTATCTCTGCATTCTTTGCTAGCATTTCATTTTTCTTATGTTTTATATGTGGAAGCTTTTTGTTCTTCACCTCCTGTCTGCTCTGTTGAAATGGTGTGACATGAGAAGGCCTGAGAAGTCCGTCTCACAGTGGGATCTTGACTGGGTGCTGACCAAGTGAATTGGCTCAGTTTTCGAACCTCAGTCCAAGAGCTGTTTGGAAAGGCTGGGTTCCATGTAAACCACAGCAGAACTAGGCTTCTGCGCTTGAAATTGAAAATGTAGTTGGGAGGATTTTAAATTATACTGTGGAATGTTGACAGATGAGAATGAGCGTGCAGTTTGGGATAAAGAAAGTATTAGAAGTAAGAATACAGCCTTCAGAAAGTTTAAGTCATGAAGTTGACCAGAAAAGTAAATAAGAACGTGAACTCTGGCAAGTCAAATGAAAAATACAAGGACCTGCCAGAGAGACTCTGAGAAATATCTTACTAATAGCAAAAAAAAAAAAAAAAAAGTTCTAAGTTTATCAGAAACAAGAAAGATGCTGGAGTCTGAAGGGCCAATAGATGAAGAAGTGAAAGAAGTATTTGATGATGAAACCATGAGTAGAAAGTCAGATGACTTACGTGCATTCCTGTTTCCCGTGGAGGAGTCCAGGAGTTCAAAGAGGTTCCTTATGCCAGATATTCTCTTTATGGAGAACAGGACTCATTGGAAGATCTGTCTCTGCTTGAATTGTCAGCAAAGTAATTTATAGAGCAAAGTGATAAATACAGTTACAAGATGCCAAGACCAGATGGTGCTTGCCCAAGGGTTCCAAAGGAAACTTGGGTCTGAAATGACTGAATTACTGATTACGCTGTGTAACTTCTCAATACCTTGAAGCCAGAGAAACAGAAGAGGATTTATGTGGTAGCAGTTCTTAAAGATAGTTCAGCAGGATATCACAGTTCAGTGCCTTTTTAAAAAGTAAAAGACAAAAAAAAGCTAACCAGATGGACCAACAACTTAGAGTAGCATATAGCCAGTGCAGCTTTTGCAAAGGAAATGGTGCAGCTCATATCTGCTGGAGGTTTTGAATGACTTGAGAAGCACAGAGAAGGGAAGTTTGGGACAAGAAAAGAAGAGTGATGTGTGTTACGCTTCCACTGTTCGGCATATTCATAAATGATCTGGTGAGAAAGGTGTTGAGGAAGAAGGGAAGAAAAGATGAGAGCTGATTAGGAAGAATTGCAGCTTGTCCTTCAACAGTGAATTACAGACAGAAAAATGCCAAATGAAATTTGTTCCAGATAAATACAAAGCAGGGGGGTAATCTTAATTTGTTTATTCACTGATGGGGTGAAAGTTAAGTATTGCCATTTAAAAGGAAGAGCTTGCCATAATTCTGTGAAAATGGAAGTTTAGTGTTCAGCAGCGATCATATGAGTTTGTATGAGGGACTTTGAGAAAGGAATAAAAAAAGGAAATCATGGCTCTTAGTCCTCAGCACGCTGATTACAGTGGGTTGGCACAAAGAAAGATGTGCTTTGAGATACATTGCAACTGGAAAAGCAAAGATAAGGCTGGAAAGAGTGATCAGAGATAAGGAATGGATTCCATACAAGGGATGCTTAAAAAGATTTGAACTCTTCGGCTTGGCAAAGACATGACCAAGCACAGTGTGGTCTAGATCAAAACTGGTGGTGCCTCTCGCTCAGTCTGCACTGAGACTGCAGAATACAGTGCCACAGAGTGCTTCAAATGACAACTATTTACATGGCTTCAGAACCAAATAGATAGAATCACAGGAGAAAACGCTGTCAAATGGGCTGTTAGGCATAAAGAATAAAAAAAAAATAATTACCCCCAAGCTCTCAACTGAGAACATAAACTTGCAGAGGTATCAATGCCTTCTCTCCTTCTTTTACTTTTTCTGAGATACCTGCATGTATCAGGCGGTGTTGGGCTTGCTGGGTGTTTGATCTGAACCCATGCAGTTTCAACAGATGTCTTGTGGTGGGAGAAGAGGAGGAAGGAACACAGGTGAGTGTCAGTTGTAGGTACAAGAAGATGGTTGTCTGGAAAAGTTAGTGTTAGTTTTTCTTGTCCATGTGTGCTTTACTGCCAGTGCCTGAAGACAGAGCCACCACGCCCAAGCAGAAGCCTGCCATGCTCAGCGTGAGGTACCCCACATGCCATCTGACATGCAGGAGGTGTCTAGGAAGAGAGGACACCAGGAAAAAACTGGCCCAAATGCAAAGTGTTTTGCAGATTACACAGGCATGGAAATCCACAGATCTGCTATAATTACCTCAATATTAAGCCCTAATCTCATTTTGTGCAAAGTAATCTTGGGACTCGGTATTGCATAAGAGAAGTGCTCTCGTAAGTCGTTGTGCCTACAGATAACAAAGATGTAGTCAGTGGGGCCAAACAAGCAAAAATGTTCCGTGAGGGGGCAAGGACAACAATGACAGCCACAGATCCTGAGGACAAAATCGTGCTTTCTGCCCCCAGGATCCAAACTTTGCCTTCAGCCTTAGAGAGGGACTTGTCATGGTAGAGGAAGACAAGGTAGAAATGCTCGAATTAGTCTTCTTCCCTGGGTTCTGAAATGGTGTTAATTTACTAATTATGTAGCACTAGGGAGGTGAACAGTATAGTGGTGAACTTTGCAGGTAGTTATCAGGAGCACCCTGCTAAGTTTGGTGTTAACGAAACAGGATGCACATTGACAATATTAAGACAGTTTTGCTCGCACATATTGCTGGTTTAGTTTTAAAAAATTTGACTTAAATGTGCTTTTAAAAGATCTTTCAGGAACCTTCTTTGGCAGTATTTTTCTCCTACCAAGTGTTGACTGTGAATTAAATAACGTGGCTTGGAAAGGAAATGAAGGCATCTGTTTTGTTCACGCTTAAATAACAGTGCAAGAAAGCCCTACAGATGAAATGAGAGAAAAGTAGTAACTGAACATAGAAAACAGAAGCTCAAAATTGTAGAAAGTAACTGGGAAGAAAAAGGAGCTCAAATAAGTATGAAATTATGGATCTAAAAAGTTGAAATGTGGTGAGGCCTTGCCACGTGTCCTGCTGGGAGGTCTGCCTGCCTTTGCTTTCAAGCTGGCTCGTCCCGTGTGCTCTCGTCCTTGTTTCAGGCCCCAGCTTTGCTCACCGCTCCTTAGGAGAGAAGCATGCAGTTGTTTTCTTCTGTGGTTGTGTCTCTTCCAGACTGTCCCTTTCCCAGTTCTGCTGTACTTGTTCCTCATATGGTCACTGTTGTGTAGTTTAATCATCCCTGTGCCCTGCTCTGAGTCATTTCCAGTTCACGTATAGCCTTTTGACATGGGGAGGATCACAGCTGCACACATCAGAAGATGCAGTCATGCGATGGATTCCGACATCATCATAATGGTTTCTGGTTTGTTCCTTTTCTCCTAGTTCTTAATACTGGAGTCTTTAAAATGGTGGTGCTTTGGAGTAGTGAGCTTGTATTTTAAAGGAATTAACTATATAACCTTTGAATACTGTCCTTGAGTGGCAGTGATCAGCTCCCTGTCCATCATTTCGTATAGGAAGTTGAATCTGGTTTTTTTGACATTGCATACCACTTCACATTTCTCTCTTTCAAATTTTATTGCCAAGGCACAGAGCCTGTTAAAGTTCTGAAATCCATCATAGTTAGCCCTTGCCTTTGTTACCTCTACATCTTGACATTATCAGTAAATTTTGTTGTATAGCTATTTTCCCTCGCTTTTTCAGGTCATTTATGAATGTTGAGCTATGCAGGTTCCAGAGGTGTTTTTCTGAGAGCACTGAACATTTCCTTCTGCCTGGTTTCCTATCTTTTGGCAGTTATTTATCTACACAAAGGGAACTTCCGTGTAATCAGGTATTCTGATTATCTCATTAAGTTAAAAAAAAAAGGTTGAATGATATTACACACCTAATCTGACCAGATTTGGTAATTGACTCCTCTTTTTGATATATGTATCTTAGCTCTGAAGACCTCTGGCCTGAAAATGGAGGGGATTTGTGTAATTTTTTTTCTAGAAAACACTTTACATACTGCAGCAGTTTGAGTTTGGAAGAATGCTAATACGCAGTAATAATAAAGAGAAGTAGGACAATCTCAATGATTATAATCCCATCAGAGTAAAACATCAATCCCAGGTACAATAATGGAATAAGTAATAAAGTGTTCAGGAAAGAATTAAGGCAATGTCACTCACCCTGGACTGGGGGAAATAGAAACAAGTGGTGTTAATTGTTTTAGTTTGATTCTTAAGTGCAAGTGTTCATCTTAGCCTTCAGTTAGTACTTGACAGTAATTGCTTGTCATTTTCAGTGAGAAACTAAGGCAGAACAAAATCAATATGGTTCATACTAAATTTAGTAGAAAGAGGGCAGCTGTACAAGGCAAGTAGAGGCTCAAGTGAGTCTGTGTGTAGTGGGACCATGAAGGAGTTGGACTCTTGGGCTGCGTTTCTTAGTGGTCACTGGGAAGAAATGCAAAACGCCAGTGATGGGAAATTTGCAGAGGCTGAAGAAGTGGGGAAGTGACAAGGAAAACCTCATCACAATGCAGAAAATGTAACTGGCTGCTGGAGTGAGGAGCATGGTATGGGATTCTCTGTTACTGCTATTTTAGAGTCAAGATGGTCTGCACTTGAATTAATGCAGAGAGTGAAATGTACTGGGGAATGATCAAGCGGTGGCTTGTTTGCACTTGAAACGCAGTTCAGGGTGTGGTTCTCTGATACTGTTTGAATGGATTTAAGGCTCCTGCTCCTGGAGCTGTGCTGCAGCAGCCCTGGGGCATTTGGAGGTGTGATGGACAATGTGGAATGGGAAGGTACACGGTGCTCTGCTGCTGGGCTCTCAGAGCCTTCCTGCCTGAGGCACTTCACCGTGACACCTTTACCACTTTGTTACTCCTTACGCCAGGTATAGACAGTCACTACTGTCAGAGGTGTAAAGGTAAATTTAAAAAAAGCAGCCAACTCTGTGTTAGGGTGCTTCAGTCTGGAAAGGTTGTTATGTGAGCAGCAGGAAGAAGGTGAGTGGAGGCAAATTGTTCATTCCCTTTCCATTTCGGAATTAGGAGGCAGTAAAAGAAACTAATACGGACAATCTTGAATTTGAAGGAAGTGGCTTTACACAATGTGTAATTAAGTTGTGGGAACTCCCTCCAACAGGATGTTGTGTGTGCTGGAAGTTTACATGGGTTCAAAGGGAGTCTGGACAAGCTCATGGAGGAGAAATCTGTTTGAGGTTACCAGATTCATGGGAACCACATCTGACCCAAGAAGGTCCTGACCTGAAGGCTGGTGAGCATGCAGGGAGAAGCTTCTTGTTCATTTTTCCTCTTCTCCTTTAGTGCTAGAATTCAGTCCTGAGCTTATCTGAAATGCCAGGCACTGAGGTGGAGAGACCTAACTCCTAAGTCTATGTCCCTGTTTCCATGTGTGTACACCTGTAGTCTGTGAGTCTCTAGGTGTAAGTTTAGGTGCAGAAACAAGTTGGTCCAGTGGTCAGTGTCCATGTTGGAGCTGCTTGTGGGACACAGTGCTGGGTGTAGAGGGTTGCACAGGTCATGATTTGGGTGTTTTAACAAAAGATAGCTTGTGTGTTCCTGGGAGCACTTGGCAGTGCTGAAGCATCATTCTTGTAAAGCATGGGCAGGTGCTCTGTACGTGGAAGGAGAGCAAAGCAAAATGTTTTACTCTTTCCTGTGGTGGTTAAAAATCAGGCAAATTTCTTAGAATCCAAACCAATTTTCTTCTCCGAGAGGAAGATAAATTGTGTGTTGTCACACAGGATTTTTCCTGAAGAGGAAGGCAAGGGCAAAGGCTGTAATGTGATAGGATGAATCCTACTTTGAGACTTCACATGCTATCTCGGATTAGACTACTGTGTCCGTATGACCCTCAACACGGATCTAGTGCTGACAGCTGATTCAAGTTTCCTCCAAAACATTGCACTGGCAGGCTTTATACTGCATGAGCAATCTCCTGCCCCATCACAGCCATTGCAGAGACAGCATGAACAACCCTGTGTCCTTAACGAAGATGCACAGTATGCCCATGCCTATTAAACACCTATTGTGTATTTTTGGATAACTCTTAATGACTGTATAAAATTATTGAGTCATTAAGGGTTCACTAGGGCTGGCAACCAAAGTTGCTAAGACCTAATGCAGTTAAGCTGACCCTTTTCCCAGTTCTGGTGATGTAGTACAAAGAGGCTTGAGCTGGTTATTCATGGAGTTAGCTGAGACCTGGGGAGGTTTATTAGCTGGGGGTGAACACAGCTATGCTGGTCCTGATTTAAAGCTGGCTCTGAAAATGTTCAGCTCTGTTTGCAGGGCACTTTTTCCAAACTAGTAAAACTTGCCAGGCTTGAGCCTGGTTGACACAGGCTGAATGAACTGTTATCAGAAAGCTGAACACTCAGCTTGCCCTATCCAAAGACCTTCCCAAAGGACCTGTGTTCAGTGTTTAATCCTGCTGGATACTATGCTGACCTTCTGTGTCAGTTTTTCAATTGTACTTCAGTCTTACAACAGAAAATTTCCATTTCTCTGTGGATTAAATTTAATGTGCAACATCAGTAGCATGCCCTATGCTTTGCCAGCTTTGGAACTTTTTTCAAGTGTTGGATTTCATAATGTAACCCTCTGAAAAAACCCCAGCAGATAGCTTTTTTCTCACCAGCTGCTCCCACATAGTGCTGTAGTTAGAAATAGGTCTATTTTGCAGTACTGTCAAACTGCTTTATGTACTGGCTGCAGTAAGGAATATAAATTTAGCTATTTCTCAAAGGCTTTGTTAGCAACACTTCAAATAATGTGGCTTTTTGGTTTATGAGTGCAAGTGTCCACAGGTAAACTTGGACAGAATTAAGAAAATCTCAATCCTTACAATGAAACGTGTTGACTGTCCCCTTGATAGAGGTGACCACATTCACAGTTTTAGTGTTTTTATTTTCGTGGCTTGGCATTGAACTGACTTTCCACCCCAGTAATGCTTGATTTCACGTCGTTCATGGTGTCAAAAGAGCAGATCGCTCTGAGCTCAGAGTGTGTCTGGTTTTACTGTCAGTGTGGCTGTACAGATCAGTTCGGACAATAAATAAGTGGTCACTTACAGCATATTTTGGGATATGTACTTCTTCCAGGATCTTTTAGGAACCCTGTAGCAGAAACATGGGTTGTATCTGACTCCTTTATGTGACTGAGTCACATTTTTTCTTAATGTTTTTTCTTACAGTCCCAAGGCTGTTGGCTTCCCAGTTTGCAGCTTCCCTAAGAGGTGAATTTGAGTCACAGTTTCTTTTACTTCACAACTATTGCTATGTAAGAGCAGGGGCCATCCTGTGTTGACTGTGTGGGGGGAAAATGGCATGATAGCACACAAAGCTGAAGGAAGCTGATTTAAAGTAGCAGGATTAGCATTTCAGCAGCAAGCTGCAGTATTTCTGATATTGTTTACGTACGCTTTCACTAAGGAGAAGTGAGCAGCGAAAAAAGATTACAGAGTTGTTGACATTTTCCATTGAGACTTTAGTGGAGGAGAAGGTTGAGATGCTTGCCTGCAGTTGGGAGATGTGGGAATCCTGGATTCTGTTCTAGAGGAACAGTTACATCCTTCTGCCCTTCTCCTCCTGGCCTGTTTGCCTGACCCCTCCCCATTCTCTGGTCATAGTCTTTGGACCACTTCACTCACTCAGATGCTCTGTGTTCAGTCTCTTTCTTCACTGGCTGTACACAGCTGCCCTAAAATCAGACCTGTTTGCTTCTGGGCTAACTTTGAACTCCAAACTGCTTTGCTAGTTCTCAGTGTTGATGCCAGACCTTGCTAGATGGCCAGAAGAAAACTGTAGGAAAAGCCTGCTCATCCCCTCTTGATCTCTGGAGTCTTTGGGAAAACTGTTTCTTCCTACCCCTCAGACTTGAACAAAAGTGAGTATATTTTAAGAGTAAATGCAGGTACTGAGGCAGAGGCAGTTGAGGTACTGGGACAAAGTCAGTTCTCCCTTGTGGTAGGTAGAGGGCAGGGCCGGGCCTCACTGGTCAGGGTGGGGGACACTTGAGCTCGGTTTCTTCTTCTGGTCCCTCAGCCCAGCTCTTGTTCCTCCTGCTGCTCAGGGCAGGGCTGACTGAATGAAGGGGAAATGAAGCAAGTGAGAAGAATGCCAGGCTGCAATTCACTCAGCAGCAAACTCCAGTGCTGCGTAGAGGAGTGAGCAGCAAGGCAGTCTTTCTAAGATTTCAAAACCTTTACCTTCAAACATTTTGGTTTTAAGGACTTCAGCAAGATTAGGTGGGAAAGGATTTAAAGGATGTTCCCCCTCCACCCTCTCCCAGCGTCCTTACTGCATGCTGACTGCTCCTGAACTGCTTCTGCTGAGTTCTTGCTGACATGCAATAATCCAGAAATGTATTTTTGTTACAAAACTCTGCATTATACAAAGGATCTGCCCATATAATATAGCAGGCAACATAAAGTTACTAGTAGTTAATTGGTAATTACATTAAATATAGCTGTGATGCCTATGTGATGATAAAGGGCTGTTTCTTCCATCAGTTGTTTTCTCCAGCCTGAGATCCAGAGTGAGACAGACAAACCTGGCATGTTTGTTGCCAGCCTATCCAACTTCAGAACGTCAACACTGTGTCCACAATCCTCTCTCGTGCTGTGTGGCCTTGGGACCTGCAGGAGAGGAGGCACTGGAAAAGTTGTTCTTGGAAAAATATATAGCGTGCTGAAGAGGCAAATTCCCTTGCAGTAAACAGTCATACTTGGGGGGAGTATGTTTAAAACATGAGAAAAATATTTTCCCCATTTCTGATTCTTCTGAAGTATTTGGTGGATTCCCTTAACAAGCAGGGCTTTATGCTACAGGAGCGTCACTGCACTTAGAAACAGCAGCCTCCTGTAACAAGGATATTAGTGTGGCAACTCAGCAAACAGGAGCTCCTTGTGTTGTAACCTTCTGTGATGTTAGTGGGATTGGGTAAGTGATGTCTAAAGCTCCTGTAATACCTGTGAAAGACACTGGCCTCGGCTGGGGAAATGTCATAATTGACTCTCTTCCATTCAGATGAGTCACTTGAGTCATGTTGTGAGAGTTTCCACTTTGAATCTAGCAGACTAGCTGGTTGTGAGAATCCTATAAATGCAAAGGTGGGAGGAGTGGCTCATTTAAGAGTAGGAAAAATTGCAGATCTCCTTGCTGCAGAAGACAGCACAGATTCTCCCAGAAGATCACTGCAGCCATTCTGCTACACTAATTGGGATAGAATATTTCTTACTCAATGTTCTGTGTGCATCATCAGTGATGCAGTTCCAGCAGCTTTCTGGGTTTATTGGACTTTCCCTGCTCTATGTGCTGTGTAAAAGGATGAACATGTAGTACTTGTGTTCAGTTATAGTGAGGTAGTAGTAGCTTGGGTTTGGTCTGTTTGTTATACACTTTCAGGTAGTTCATAGAGGTTTTTTAGCTCTAAATGTAGACATGTATTCACTGGTGAAAAGCTGTGCTGCAGCAAATAATAAATTGTGTGTAATGTGCATCTTAAATTAAACTCTTTAGGCCAGCAAAGTGCTTTGATTCCCACATACTGCTGGTACAAATTTGATGTATTTCCATGTTTCAGAATACTTGCTGAAGAAAACCAGAGCATGTCAGAATGCAGCAAAAAGACCTGACTGCTGTGAATGCTGTTAGTGTTGTCCTTGCGACATGCACCACTAAGATGCAGCTCCATTCTAACAATCCATTTTTTTCTCTATTGTGCTACCAAGATGTTGTTTTTCTGAGTGTTTGCCAGACTTGACAACCCCTTACAGCTGCCCACTGGAGAGGAATGTATTTATTTTAGCTAAAAATAACTAGCTGAAAAATGCTGATCTGTACACTGAATCCTCTAAATTAGGAAATTCAAGGAATTCCTAAATTAGGAAGTGTTCAAGGTTGGATGAGGCTTTGAGCAACCTGGTCTAGTGAAAGGTGTCCCCACCCATGGCAGGGGGTTGGAATGATATGATCTTTAAGGTCCCTTCCAACCCAAACTATTCTATGGTTCTTTGATAATGATAGTAGAAAGAAGTGTGTGTGATGTTTGGTAACTTCCTTCTGAGGTGGATGGAGGTATCTATCTAATGATCAGAGCTGACATCCTGAGGTGTTTATATCTACCCAGCATTTATAATCTGAAAGTTGGAGATCATAAGTGGCGATCTTTGCCTCCTGAATTGAATTTTATACAACACGCTTGTTCTAGAAGGTAATGCTGTGGAAGGTGAAACTAAAGTTAAAAAATACAAGGATGCCATAGGTCACCAAAAAATGATAATGTGGTTGAGGCTTCTTGTGATGGTCCAGAAGGATCCTCTAGAAGCTGGTGATGAGGGAATTTTAATTCCCTAGATTTCCAGTGTACTAGATGGAAAGGACTGTTGGGCAGGTTTGATACATCCTGGTGACTTCCCTGCACAGAACTCTCTGAGCAGGAGAGCCGTATGGGGCGGGTCCTGAGCAGTGGGAAGGAAGTGGTTGAGCACATTCTGCTGAAGGGCATCTTGCATCCAAATGATGTCAACACATCTCAGGAAGCATTCAGGCAGAGTTTCATGATAGGCTTTTCTAAGGAAAAAGATACTGAGGAGATAAAATAAAGCTCCTGAAATAAGTTTTTTGTATATATCCATAAATTTTTCAAGCTTTTTTAGGGAAGGATTTGTAGAAGGTCTGCATTAAATAATTGGTTTGTAGTTTTTTTACACAGTTGTAGTTTCTTTGTAGACTTTAGGCATAAGTGTGTAGAAGGACAAAGCATAAAATTCAACTGGCAAGGAACACTTAAAAAATAATCTGAGTGACGGAAGTATTTAGAGAAAGATAAAGGAAGAGTTGATCTGATAATCCATTGAAAAAGAGTTATCTGTAGGTGATGCCAAAAGGTCACCCACCCTGGGTGCTATTGCAGGTAACTCAAGGCATCATGGGCCAGTCCCAGGCACTAGCACAGAAGGGAGGAGGAGGGAGGATAGCAAGGAAGGACAGGTTATCCCATTCCCTCAGCCTCCCACTGTGTCTCCAGGGTGGTATCATCAATGGCCTAGATAATTATCTGGGAATCATTACTATTAAACTTGCATGTGACAGACTATAATTAAGCTGGAGGACAGAGCTAGAACCTGAAGGTAGAATAAGATATCAGTCACTGTAAGGATAGATAAAAGCCTGGCAGTGGATATTCAGCTGTGTAAAGAGAGAACTACTCACTCTATAGACATCTGAATGTAAAAAACGTCTCTGAGCTATCAGGAATTAAAAACTGACTGTATCAAGTGTTGTCTTCTGGGGAAGGGAAGGAGAAAGAAAAAGACACATAATTCCAGATTGGTGTTTAAGCAGCAGGGTATCCCAGAAGATCAATGAAATTAATCATTCAGCTCTGGGCAGTCTTTGTAGAGCCCTAATACTGGATTCAGCTTTTGGGCTCCACGCTTTGGTAAATTTGTGTTGATTGGACTCTGTCCAGAAGGGAGCAATGGGAAAGTCTAGGAAATATGATTTACAGAGAAGGGTTGAATAAACTGGCATTGTTTTGCCTGAAGAGAAGACTAAATGAAGGCATGTATTCTCAACTGCACTGGGGAAAGGGAATAATCCATTTCCTTATGGCCATGAAAAACAGCATAAACAGTAATGGGCTTATATTACTTCAAAGAAGGGTGAGGGTACACACTGAGGGAAGTTTTCTCGTAGTAAATATTGTGGAGCACAAGAGTAGATGTGTTCAGAGGTTTTATAGGACTTGAAGGGCAGATTAGCCAAAACTGACATTAAATAGAAGTTACAAGTAGTTTATCTTGAGTTGGTACAGAGGACAGATAATTTCCAGTTCTGTGAAATTAAAATACTACCATTGGTAGAAAGTATTCAAAACCATCTAAAACGATGGAGAGAAAACTTATATAAGGCTTGAATCATTTAAAACCTTCCACAAATGTAAAAATAACCCCAAGTCCCTAAGGTAAATAACTTTAATTTGTGTACATATATATTTGCAAAGTGAAAGAAACTCACTTTAGAAACGGATTTGGATCAGTGGTGATTTGAGCAGTGGTGTCTGACAAGGCTGTCCTTTACCTTGCTGCTTGGTGGGTTGAAGTGGTACCTGGAGCATTCTCTGTACCTGGAGCAGAAGTACAGAATCTCTGTAATATCCACTGCTTCTTCACCACGTAACAGTATCAAAGTTTGCTTTTAGATGGTAGTTTTACCTTTTCACTTAATTTCATGAAGCAAGAGAAGAGGTGAAAAGGATAAAATGTTTTTGCTGTGTCCTTCAAATCTCTCCTGTGCTTCTTTGAGGCCTTTTCCCCTTGCCAGCAGCCCTGGTCATCCTCATAGAACTCTGTGCTGGGTTTGTCCTAGCAAAAGTTAACTCACAGGGTGCTCATTTTGGTCATGCAGTCATAGGTATTATGGTGGCGTTGCTGTTTGCTCCATTTCCAGGAAGCTTCCTGGGATGGCTAAGCAGCTTCCCCTGGACGGCCTTTATATTATGGAGAAGAAAGTCGTTGTGGTTCTGTCCTCATTGCACTCCCGTGCAGCCAGGTCACTCCCTAAATCTCTGGCTTGTCCCTGCACTGGTCACAAGTAAACGCCTGGAGAAGAGAGAGAGCAGGTACATACATAGTGCTGGTTTTGTTTGCTTTGCCAGATCAACCATCTCCTTCGGCCCCACCCTGACTCCAGGCTTTCCTTAAACCTTTCAGACTTTTGTACTGTCTTTTTGAGGCCAGAATTGCTTATGACCAGGGCATGGATTTGTATGGTCCTGATACAGATCAGTACATGGCACAGCAGAGATCTGTGTGGAGCACCACGGGGGTCTCCACTTCTGAATACCCCCTTCACTCACTGCAAGCTGACAGCAGGCTCTATTAACCTGGGAGCAGCGATGCCCAGGAAAGTGGGCTGAGGAGTGAGATGTGTCCTGCCAACATCCCTTGCAGAGTGGTGGTTGCAATCTGAGGAACTGGTTACCTTTAGATCCTTCTGTTGGTGCTCTGACATGGCTCCTCAGTCCAGCTGACTGGCACTTTGTAGTTAAGACAATTCAGTCTGATAAGAAAATGTTATTGTCCTTAAATGGAAGCATCTTGTATATGATTCCCTGGAATACACTTCTGAGAGGGTGCCCTGGGACAGTGTTGCTCACTCATTCGTTATCTCTGGGTGCTCCTATCTCAGCCTTTAGAACAGATCAATAAATGCTAAACCAGGCCACTCTCCTCTCCTTTCTATTATTCTTGCACCTAGTGGGCTCACCATGCATTGATAAGTGCTGGGGAGTGTTTTTTCTTAAAAGGACGGGAATCTGAACTTACCCAAGTCCAAATATGTCTCTCTAATGGACACGTAGAATCAATTTTAAAGATCTTATTAATTGAAGACTCGCCGTTTATTAATTATTAGCATCTCAGTTAAAAGCTGTAGCAGTTGCATTAACAAGTCATCGTTTTGTTTTTCAGCTATGGCAGCCATTCGAAAAAAGCTGGTTATAGTGGGAGATGGTGCCTGTGGAAAGACCTGTCTGCTGATTGTATTTAGCAAAGACCAGTTCCCTGAAGTATATGTTCCCACCGTCTTTGAAAATTACGTAGCAGATATTGAAGTGGATGGAAAGCAGGTATGTGAACCCTTCTCTAAGAGCCAGAATAAACTGTTGTTTGTTCAGAATAGCATGGAGACATCTACGCTTCCTTAATATGTGGTTAGCACATGTGCTTAGAGCTTATGTTGTAAATATATTTTTAAATTTTAAGTATGTTCCTGTGGAACATCCTTAAGTATGTGGAAAAAAAATAGTGGCCTTGCTAGAACGTGCTTATATCCAGTGTTTGTTTAACAAGGTGCTTCTAACTGTACACAGGCTGAGGTTCTAAAAGCTGTGCAGTCTGTATGGGTAGAATGTTTCAGCAGGTGGGAGGAGATGGAGCAATGCAAAGATGCTGAGGACATGGGACTACTGGCCTTTGGAACAGAGTCCCTGTTTTGATAAGGACCTGGTATTTTGATTAACAAAGACTAATTCCTGGAGGGTTTTTTTCATACCCACTCCTGGCAACATGCAGCATCCTTCTGAGAACAGATGACAGACAGGTTGATCAAGGGGTTTGATTTTTGTAGTGTACATCAGCGTCATCTCTCCTGCTTGTCTGAAGGAACACAATTCATAGCAGCCAAGTGTAGCCACAGCTCAGTGAGCTTCACCTTTAGTTTGTACTTCAGTAAATTAATCATTAAAATATTTTATTTTAGTTTTAAATACTTTGAAAATCAGTTTTTAATCAGCGGGACCTCTTGAATCCTTTTGTTTACCATACAAGCAGACATGTCAGACACGTGCTCCAAGGGGCAGCTGTAGGCTGCTCTCTGATCCCTGGGTAGGTTGCCTTCTGCACTTCTGTCAGCAGGGTGCTGGGTGATGTGCAAACTTGTCACTTTCCAGGATACTCCAGAAGCACACAAAGCAGGAACTTTGCACCTCGAAAGCTCAGCTATTTACAACCCTCTCAGACAGCCACAGCCTCATGGGTAGTGTAAGCACACAGAGCTGACTCTGCCATGGGACTGCAGGTCAAGCATGTGGCAGATTTTGGTGCTGAGGGTGCTGAGCTTCCCTGTTTTGTCCCTGGCTATGACACTGCCTTTGCTCTGGGCTCAGGTACAGCCAGGACATTTTTCAGTCCATTCTAGTTCAGATGCAGTGACTGATGGATTGAAATCACTCACTTTTGATCCTGACTGGAGAAAAAGAGGTTTTTGAACTAGTTTTGGACTTTATGTTAAATTTGATTTCCTACTGTTGCAGGGATGGGTTATTTGTGGATTTAGTCATGATAGTTCATGCTATTTGAGTCTAAAAAGAGCTTTTCTCTCCCATAATGTGAATCAGTAAAAGAAAATTTACTTTTAGACTAATATTAGGACATGTTTTTTTCCCCAAGTGACAGGTTCTACAGTTTCTGTATTGTATCTTAGACTCTTAAGGACTATTGTTTGAATTATGTATGATATCCATTTCTCTCTCTTATCACCAAGTCTAACTTCCTCATTCCCTTCTTCCTGAATCTCTGTATCTCTGAACAGGGAGTCATGCCCTGTCAGCTGTATGCAGCCAGTGAAGAAAAATAGCATGAGCAGCTTTAGCAGTATCAGCTGATTTTTGTAACTAGAGGATATATTTTACCTAAGCTCTTGGTCTTCAGAAAATTTGATGACAAAAATTGGTAGGAGAGTAGTGCTTAAGCTTCTTCTGTTTGACAGCCACTTACCTCTGTCTTCCTAGAAAAGCATTACCAGAAATGTCCAGAAGTCATATGAAGACAAAGAGGTGATGGTAGGAGATGTGGTTTTTAGGAGCTGATTCCAGTGTCATGTGAGGGAACCATCAACAGACAACTTTTAAAAATATGAACATTTGCCACAGAATTTACATTTGAACTGCAGAGGTGATTCTGAGAGGAGTATCTCTGACTGAAATACAGAAGATTAGTTTTCTGTATGCATGCAACTTAAGGCTTTGTCTCTTCACAATTTAAATGGATAGTTGCATTGCACATACAGGCCCATGACTGAGTTCCAGTTCTGCCCATCTGTCTATCTGAGCTGCTGTGGACTTTTTTCCTGGAATTTTTGAATGTAAGAGTTTAAAGAAGAAGGAACCCACTCCATTGCGAAGGCAGATTCATCAGAGAATCTCAAGCAAGAGTATACCTAAAGAGCTTGATTATAGTTTTTAAAGTTCTTTGCTTTAAATGTTGGCTATTCCTTCTACAGTTTTAAACAATCCTGTTGGGGTGTTCTCCCCTAGCTCCAGCAAAAGTAGAAATATCAAGAACATTAAGTACTTTACTTCTTAGTAACAAGAAGCTTTACACACAAATCAGTTTTGTTAAATTTGTGCACAAATAAGTACAGTCTTGACATTTCTTAGTCACTACAGGTTCCAGCTGTAAACCCATTGAGAATGTACATAATCCTAAAAAGCATATACTTAGTCCACTTTCACTGAAAACTGGTATTTCTGGGATGCTTGTCAGAGAGTTTCCCAGCCCTTTGGAGCTGATTCCCTTTGATTCTTCTGTCTTGCTTTTCTGCTGGTAGCTTTTATGTCCTTTTAGAGAATTGACAGTGGTCCTAGGCATAAAGAAAAGACTCTTAAGCAGCAATAAGTTAATTTTTGGAGTTGCAGAATGTAAAATTCCTAATAGTTCTCCTGTCAAAGGAGAACCTGTAGTCTTCTCCTTTTGAGTGGTATTGACTGAAGTATTTTATTCACTCCTGTTGAGTTCCTGACTTCTGAATCAGAACTTTCCTGGTGATCTGACTGACTCCTTGTCTTCATTTTGCAGGTTGAGTTGGCTTTGTGGGATACAGCAGGACAGGAAGACTACGATCGACTTAGACCGCTTTCTTATCCAGATACTGATGTTATACTTATGTGTTTTTCAATTGATAGTCCTGATAGTTTAGGTAAGTAGATCTCTAACTGAATCAGAACCGCTTCTCTGTGTCAATATATTCCCCTTGGAAATTGCACTGTAGAATACATTTTCCCTTGGGAGCTTTCCCAGTTTCAGAATTGGTGCTGGTTTAAGTGTGTAGTTTTCAGACATTAAAGAGTTCTCCAGCAACGCTGAGCATCACAAGAGCTGCAGCCCAGACTGTAAAAATTCTCATCTGTCTCCTTCTTCCTGCTTACCAGTATCTGGGTGCCGGGGTCCCTGGGAGCAGTGAACTGCCAGGCAGCTTTTCAGGTGTGCAGCATCTAGAGGCCAGCACACCTGAGAACTCCAAGTGCAGCTGCAGAGTTGATGTTTTGGCTGTAGTGCAAAAACTGGCTTCAAAATCCTTGTCTAAGTTGTTCCTTCAAGCAAGAAAATATGCCATAATACATAATAGTGAATGTCTCTTCAAAAGCTGAATGGAATTTCATGAAGATAAAAAGGGGTTATGCAGCCTGCAGGTACATCCACTGGTGAATCTCAAATGTCTAAGAGCTTATGAAAGCACAGCCAGATGTTTTAGGCTGTTCAGCACTTCCTGCTATATAGAATTTGTCAAGGTTTTGCTTTCAAAAGCCCTGAAGTCCTCCTTTCACTAAAAAAATTAAGTCATGTAGGGATGTGAGGTAGAGGTTGCTTGTATATGAGAACAAATTCATTTGCTGCATGTAGGGAGAAATGGCAGATTGGAAATTACTTACACCAAGCCTTTGTTTCTGTGTATCTGTAATTAGTGTGTTGAACAGTTCTGCTACAGTAAGGGGAGAGCTGAGAGAAGTTGTTTTGTGTTGCTTTAAGAAAAGAAGTGAGGTTAAAATTTTGGCTTCAGTGTTGTGCCCATCTCTAGCTTCTGGAGGTAAATAAACTGTTTCTCTTGAAGTAAAGTATTCTGTAAGTTTCTACTCCAGAATTCTGCATGGTGTTCTTCGAAGTCCCTTATGCTAACCCTTGTCACATAGCTGCTGAGAGAAACCAAGATATTACATGTCCCGCAGCCTTAAAATTACCACAGACAGGCTTGTCTTTTTTGGTAACACCAGAACAGGTCTATTTGCTTCTTTACGAAGAGTAGAAAAAAGGGCATCGGTGTGGATTATCAAGCTACAACAACTCAGGCAGCATGTAAAAGCTTTAAAATAAAATTCTCCCCAGAAGTGGGGTTTTGTACAGTCATGCCTCTATTTATTTTCTTCAGAAAACATCCCAGAGAAGTGGACCCCGGAGGTGAAGCATTTCTGCCCCAACGTGCCTATCATCTTGGTAGGAAACAAGAAGGACCTGAGGAATGACGAGCACACAAGACGAGAGCTGGCCAAAATGAAGCAGGCAGGTTCCTTTCAGAGTCTTACAATAAATGGCAGAAGCGTGTGATGGTTGTAGCAGAGCATTAAACAGGCACCCACAGCTGGCTGCCAGTTTCTGTGGGCTGTGTGATCAACAGCTACCTGTGGCAGACACCAGGGAGTATCTGTTGCCTTTAACTGAGTGGGGGTTCTCATATCTGAAGATTTAGTTCTAGAAAAAGGCATCCTCAGCCATCAAAATGGCTGTGTTGGGTTACTTAGCTTCTCTCAGTCCTGGAGAGATGGATTCCTGAGGTAGAAAGGAATTTATATGGGGACATCAGCACATCAGTGCATGCACTCTGGAGCTGGTTTTTGTTTGGTGCGTTCAGGACATGACAGCAAACACTTTTATTGGTGGGTGTTTTAAGGTAATAACCACAGGTGCTGTTGCTCATTCCTGAGCACACCACGAGATTTCATTATCTGACTGAGCCTGAAACACCCAGCTTGGGTATGGGACTGCAGATGCTCTGTTCTGTCCCAGATTTTTTGCACCTGTAGCACATTTGAGGGTTTTATACAAAGACTGAGGCATTGATTTGGGGATTTGTTCACAGGCTTTTTTGCAGTGGTAGCAAAGAGTTGCATAAATGTTTCATCAGGAATAAGCAATCACTTGCTCAAGTTTCAAAAAGTCTCGCAGCTTTCAAGCTGAGAGGTATCATAAAACTGATCGTGTCCTCTGGCATTGGATTTTTAACTAACCAATTCATTATGTGCACTTAATCCAGAAATTCCTTTGCATTTGTTGGGAAGCTGGGTGGAAAAGGGAAAAGCAGAGTAGGTTTGGGTTGTTCTCACCTGCTGCTTTTGTGCTTTTCCAGGAGCCTGTCAAACCTGAGGAAGGCCGGGATATGGCAAACCGCATTGGTGCATTCGGGTACATGGAGTGTTCGGCAAAGACCAAAGACGGTGTGAGGGAGGTGTTTGAAATGGCCACTAGAGCTGCTTTGCAAGCCCGGCGTGGCAAGAAAAAGTCTGGGTGCCTTCTCTTATAAAGCGTGGCCAGAGGAAGTTGGCCAAAGCAGCACCCTGCACTTGAGTAATTTTGAAGTGCTGTTTATTAATCTTAGTGTATGATTACTGGCCTTTTTCATTATCTATAATTTACTTAAGAGATTTAAAAATCGAGTCATCTTGCTACCAGTATTTAGAAGCCAACCATGATTTTTATAACAATCTGCATCAAATTCATCTGTGCACCCAAGGTTAACCTCAACATTCCTCTAACAAACCTTTTCTGCACTCACAGGATATGCCAGGCGCTAATTGAAGACAATTCTCTATCTTCTTTCTTCTCTCTAGAAAGAGAAAAAGCTGTCAACACAGAGGATTGGTCTGTAACTACTTTATAACTAACGTCCTATTCTAATTGAGTACAACCGTTACATGGCTGTATGGAATCAAGAGTAGCTTCAGTGCTATCACATTTAGGAAGATCTGATTTTCATGGCTTGGTGTAAAACATTAGTTTGAAAATGTGATCACTCTGAAATGACCAAGTCCCATTCAGCTAAGGAAAAGTGAGGGTTCTGTGGTTTCATGTTAGTTACCTTTTAGTTACTGTGTAATTAGTGCCAGTTTAAATGTATGTTACCAAAAATAAATCTATTTACCCCAGCTTAGATGTAGTATTTTTTGTATAATTGGATTTCCTAATACTGTTACTTGTAACCTCTGCGTTAAGGTGTTCTGGGTTTTTTAAGAAACTGTATTTGAAAATAAAGTCCGATGGAAAGCAGCTGATCCTCTTCCCCTGTTCATTTGTAAGTCTGACCCATTTGAATGATTTGAGTGGTCTGCACACCTAGGAGGAGTTTTTTCCATAACATGCTGTAGGGATGAGAAAAAACAGCCTGCTCACACTCAAAGCTTCTGAACTGTTCAGTTGCCTTAAATTCATTGCTGGACCCAGTTTCAAAACTTTAAAAAAAAAAGAAACTTTTTGTGTAAGTTTGGTTACCATGTAGTGATCAGACTCCTAACCTGTGAACTTCTTGCTGTTCTGCAGCCAACTAAACTCTTTCTGTATTTTCATTTTTTCCAAGAACTAATAGAATAAAGGCAGTTTTCTAAGCTCCCTGTATCCTGGTGTCTGTATTCCTCACTCTGGGTTTTTGTCCCAGCATCTGACAGCCTGGATTAGAAATACCATTTTTGATAAAGCTGAGAGAGAATTCACTAAGCAGTTGCAAGTGCTTTAGTACTTATTTTTATTTCCCAGCAAGGGGATACCCATCTGCTGTTCACAGTGGTTTCCAAATGCTGCAGCAGAGCCGAGGTGCAGTATCTCACTTGGCCTCTGCAGTGAGCAGCAAAGCTCCCCAGGAGCTTTCGGTACTCAGATGAGAGTGCATCACAGTTGGGTTGGCTTTGTCAGTCCTGAGCATGGGACCAGAGGAGTAGGAGGAAGAGAGGAGCAGATGCAGTGTTGCTGTGTTGATGTGATGGTTTGCAGCAGCTGGGCTGCCCAGGAGCAGCGGCAGAGGTTTCACGTGGCAGGGTGTTTGCCATGGCATTGCATGAGGGATGCCTTCAAACGCTGCAGCATGGGCTGGGCTCGAGGTGTGGGCCCTGTGCTGCACCCATGCTGGAGAGTGGATTGTGCTGCTCCTGGGGAGGAAAGGCCAGGGAACAGCAGTGGGTATCTCCATGCTTACGCTGGTATTTACAGCAGCTGCTGCCGAGCTGAGAGCCTCCTTGCTGGGCTGGGTAGGAGGTGGTCCAGCTGCTGATGATAATCCATGTCTAAGCACCTGGCTGCATCCCATAATGGCCTACAAAACACCCATGTCACTTTTTCTTTTTTTTTTTTTTGGACAATTCCTGATTGCTTTTGCTGCAGCAAAGGAGAAACAGACCTAGCCATAGGAGCACCCTCTACCTCTGGTCCTTGTCCTTCCTTTTCAGACACAGATGTCCAGAGTGAAGTGTCTGAGAAGCCCCGTGGTGTCACCCACCCCACCCTTCCTTCCTTCCTCTCCTGGGTGCTTATCCTCCCCCTGCAGGGTGACTGGGTTGAACAGAGCAGGAAGTTCTCAGCTGCAGCCGTGGGGCTTTCAGGGAGAATTTAATTTGCTGGCCTGTTGTCAAGTTTAGTTGCTCATTTGCAGTTCCCTTTTTTGGGGGGGTTGTTGCAGTTGAGCAAATCTGGGGGTTTTCAGTCTTGCAGGGATGTGGGGTTGCAGTCTGGCCAGTTACAGAACAGCTCTTACAGGGATTTGGAATCAGGTTGCCTGTTCCTTAAAGCCTGTGGCTTTGTATCTGCTGCTGTTCTTCAACCCAGCAGTGACTGTTAACCCAGTGTGACTCTAAGCTTTTGCTGACCTACAGCAGCACCTCAGTTATCAGTCCTCAGCTTTCCTGCCATCGAGGGCTGGCAGCCTGGCTCCCTCTGGGTTCCTGCCACATCTGTCACCTCTGGAAGCCACATCTGCTCTGGATGAAACTGAGTTGAGGACACAGATGGCCAGACCTGACCTGGGAAATGAAGCTCAGCACTAATGGAGAGTGAATGATCCAGGCAGGCAAGGAGCTGTGGAAGAGGCAGAGGAAAAGCTAGGAGCCAAGTGCCAGCCCCCTGGGCAGGGGAGGGAGTTCAGTACTGCGAATGGGGACATGACATAAGCAGGAGGCCAGAAGGTGTGGTTCTGTAGCCTTTGTGATTACTCATTGTAGCTGTTAAACAACAATTTTTTGACCTTGTAGGGCAACTGTCGCTTGTCACACACCCCAGAAGGGGTCCCCTAAACCCATCTAGTCCCGCTGGAGCTTCTGGCGCTCCTCTGGATCCCAACTGAGCAGGCTCCACAGAATGTGTCCAGGCACAGGCCATAGCTCTGAGCCAGCGAGGAAGTTCGTTCCACGTCCTTGAAACTCACTCATCAAGGAAGGGAAAGCCCTGACCTGTGCTTCTCTGGAAAGGGCAAGGCCCTGAAAATAAACTCCCCTACGAAGAGTAACTCACTGGGACCAGACAGAGGACTGAAGGTGCCAGTCTGAGGTCAAAAGTGGCAGAAGAGATGTGCCTCTGCCCTAGAGGTCACCCTGAAGGGAAATTGCTCTTCTTCAGGAACTCTGGCCCGCTGTGCCCAGGGGTGGGTGAGGAGGAGTCTGTGTCGACTGTAACTGCCAATTTATTCAAAAGCAAACATGGATCATGTGCCTCTGCTCATTAGCTGTTTTCCAGCTCTGATCTCTCTCAGGACACTTGTCATGGCTCCTGCCATCACTGCTGCAACACACTGCAGGCCCCCAAAGATGCAAGATAATGAGGAAAGTCCCTAAAACTTGCCACAGCTGGGAACTGGAACTATTCCAGTTCCCAGTCATTGGGGCAGGTGCCAAGAGTGGCTCAAAGCAATCCCCCAGATCCTGCAGTCACCTGGGCACCCAGACGAGAGAGGGAGCATTATGTGGTGCCTGTTAGTGACAGCTGGCATTTCGTGACAAGTCCCTGCTCCTAAGCATGAAAGAGAGCAGACAGCAAGGGCGGGGCTGAGTGCATCCCCCCGCGGGGGCCCAGGCTGCCTTGGCTGGGGTCCAGGGCTGATAAGCAGCTGTCTGACCTTGGGCTGTTGTGAATGGAGCTCACTTGGCACAGATGCTGGTAGGAGCCTCAGCAGGGGCTCCCTGCTTCCCCCTGGGAGCTGCACTGGAGCTGAAGCCCTGGCTCTTTGTTCCTGCCGGTCTGTGCAGCTCCACAGTCCCTGCTGGTCCAACCCATGGACATGGCCACAAGGCCTGACCCCTACCTGCCTCTTCTGCCTCTTCACCCTGTGCTCTGGGGCAGGGCAGTGATTCACAAAGACCTGTGGAGGGACAGCTGGGTCACTTGCTTGGTATGAGCACAAGAAACAGCCCAGTTCACTTAGGGCTGCCTTGAATCTGTGGGGGAAAAAGCAGTTAATACTGCATGATGTAACACTCCTGAAAACAGACTGAAGCAGTTAGGCAAGAAATGGAAAAGTCAAGGATGGGGAAAAGCAACCCCTGAAGTTGAAGAAGGACCCTCCTTCTCTTTATCCAGTGACGATATACCAAGCTGTAACCCTGTGTGTAGATTTTATCAGCCTCAAAGAGGTGGAAAAATTATAGGAGTCTGAAGAAGGGAATTTGTTACCCCTCTTTCTTGTGCTTCCGCCCGCCATTCGTCTTCCTGATGCACAAACTGAAGGTGTTTTCTCTCTGCAAAGCCATGCGCGGTGGCAGTGTTGTCCTTGGAGAATGCTGCAGCCTTGGTGCCACACCGTGTCACTACCAAGGCTGGAACTCCTGGACTCCTTTGTTTTACTGCCTTTCCACAGCGTTTCCGAGGATCGGTGATACTTCCCTGTTAGCCGTGGGTTTTAAAACCTCCCCGCTCTGCGCATTTCACTGATCAACCCCCCCCGAGCCCCTCAGAGCCGGCCCGGGCCGGCTCTCCACGCCCCGCCAAGCCCGGGAGGCGCGGGCGGGCCGCGAGCGGGGCGATGCCCGGGCGGGGCAGCGCTCGGGGTCGGAGGCGGCTCGGGGCGGGGTCG
>WEKY01021782.1:236895-313423 GCA_013390045.1 Picathartes gymnocephalus
AGCGGGGCCTGCGGGCCGGGCCGGGCCGGGCCGGGCCGCGTCGCGTCGCGTCGCCGCTGAGGGGCCGCGCCGGGCGGTGCTGTGTGTTGCAGGTACCTGGTGGAGAGCCGGTGGTTCAAACAGTGGAAGAAGTATGTGGGCTTCGACAGCTGGGACATGTTCGGCGCCGGCGATCCCAGCCTCTTCCCGGGCCCCGTCGACAACGCGGGCCTGTTCCCGGGGCCCATCGACAACTCGGGCCTGTTCGGCGGTGAGTGCTGTGGGCAGCGGGGCCGCGGCTCGGGCTCGGCCGGGGAACTTCCCCGCACTGCTTTCGCTTTCGAAGCCGAGTGCTGGAGCGGGCACGCGGCCGCCGCCCTGTACGTGAGGGGACTGGCCGGGCTCTGCCTCCCTGGGAGCACTGGTGTTTCTTGGTGTCCTGGCAGTACGTGTGTGAGTCTGGAGAAAAAAACGTGCTGTTTGATGCTCTGCTCTCTGCCGTCTGTCTCCCTTTTAGATCCAGAAACTCAGAGTTTAAAAGAACACCTCATTGATGAGCTGGATTACGTGTTGGTGCCCACCGAAGCCTGGAACAAGCTAGTAGCATGGTATGGCTGCATAGACGGGCAGCAGCCTATTGTGAGGAAAGTAAGTATGATTGAATCAGCTTCTCCTCCTCCTGGTTTCATCTTTCGATCTCCATCAAACTTAGACGGTTTGTTTTGCCAGATGTCAGCTAAAACAGGATTCTCAGCAGCTCTTTGGAGATAATAACGTGATTCTTTTTGTCTTGTTTGAAACAACAACTTGCCTGTATTTCAGCTGAAATGCTTGAATATTCAGGGGTTCTGAGTTGATTGTTTAGTTGGGGCAAGAACCCTGAACCTTCTTCTGATTATGATTCTTTGAACCCGGACAGTGCTTTTATATTGTGGAATAGTTTGTACTTTGTGGACAGGTGTAAGTTGTTGGTCAGACTTGTATATCTTGCAGGACAGAAAGGATCTTTTAGTACAGATGGGTTAGGGGCTTTTTCTGGAGTCTAAGGTGATTCTTGTTTTCTCTTCCAAAATTGTGTGATTCTAAAATCTTTTTAAAAAAAAGAGATGGATATGTGGTTTTGTCCTGTAAGTCGTATTTTTGGTTGACAAATACAGTCATGTATGCATTCTGAGTATATAACCTGTTCTGGAAGGTGAAATTGGCAAGTTGTCTTTTTTTATTCCTGGAAATATGTACAGGTGAAAGGTTTTTTGTTTTTATTTCAGTCTTAGGTTTTTGCACTGACTAAATTGAGCAGTGCCAGTCTGTGGGGTCCATTAAAAGACTAACCACTACACCAAGTGTTGATACAGTGTTCGGAATTAATATCACTTATGTTTAAGTAGCACTATGTTGTAGGTAAGGGTTACTCCAAGGTGTGCAAGACCTAGGAAAGTGTGGCTCCAGAAGGGAAATAAGATCAGGAAGTGCCGATCAGTGATACTCGAATGTTGTCATTCAGTGTGGGCTAGAAATTGTATGTAGTAAGAAATTCTGATGTCTTCAGGACTGGTGAGTGCACCCAGGATCACCAGGTGACCTCAGGTTCATTCAGCTGAATAGACAGAACTCCCACGGAAGCAAGGAGTAGGGGAGGAGGAAATAATTAGAGCATATAAAGGAGATGTGGTTCTAGAGAAAATATAACTTCTTGAGTAATGGCAAGATTGCATTGAGAGGGAGAACTGGTACTGTTGCTGATCAGTGCCTCTCCAGGTTAGGGAGCTTTCCTTCATGAAATGGCTTATTACTTTCACAAAACCTGGCGTGTTATTGCACACTCCTTTCTCTGAAAAATTTGAACGTTGACAAGAAATTTGGGAGCTTTTGGGGAAACACTTGAGCTTAACTGCATGTGCCTTCTTTTGTTGGGGTATCTGCTGCTGCTTTCAGTGCTGTAATAACCAAGGGAGTAGAGCTCAGAGCTTGTGCTGGTTTACAGACCTAACATGCCAGGTTATTCTGGGTCCAGTTAAGAGGAAATTTTTAAAGTTTTGAATTGTTATGAAACTGTCAGTCTCTGTTGTTAACCTGGTAGCTGAAGGTGGTTTTTATATTTAAGAAGATGCTAAAATATAGCAGAATACTAGATTTGTGGGATGTAACAGCCTCTTACAAAAATCCAGAGTGGATCAGTGAGACACAGAAGCTGCAGTGGTGCACCTGAGTAGAATGTGGGCAGGATCTGGTTACAGTATTTCCCAGATAGCATTAAAAGTCAAGCACTTAAACTTGTGGTCCTTTAATGCTTTAAGCCTTTTCCTAAAGATGGATCAACTGTAATTCATACATTAAAATATCCATGAAAATAGGGTCTGGGAAGCAATTTTTAGGCATCTTTATGGTTTTAAAAGATATTTCTTCCATCTCTGTGTCTGGTGATCAGAGCCAAGTACAGGAGGATTAGACTAGATTTATTTGTGGTTCAGGTTTCTTTTGATGGTCTCAAAACATATTTTTGAGCAGTCATCTGTAGAGTCCCACTGGAAAGTGTATTAATGTGCTTCCTCAGCAGCTGAGTTGTGCTGAGATTGCTGTCCAATGGCATGACCTGAGTTGTGCTTTGGCAGAGAACAAGGAAGCTGGTCAGATGCTGTTTAAAAAACATCTGCAGGTGATTAGAGACTCCATTCCTCCATCCTAATGGACACAATGATCTGATCAGGAACTTCTTGGAAAGAGTTCTTTTCATTTCTGAATGTTGCTCTTGTTTCAAACTACAGAATACTGGAGAACAGGAAGTAACGTTTGGTGATATTCTGAAAATAAATGGAAATTTTTTGACTTGGTTTCTTTGCTTTCTTATAAAGAAGTCTGCTCTGCCTGTCAAGAAGCTGTTTAGGCAGGGAGCTTTACTTTCTGTTGTAACAGCAAAGTACTGAAGATCTTTCCAAATGTGTTTGTTAATTATTTACCTTTAAAACACCTTGCATATCTAGTACAATCTTCTAAAAGCAACAATCCTCAGGAGACGGAAGCATAATTTAGTGGAATTGTCACTATAAGTCTAGGTCTTAATTCCTTCTTTCTTTCCAAAGCTGGGTAGTTTTTTCTGTAAAATGTTAGGTGAAGATCATACCAACTCTGGTGTCACATGAATAGAATGGAATATTTCAGTTGCAAGGGACTTAATCATCTGGTCCAACTGCCTGACCAATTCAGGTCTGACTGAAAGTTAAAGGAAATTAAGGGCATTGTCCAAATGCCTTAAAAATTATACCAGCTTTTTCAATGAAATATGGTCTCAGTTTCAGAGGCTTTGTAGCTGCCAAGACCTCTGGAGAGTATTGAGGTGTGGGGTTTTCTTTTTTTTCTTACTCCTCCTGTTACATTGCAGTTGTCTCATAACTGGCTTGTGAAATGTGCTTTTCTTTCTGGCATAATGTGTTTTATGATCTGTAGGTGAAGAGTGGTGCCCAGTTTTAGGGAAGCCTTTTTAAAAATATGCTGGAGGCAAGTGGCATAAATAAATGTACCTACTGGGATATTCTCTCAAATGCAAAATCGATTCAGAAAAGTGCTCTGAAATAAAGCAATGTCATCAAAACTTCAGAGATACTTTTCTCTTCCTGCTAGGAGAGAGTAATGAGGAAGATTCTGTGTATCATGCAGAAAAATAATTAATGCTTTGGTTTTCTCTCTTCTGATAGAAGAGATTTTGCTCCAGTGTTCCAGCCTGGTTTCCTTCTTTACATAAAACTTAGCCAAAGACTAGAGGCAAAAGGTAATTTATTTTCTAGAATACTTTGTGTGATCAAATATTTTTCATGAGTAGTTAGCTGCCACTGTCAGTTCAACTGTGATGATGAACCTCTGGGACTTTGCACTGTGGAAGGAAAGCACTGGGATTTCCCAGTGTTTTTAAAAACCAAACAAAACCCCCCAAACAAGCTGGTGACTGAATCTAGGAGCAAATTAGTGTTCAGTTTATGGCTTGACTTGAAGTACTCCAAAAGGCTCACAGTATTTAGAACTGTGTACTTTAGAGGACTTCTCATTATTGCAGCTTTGTGTTGCTTTGTTCCCTGTGTGCAGGTGGTGGAGTATGGGCTGTTTGTGAAGCACTATAAGGTTGAGGTTTATCTCCTGGAGCTGAAGCTGTGTGAGAGCAGCGATCCCGACAATGTCATCAGCTGCCACTTCAGCAAGGCAGATACTGTTGGTAAGTATTTCTCTGATAGACGAAGCTGTGCTCTGAGGCTGTCTCCAAAGATAATCTCTGCCCTCCAGAACCTCCAGACTGGAGCAAATCTGACTTCTCTCTCTCTCTCATTGCTATATTTTTCCCATGTAAACATGTTGAATGTCAGCTGTTCTGTATCTGCATCACTAAACTGAAGAAGGCATCTGTCATGGTTTGACACTGGCCAAATGCCAGGCACCCATGAAAGCTGCTCACTCACCCTCCTGTGCCACAGCTGGGCAGAGGAGAGAAAAAAATTTGTGAAGAGTTCATGAGCTGAGATAAGGACTGGGAGAGAACACTCCAAGGGTAAAACAAGCTCAACTTAGAGGTGTAAAGTGTATGAAGGTATTATTAACAGAGTCAGAGGAAGATAATGAGAAGTAAAAATAAGCCCTTAAAAAAACACCATTTCTTCCCCCAGTCCCTCCCCTCTTCCCACCGGCAGCGCAGGGAGACAGGGCCTGGGGGTTTTGGTCAGTTTGTCACCTGAGGTTTTCTGCTGCTCTGTGAGAGGAGTCCTTGCCCTGTGGGACTGTGGGCAGACAGTTCTCTGTGAGCTTCTCTGGCATGGGTCCACTCTCAGGAGCAGCAGTCATGCCAAAACTGCTGCAACATGAGTCCCTCCCGCAGGCACACAGTCCTCCCAAAAGTGCTGCAACATGGGTCAGTTTTCCAGGGGGTGCAGTCCTCTAAGGACAGGCTGCTCCAGCCTGGGAGCAGGGCCCTCTCTCTCCACTGGGTCTTCCACTGGATCACAACCTCCTCCAGGCGTCCACCCGCTCCGGCATGGGCACCTCCCCCACAGGCCGCGGGTGGATCTCTGCATCCCCTGGGGATCCCCAAGGGCTGCGGGTGGATCTCTGCATCCCCCGTGGATCCACAGGGGCTGCAGGGGCACAGCTGCTTCACCATGGTCTCACCACGGTCTGCAGAGGAATCTCAGCTCCAGTGCCTGGAGCACGTCCTGCCCCTCCTTCTCCACTGACCATGGTATCTCCATGTTGTTTTCCTTTACATGTTCTCACCTCTTCCTCCTTCTCTGACTAGGAAAAAAACTGTGTGACATTGTTTTGATTTTCTTCTTAAATATGTCACCACAGAGGCATTACCAACCTCTCTGATTGGCCCAGTTTTGGCCAGCAGCATGTGCATCTTCAGACCATCAGGGATTGGTTCTACCAGACCAATGGTGGAAGCTTCCAGCAGCTTCTCACAGAAGCCACCTTTGTGGCCCCCCCCACCATCAAACACTGCAAAACCAACACAGCATCTTTCTGTGCAACTTGACAGTAATAACTGAAAACGTGAACCTGCGCTTTCAGATGAAGAGAAGTTGGCTTTTGGGCAGAAAGTTTTCAACGTGTTCTGCATGTTATTGGTTTGAGGGCTTGACAAGCAAATACATGACTGAAAACAGAAGTTTTTCATTCTTTCAGACTTAATATTAGACAAGCTATATGAACGATTATAACTTCCATAGTATGTTTTCTACTTGAAGGATCTTGAAGGATAAGTGATGCACCTCCTTGCTGAACAAATGTCTTAGTGTTTTTTTCAAAAGCACTTGTGTTTTAGGAATGTTGGTGTTTTTTTTTCTCCTGAACAGCTACCATTGAGAAAGAAATGAGAAAACTATTTAATATCCCAGCTGAGAAGGAAACCAGGCTATGGAACAGGTATATGAGTAACACTTATGAGCAGCTCAGCAAGCTGGATAGCACAGTGCAAGATGCAGGGCTCTATCAGGGTCAGGTAAGGGGCATAACTTTTTCTCTCTCTCTTTTTTTTTTTCCCATGTACTGCTTTTGCTGATGTGTACTTTTTTTCACTTGCTTTTATGTACTTAGAGCAAATATTGACAACGGGATTTGCTAATGCTTTTGCAAAATGTGTGACAGAGTTGCAGTTACCTTTATTACTTGCACTCTCTTTCAGGTTGTTTTAATAGAAGTGAAAAATGAAGATGGCACGTGGCCTGGACAGCATTGCCTGGCAAAGTAAGCAAGCATGTTCTAAAGGTTTCTGTTACTTTGTGTAGCTTGTTTGCTAGGCTTTAGTGACCACATGTTCTCTGTGAAAGCCTCGTTATCACTGCCTGTTGTGGCTTGCTTTGTTACGGTTATTTTGAAGGAGAGAAAAATCTCAAATATAAATATTCTTCAGTGATTCTGCTGCTGGTTTCTTTTCTTAGCAAGAGTGTGTTTTAAAGCCTGTTTCAAACAGGTTGTGTGAGGATTAAATAGCTTAGGATTTCTATAGTTTTTAGGAGACAAAAGTGCTATTTGTGTTGAACTAGTCTGCTTAAAAAGCTACCTCTGCACACTGTGCAGTGAAACAAATTATCATTTGCTGTTGTAGAACAGAAAGGATCTTGGAGTGTATTTCCAAACCTGCCAGTAGTGAATGCTCAGAGTTCTGGTAGTTCCCACTTAAAAAGGATATAGAAATAGCTGACCAACAACCCTCCCCACAAGAGACAATTATAGAAGCCTGTAAATATGACACTGATTCAGTGCTGTCTGATTTAGAGAAGAGATGGGTAATTGCAGGGCTTGGTGAAATATTGTGTGTATAGAGTGAATGGTGTAGAATGGAAGTTGCTTGAAATGATAAGGAGCTGCTCATACCAAGTCCTGCTACAGAAAGTAGAATTTGATGACTTTACCTGTTTGATGCCTACTTGATTCCCAGGGGCCATCAGTATGGATAAAGAAAATGCTTTCCTGTACAATACAGTTAACTTACAGAACTTGCTGACAAGTGATCGCATTTGAAATCAAGATACACTAGTGTTAAACTTGAAAAATTGATCAGATAGGTTAGTGGAAACCTATTTTGAAACAGTACTTTCAGAGATCATACTGTGTAAATGAATCAGAAGAATGCCCATGGGATTACAGTGAACTTTCTATAGGAGCATCATGTGAAAAGCAACTAAACATTGATATCATGTACCTGGTTGACAGTATGGGAGAGGCAGCTGTGCAAGACTAGGTCTTAACCTTTTGTTTCCACATGAAGCAAAGGTAAAAAGGAGCTGTGTAGCATCCTAGGTCCTCAGAGTAGTCCTTTGTCAGCAGCTAGTTTGGTATGTAAAGACTTTGATTTAACTTCTAGTGATACATAAATGAAGGTGGTTATTGGTATGCAGATTAGTATTTTCTAATGACATAAAAATATTTACTTATAACGTGAAACTTGTGAAATTGTTTGACTTGATGCTGATAATGGCGGCTGAATGAATTGTATTAAGTGATACATACAGGTTTATCTGTTCTTTTGTACTTTGTCTTGTGCTTCATCCTATCTCAGACAGACTTTTGCTTCAGTGTTCTATTTCTCAGCTGCAGAAAATACATGGGGAGCTTAATATTTGGAGGGTTTTTTTTCTGGGCTGCATCACTTCAATGCTGAAAACTTATGAGAGTTTTTCCCGAATTTAGAGTTTTGATGATGTAAACCAAACAGGATGTAGAGCTCTCCACTGTTGATAGAGAAATGCTGAGCACCTGCATCACTGTCCAAGTGCCAAAAGAGGTTCTGGAAAGCTGGGAGTTCATATCCTTCCTACTTGCAGAGTGTGCAAAGTGACCGTGGGGTTGGGTGGGTTCTGTGTCATCAGGATTTTTCCCCACCATTTGCTGCTTGTCAGAGGCACTGGCCCCCTGCCAGAGGAAATAGCTTTCCACAGGTTTGGCAGCCATCCTTGTGTTTCCCCAGCCATCAATCTGGCTGACATTTTACGGGAAAACTGCTCTTAAACTCCACAGCAGTCCTTTGGTGGTATATTAAGGCTATGCTTGGCCACTGCTCTTTGTTAGTTTGCTGCTCCCTAAAGAGCAAAATACTTTCTTATTGTCTTTTGAAACTGCTTTTACTTCTAGACAAGATTTCAGAAGAGAGAACGGATTATATTTATTCTAGGAATTTCAAAATTAGAGGCATACTTTGTTTCTGATGGGAGATTGTATCAGTGACTCGGTGGAAGTTAGTACTCTTACATTGTTACTTACAAGGCTCCCAAATAAAGTCCTGAGCTAGCAGAATTCCATCTCAGCCCTAGCACACTTTTTTTTTTTTATCCTGGATATAGTTTTTTTAGCAAAAGCAAACAAGAAGTTGTGTCAGATCTTTAAAAATAACACCTTTTCCATCAGGCATTGTATTTGAAAACTGGAGTGAGGTTGTATTTAGCATCTGCCTGGTAGCTGTCTCTCTTTCCAATATGTAGCGGTAAAATACCTTTTTGTTCTTTGGTTGGAGAAAGAATTTTCCTGCTGTTTCCTCTTCCAGCTCCTCTGTTTACTCATGGCACTGTGTGCTGACACTGTGTGATTTCAGACGATGCCTTCAGCAAATGGGCTAAATATTTTGTGTGCAGATCTCTATTCCATGACTTTGACATGCTTGAGTTTGCAGCAGATGCCAGGCTTGCAGAGGAGCCCTGAGATATAACATAAGTTACTGAGGCTTTTGCGTGTAAGAACTTTGGTAATGAGCATCCATTACAGGCTCTGCTTTGTTAATTGAATGGCAATTGAAATTGAATCCCAGTTTATCTGGCTCTGAGAAAAACTTTTTGTCACATAATTACTAGATTATTATTGGTAGTGTGAAGGAGGAGGACTGACTCCACTCTGTGCTCTGAAGGTGGCCTCATCTGAATTGAAACACCTTTTCTGTCTCTGTCCTTCAACCACTTGAAAGCTTTTTACAATATTTTTTCAAGTTGTTTAGTCCAGGAGGTTTTTTAACATAACAACCATATGGATTCAGAGTGATTTGATTTTATCCTCTTTATCCTGTAATTCTCCAGATTTCTCCTCACTTGCCATTTGTGGGGGATTTTGACAGGTTTTGTACCAAGACATAAAGCAGCTGCCTTTACCTGCAGATGGGGACAAATGTGCCTCAGTATTGTGAAGATGAAGTCATGTCTCAGTGGTAACCCACCGAGTAGGCCAGAACATTTTGGAAGATTCCAAGTCTCAAATCTCAAAGATAGATAACTTTATTCTCCTACTTCAGAACAAGGTCTTGGGCCTCCATTTCTGAGGGAGCAGAAGTTACTTACTGTGAGAGAGATGGCAATGGAGGGGGCAGGTGCCTTTGACCAGTCAAAGTCTGTGTGTTCCACAGAAACCCTTTTTGTGGTATTGGAGATAAATATTTGACATCCAGGTCTTCTGTTGTCACCTCTGTGTGCGAATGAGGCAGTCGTGAGAGCCTGCAGTACTGCGGGGGCATTAGCAATCGCTTTCCAGGCTTAAAGTGGGAAGCTCTCAGAGAACAATGTTTTTCTTAGATGCCCTCTGTGCCCTTCACCTGGAATCAATGGCTGCCTTTGTGAGCATCTTGTGAAATGAGGGGAAGCAGCTGTCCTTAGTAAATCCTTTTTTCAGTTGTTACACATAGATGAGTAACCTCTAAAATGTAGGAATATGTAGAATTCTTTCTTTCTCCAAATATATTTGATTTCTGTTTTTTTAATCTCCTCCTATGGGAAGCTGTTAACCTCTCTTGTTGTTTTACTACTTACATGAACCTACCCAATTTTCTGGGAGGAGTTCACTCAAGATCCTGGATAACTTTGTAGGTAGACTTTTCACCACTCTGTGACTTGTGTCTTATCTTTGCTTTCTGATCTGTTTTTTATCTTCCTTTGTAATTCTTAGCTTTTTTTTGTTTGTGTAGGATGCTGTTGGAGTACATGGAACTCTTTAGTTGCCATGTGATTCTTGATGAAACACTGTGTCAATGCTTCTGTTGGAAGTGTTGAAATCCCTTAGGAGGTTGTACTTTTCCTTTTTCACCAGTAGATTTTCTTCATATGGTTTTCTGAGTTTTCTCTGTTCTCTCTCTGACAAATCAAACATGTCAAGCAGACACGCTCAGTTTTCAAGTCTAGCATTTTCTAAATTGCTCCCCTTTGCTTCTAGATAATTCACTACTTCAAACTTTTAAAATGTGTTCTTAATGGATTTACATGCTGTTGTTAGCTAAATTATTTTATTCTTGACCCTTGAAACCCACACATATGAGCATGAGTCTGATAATTGTTGTTTAGCCTAGACCTTCTGTTTTCTCATTGATACTACTTTGGTATCCAGGTAGTCTTGAAGTTCTGCCGTCGACATGTAATGACAGAGTGTTGTGTATTGTTCCGGAAATAGGTATCTCAGTTATTCTGGTAGATCTCATTCCTTCTAGGATACTTTCCAGTATGCATTTTGGTTGTGCTGGCTGGTGAGGTTTTTTAGCACGCTTCAGGTTTTGACTGTGTTTGGGGTTTTCCAGTTTCATCTGGAAGCTCCTTGTTTATTTATTTTACTGCTATTATATTTCCAAACTGTTGAGGCTGTTCAGCTGTTCTGCCTTGTCATGGCCATTTTGGCTTGTTCATTGTTGTATAGTTTTTTCCCCACAGAGGCTTTCCAGCACATTTTTTTTTTAGTACCATCTGAACTATGAATATGCATTTTTAGTTTGTATCATTTGAAAATGAGGGCCACCTTGTAAAAGAATAAATGGACAAGCTGAAGCTTGAGATTGCTGTCCTCTGCTGGCTCTCTGCTCTGCTTTGGGGGTAGTAGCCACTATTGTGTGGCTGTTGGTGTCCTGCACCTTTTTACTTTTGATTTTGTGTGTTTATTTGGGCAAAGATGGAGAGATTAGACCAAATTCCAGTCAATTCTTACTATAGAGAAATTAATTAGTGTCAAAATAGTTTATTTAAGCTTATTAATGTAGTACTATCTTGTGATTTTGCTTTTTTTTTTTTTTNTGTGTTTTTTTTTTTTTTTTTTTTTTTCATGGAGCTGTCTATGACAGGACACTGTTGAATTTTAGTGCCTTGTTGGTTATATTCTTCCTGATTAATGTTGTATTTGAATAGACGGTCTGAGTTTCAGGTAGGGAAGGACTGACCTGGTCACTTTTTAATGCAGGTAGAGTGTTTTGTGGTCTTAAGATTTGGGGGGTTTTGCTTGCTTATTTCAAGGTGGTTTACTCTTAAAATTAAAGCTTGCTTTCCTCTCACTCACTCTGTCTGAATTGCTGCTTATTTCTGTCTGGGACCCAGATTTGCCTTTAAGCAATAATTGTTGTTCCTACTTCTGGTACTTTTTTCCTGATGTTTCTGTTCCAGACAATTGTTTGGAAATGTGATCAGACAGATCAAAGCAGTAAATTCTGTGTGGGGTAACTAACTGTGGCTCAGCAAGTCCTTGAAGTTTTGTGGGAGGTGGGCTGGGGATAAAAAAAGTAGTAGCACTGTTTCTACTTCTTTTTCCTTTCTCCCAGAACAAGCACTGCAACTAGCAGAAACTTTACTACCTCTTCAAAATCATCAGCAAGTTCTTATTCCTCAGTGTCTGCCACTTCTGTCATTACTAACGGTGATAGCAGTAACTCCTATGGACTGAACAGCTCCCACCTGGGCAGGGGGTAAGAGCAGGAATACTCTTTTTGTTTCATCACCCTTCATGTGAGTTATCCCATGCATCCTTGCCTGTATAGAAAAGGAGTGTGATGGTGCCCTAGAGGAGTTCTACTACTCTTGTGTACCTGTTTATCAAACTTTGCCTTTTGAAACCACTGCCTTCTGCTGTTCCTTGCTCACTTGCAAAAGTAGTGCATGTTCCAGAGCTTACTAACTGCCAGAACATTGACTGTTTTTTGAGGTGACTTGGAGCATGAAGGAAGGGATTATATTGTTTTGTGTATCTGCCATTGTGGTAGAAGCCTTTCCAGGTATAGATCATAATTTTCTTACTACTTCCTAAAGTGTATTATATAGACTCTTGCTGCATTAGGATAGTGTGCTGTGTACTTACAGACGGAGGAAATGAACGTGTTATGAGCCATAAATTAATAATAGACTTTGTAAGGATTAATGTTTCCAAAGTTAGCACCTACGCTTCACATTCCTGGTATTCAGCATTAGCCCCTATGAAGCAGCAGAAACAGGGAGCCTGGTTAAAAAATTTCAGTAAACAGTTTTCTGATTTGTGTTTGATGTGACTTTCAAGTAGTATTGAACTCGACAAACTCATTATGGAGTTCACTGTATTGTCTTTTTCTCCAGAGGTTCTGGATTTGTCTGTAACTCTTACAACTGCAGGGACAGTGCTTCCCTGTCACAGCCTGGACTTTGTGGACTCAGTAACCTTGGAAACACCTGCTTCATGAATTCTGCATTACAGGTAAGAATTAGGAAGAGCCCTTATTAGAATTAAATAAAAGATCAGTCTCATACATATTGTGGATTAAAATCTGTGAAAATAAAAGAATATTTTAATGTGATTCCGTGAGGAGACTACACCTCAAAAAAACCAGACCAAAAAATCATGTTTAGTTTGGCTTATGTTTAGCTCATTAGTACTATAAAACATATTACAGTATTAGGGACTGAATATGAAATATGTGGCATCTGAAATGGCCCGGGGAAGTTGTATTAAACAGACGCCTGACTGTAACTTAAGGTCCCAGTCCTGTGCCCTGCCAAAAATGAGCTGACGTGGAGGATGTTTTGACTTGTGTGAGCTGCACAAGTGACATGAGCAGGTCACTGCATGCAGTTCTGGGCCTGTGTTAAAGATTGTTGAAAAATTAAGGGCATGAAAAGCCACAGGTAGGGTTCAGGTTCATTGTGTAAAGTGTTAAGGTTGAAACAGTGATGCAAAGCTAATAATTATTTCTTTACTTTTAAATATGATTTCTTAATATTATTTTGTTCATTTTAAAGAATGCAAAAACTTGCTAGGGGTAGTTTTTTGCTAAGAAATTCAAGCAAAATATGAGACAAGTTGTATGAACTTTGATTTAAGGAATGGGCAAACTTCTAGTGTGGTACCAGTGCTGTGAAATTACTTCAATCACTCTGGGATGGCTTTGAAATCTGGAACAGGTCTTAAAATAACTGTAATGCTTTATGCATGTGGTATTCAGGACACCACAATAAACTTAGGCTGCCCTGCATTTTGTTCAACATGACTTCATTTTCGGTTGTGTCATGGTAACCTTAAGCCACTTAATGTTTTCTTGGACTTAGCTGAGAGACAACTTTAAAATTTTTTATTGTCAAAGTGACTTAATTCAAACATACTTCAATCTTAATTTATCATGCAACCTAGTCATGTTAAGGACCAATTACTTTCTTTCTTGTATTTATTATGTTTTAGTTTTCTAGATATCAGTCTTTCAAATGCAGATTTCTGCCTTAATCTTTTCTTTTGTTAGTAAACATGTTGTCAAGTCTCACCAGTTTTGCTATCTTTATACATGTTCTGATGTGAAAGTTGGTTTTGTTGTTTCATTGTCACATTGTTTTAGTGTCCTGTGCAGTAAATTAATTTCCTTCATACTTTTTCAGTGCCTGAGCAATACTCCTCCTCTGACTGACTATTTCCTGGAAGATAAATATGAAGCTGAAATAAATCAGAACAACCCACTGGGGATGAGGGGAGAAATTGCAGAAGCCTATGCAGATCTCATTAAACAGATGTGGTCTGGGAGACAGTCTCACGTGGCCCCACGTATGTTTAAGGTAAGTGTGTCATGTTCCTATAGCACAGCTCTGGGACACAAAGAACAGTGAAAGCTAACATGCCTGCCACATATTTTGATGCTATGAAGGCAGTAAGGACAGAATTGCTCCAATGTTTCACGGTTTGTTTAAATGCTTTTCGGGATACAGGGAGGAAATTGTCAGAGAGTAGTGTCATTTCTCAGAGTTGGCTACTGCTCTTTAATGTTACTTAGTAAATGATCTCCCAGCCTGAGAGCTGTTTACAGATGAATCATAATGGTCTTCGCTGCAAAATGAGGCAAGGTCGTGTGGATTGTCAGCTGTGAACTTTGGTTAGTGCAAAAAGCTGTGCAAGTTACAAATCTAAAAAATTCAATTATAAAGTGAAGATCAAAACACATCCTCTTGTCTGTAACTTTGTTTATTGGTGTAATGTTCTCAGTACTTCAGTGTGAAGAGCTGCTTTCAGCTGAAATACTGGAAGTAGCTGGTTCATCATGGCCTGCTGCCAACAGAAGATAGTGGGGAGCTGATCTCTGCAAAAGCCACAACCTGAGTGTTTTATGTCCCCTCACTCTTGCCTTCGTGTTTCAGACACAGGTGGGGCGATTTGCTCCTCAGTTTTCAGGATACCAGCAGCAGGATTCCCAGGAGCTCTTGGCTTTTCTACTAGATGGCTTGCATGAGGATTTGAACAGAGTGAAGAAGAAGCCCTACTTGGAGCTGAAGGATGCCAATGGCAGACCTGATTCGGTAGAGTGACCTTTACTTGAGGATAGGGCAGGTGGCTTCCTAGGGCATTTAGTTGGATTTTGGGACACTTCCTGGCTTTCCTGCTCACAGGCCACACCAACATCCTTCCTACAGAGCAGTGTCCCTGGCACAGGAGAACCTTGCCATGCCTTGTGGCACTCTACCTAAATAGAGAAAAATAATTCTCTTGTGAGGTTTACCTGATAGGGGCCCAACAAGTTTCCTGTGTTCAGTTTTCTTCCTGAGATTAAAAGTCTCATGCTAAGAGCAGCCTCTGATTGCCCTGAATAGACAAATGCCAGATGCCCTTTGGTAAGGAGTTTGAGTTGTCTTGTGAAAGTCTTCAAGGAATTGTAATTTGTCTCCTTTTAGACTGTCTTTGTGAAACATGGCCATCATTTTCCAAGAAGCAAAACCTCTCAGCTTTTTTCTTGAAAGCTGTAACTGCAGTTGTCTTTCCAAAGCAAGAGGCAGCACTCCATTCCTTCTGGAGAATGGAGCATATCTAGTTGTCCTGAAGAGCAGCATGTGACCTTGTCACTGTCCCATCAGCTCCATTCAAATTCAGCTAAAACAGATAGATTAAATTTGACTTGATGCAAGGCCTTAATTTCACTGAGAAGAAATCCCAGTGCGTTATCAATTTTCCAAGTTTCCTTTGGTCCTAGTGCTCACCCTGCTGTAGAAATCATTGCAAGAAGTAACTTCTAATATATTTTTTCAAATTATTTTCATAGGAGGTGGCAAAAGAGGCATGGGAGAATCATAGGCTGAGGAATGATTCCATCATTGTGGATATTTTCCATGGTCTTTTCAAGTCTACCCTTGTTTGTCCCAAATGCTCCAAAGTTTCTGTGACATTTGATCCCTTCTGTTACTTAACTCTCCCACTGCCCTTGAGGAGGGATCGTCTCATGGAAGTTACCCTGATATATGCAGACCCACAGCGCAGACCTGTCCAGGTGAGGCGTGTTGAAGACACAAATTTCTTTAAGTCATCTGAGTTCTTTTAGGTTTTAAAGTTGAGACTCTTAAAGTATCCTAAAGGATATTGATGTCCATCTTTGAGTGAGCTAGTATGGGTTTTTATGGGTCAGCTGGAAGTGGCTTCCTGTGGTGAGATGACCTGTGTGATGTGCTGCTCCCTGAAAGCAACAACGTGCTTGCACTGTGTGTTTACCTCGTGTTACCTTGGAAAATGTAGAGCTGTAACTCATATTGTGTCCTGGGCTGCATAGCATCACCAGCCTGTCAAAGGAGGGGACTGTCTTGCTCTGCTCTGCACTGGGGTGGCCTCATCTCACATGCTGGGGACAGTTTAGGTCATCACAATACAAAAAAGATGTGAATCTATTAGAGACTGTCCAAAGAGAGCCATGAGGATGCTGAAGGTTCTGGAGGGGAAGCCTTATGATATCACTGGGTTTCTTCAGCCTGGGAAGAGGAGACTGAAGGAAGAGATCTCATTGTGGTCTTCAGCATCCTCACAGAGGGAAGCAGAGGGCAGGTACTGATCTGTTCACTGTTTGACCAGTGACAGGATCCAAGGGAAGGGCCTGAAGCTGAGTCTGGGAAGGTTTAGGTTGGGTATCAGGAAAAAGTTTTTCACCCAAGGGGTGGTTGAGCACTGGAACAGACTCCCCAGAGGAGTGGTCACAGTATCAAGCCTATCAGAGTTCAAGGAAGGTTTGGACAATGCTCTCAGGCACATGGTGGGATTCTTGGGGTGTCCTGTGTGGGGCCAGGAGTTGGGCTTGATGATCCTTGTGGTTCTCTTCCAACTCAGCATATTCTATGGTTCTGTGATCCTAAATTGGTAAGGCCTCTGAATTTCAAACAGAACTGAAAAACAATTCCCCCTGGGGAAAAAAAAAAAAAGAAAAAAAAAACCACATTTGCTTCTTCAGCCTCCTCAATAGACTTGTTTTAAATTTGCCCCCCACTTCATTTTCAAATAAACACATACATCCCTACAGTAGCCTTGTGCTTGCCACACATCAGAGGAGCCCAAGCTGGGGCACCCAAGCAGAGTAACTGGATGACCTGATGCAATTTTGGAGGAACTGATTGGCAGTATTTCCATGTCTGTCAAGATTTTTGCCTTGACCTTTAGCAGCATTATGGAGAATGGCTCTAAGATGTTTTTCATCACAGAAAGAAATAGCAAGTTTATGTTCTGAGCAAGATGCTCTGTCTGGTGATCATTTTTTTTTCTGGGTTTTACTACTGCTGAGCCTGATCACAGCAGAAGGCCAGCTGTTCAAGGCTTTCATTCCCTTCAAATCCCTGCTTTGTAAGGTAAAGCAGAGATCCAGAAGACCTTGAAGTGTGTGGTTATGACCTTAACTCCAGCAGAACTCCTGTAAATTAAAAACTTACGAGTTTTAAGATTTTGTTTCCATTTTCTTGCTTTCTGCCTTGCTTGGGTTTATTTTACCTGGTCTAAGCATAACGTTATCTTTGTTTCTAGTACCGGGTTGTGGTGCCAATGATGGGGGCCATCTCGGATCTGTGTGAATCACTCTCCAAACTCTCTGGTGTTCCTGCAGAAAATGTAAGGATAAATGCAGACAGTAATTTTGATAAATGTTTGTTCTTCTTGAAGCATATTGGTGGCTTCGCTTTTATATGGCTGATAAGCTGAACTTAATGGGCTAGTGACAAAACTGTAATAAGTTAAAATGCTGTTCTTTGCTTGTAAAATTACAAAGATGGATGGAACAGTCTGTGTTTATTGTGATAATTCCATTGCAGTGGAGAGATTTAAAAGAAGGGACTGAAAAGTCAAGTACAGTGGATGTTGGTGTGCTGAGAATTGTGGTAGAAAATGGGAATAAACTGTTGCTTGAATCTAAAGGTAGTTTGCCTAAATTTATGTAAGCTTTTACTATAATCGCTTTACAAATATCACTTGCTGTCCTAGATGGTGGTGACAGACGTGTATAATCACCGATTCCACAAAATCTTCCAAATGGATGAAGGTTTAAATCATATCATACCAAAAGATGACATCTTTGTGTGAGTAAACTGGGAAAATGCCATGTATGGAGAATACTGCAAAACATTTGCTTTGGTTTCAGGTTCTAAAACCCATTTCCTCTCCCCTCACAAAACCTAAGCCCTTTTGGAGACCTTTTGCATGACTCAGCAGTAATGCAGCACCACTTCTACCAGCAGATCAGCGTGTGCAGTGTTCAGTAGGTATTTTTCTAACACAGGAGGTCATGGCCCTTGGGTCATAATAAACTTTTAGTCTGGTGTGTGTTAGGCAGTTTAGAACTTCCTACAAGCCTCTTTGAGACAAAATTATGTCTGGATTACAGTTATGCTCTCACTGACATTTTTAGTTTTGCTCAAGCTTTTTGTTCTTATGTTTTCCAAATCAGCCAAAAACCTTGGGCTGTTACTAGGTAGTATGAAGTCTAAGCTGTTGGTACTCTGCTTTTCCAAAATCCATCATAGTTGTTAGAGCATCATGACTGGGGGTTCTTTATAGACTCTGGACTGGTGCTCAACACTGTATCTAAACTGTGGTTGTAAGGGCAAAGCTGAGGATTTGTTTGCGCTTGATGTTCTATCTGTGTGTGGTGGGTGAGATTTCCAGTCATCTCTGAAGACTGGTGAGGAGAGCAAAAACTCGTGTCCCTCTATTGCAGCTGAAATGTGAGAACTTTCCAGTGCAAGAATATTGCTGCCATGAAATTGTCGGGTCAGTGTGAAGACCTGTGCCGACATCCTCTGGTGCCATGTGAACCTTTTGCAGGGTGCAATGCTGTGACAATGTGGTGCTCTTTTGTCATGCTGTCTGTTGTGACCTTATTGCTGAGATGTAATGAAGGAGTTCTGTAAAAGTTCTTGTCATGTTGTTGTCTTCAGTTGTGTGACAAGTTAGGATGGCTGAGAAGGACGTTTGGCTTCTGCGAAATCTGTTTGGGAGGGTGTTAGAGAGTGTTAGTTTGTAAATCTGTCTGCAGCAAGTAAAACATTTTAAAAACAAGAAGCATGATACTACAGTGGTAATTGCAAAAAATCCCTGCTTTCATACAGGCATAACATGATGTAAATGCCTCCACAGAAAACAACTATGTCTGAATCAGGTCTGCTCTGGGCTGAACTGCAGCTCCAAGTGTATTTTGCTTTGCAGTTGCTGCTTCCTTTTATGTGCAGGGCAACTGTAAATGAGGTGCTGCTGTGAGTCACAGTGAGTGAACTGACCTGGGCTAAAAACAGCCTTCCAAGGAAGAGGAGAGGTAGCAGGAGGAAGTTTTGCAAATCCTGTTTTTCCATGTACACTCTCCAAGATCTTTTCAGCACTGAGGGGCAAGAGCAAGCAGCCAGGCACCAGGGCAAGAATTAGGAAAAAGCTGCTCATAGGAAGTCCCTTTAATAGGTAATGCTGCCAGGAAAAGGATATATAAAGTAATATTCTAACTACAGATAAAAAGGAGCATTATTTCGTTGTAAGGAAGTCTTGTCTCAAACCAGCAGAGAAATACTTGTTCATAAAGAAGAAAATTTTTTAAAGGCAAATGCATAATTACTTCTAGTGTGGACAATCTACCTGCCTAGTCTGGTTATAAAAAGTCTGCTGTCAGGTGTTCTAAGATGTAATTAAATCATTCAAGAAATGGTAATAGTAGTGTGAAGGTTCTTGAATTCCACTTTGTTTCCATCTATTATTTTTTTGTCCTGCTGGCTTCAAAACCTGTTTTCCATTAGGAAAACTAATTGTACTTGTAGTCAAGGATGAACATCTCTGCCTTCTGCTTCTTCCTGAAAGGATGGTTTTACAGTTAAAGAAGAACTTCTCAAGTGCTGCTCAAACTTTTGTGTTTGTGCCAGAAGTTACGGACAGTGACTTGGCAGGTCAGATTTCTGCTCTCCTGCAGGTGCTGTGTGAATTCCCCTGCGTGGCTGGGGAATGTGGTAGGCAGTGGTTGTTTGTTCAGACTGCTGCTGCCAATAACTTCAGGAGCTTCTGATACCGTAGCAACTTAACTTCTTAGATTACAGGCAAATATCTTTCTGTTTATGAAATGGAGGAATAAAAAATATTTTTAAAAATGTAAGTCTTTCAGAACCTTTCACCTTTAAGGAATAAGCTTGTTTCCACTGGAAATGTTGAGAAACATTTTATTTCCCCGGAGTCAATGAGGAAGAGTTTCTCACTAAAAAGTATTTTTTCTTCTTAAATTAAGGCAAATTCTTTAGAGGAGTGCCAGGAAAAGACTTGCTGCTTATGACTTGAAGGATGCTCTGTATGCCTGCATAGTCCATGAGATGGTCAGCTTGGAAAAGGTGCTCTTGTACTGGTGATGGAGCTGTGGAGTGTATCACTGGTTACACTGAGTGAGGCATCTCTCTCCTGTTCCTGAAAGAAAACTGTTTTTGTATCAATTAATGGAGGGGAATAGATGCCTCTTATTAGAAAGTACAACAGTGTAAGGTTTTACAGTCACAGTATTTTCACCCAAAATTCGCAATTGAAATAAATAACCAAAAAAAGACTCAATAAACCACACTAACTCATCAAACATTTGTTTGTGCTGCATTTATACTGGATATTGCCACAAAAGAAACGTTTAAGGACACTTTACTGGGGTGTTGGGCTGGCAAGATAGCAATTGTTTTTTAAGAAAGGAAGAATCCTGGAATCTGCTTGCCTACCACGTTTGGAAAACCTAAATTTTTCCTAAGATTTGTTTGAATCACTTAATGGCCTTGTGTGGTAAAACTAAAACATACCAGCTTCTAGTCTAGGAAAATAGAAGTTACAGAATAGATGGGGTTTTTAATAGCATTGCTTATGTTACAAATCAAATAGGGAAGCTGCATCATTTCAAGGTATTGGGTTCAGTGCAGCAAAGCCAAGTGAGAGCTATGTTAACTGTTGGGTGTGAAAAACAAACTGGAGAGGGAGTATCTGGTAGTCCTGGCACCTTTTGCAGGATATGTTCTTAGGTACTTCATGTTAACCTAGATGTGCTACAAGTTGACATATAATGCAACATGGGATATGGCTGAGTACCATTAGTTAATTTCTTTTATTCAAGTAAAAGATGTTTTCTAGAATCAATGTGTCTCTTGTATTTAAATGATTTGCACTTCATGATACTCTCTCTCGTGTAGTTGAACTCTTTCCTAAATCATGTTTTACTGATCCTGTCCCTTTTCTATACTCATCATGTGCTCTTACTTTCCAGTAATGTCCAGAGGCAGGACGTTCCCATGGGAAAACTAGTGTACATCTCACTCCTTGTTTTTAAGTAGTTGCAGTTAGATGCTAATTTTCTTTCACAAGTTAGAAAACAAAGGGAAAACTATCCAAAAGAGAGATAAATCAGCACAGCATATCAGAAACATATATTTCTCCTGTATATTTCCCCAAAGCTTGTGTGCATTCCCCAAACTTATATTTGGAAATTGCAGATGGCTCAGTGGATCCTATTGACTTTTGAGGTCTTTTTCTGAAGTATTTTGATGCCTAGTCTTTGAATTGGGGTGAGCTCACAGGCCTTTTCTTTTGTTCTTCCTGATAGCCACAGCCAGTGAATTCTGAGAGAAACTGGGATAAACTGAAGACCACACCCTTCCGTTTAAATAATCTTTTTAAAGGTGTAACAGTTTCCTCACCTGAAAAGCACTCCTCCCTTCCACTGGCAGAAGCAAACCAAGGTTGCTTTATTAATCATCTGTGGTTGTTTGCCGGACTCTGAGAATCCAAAGAATGAGTGGGTAATGATAGGGCAGTTCAAAGCCCCGGGGCTCTGAGTTCATGAGCCGCTGCCATCCAATTGTTCTTTGTTCCTTGCTTTCATTGTCCCCCTCTAAACACGACATTGCTCAAGAGTCCAGCAGATCTTCCACCTGAGATCACCTTTATGGCTGTCTCCTGTAACAGAAATCAGTTGTTTCAGTGGTTCTGAAGCTGTAGGATCTGGCTGTAACTTAAACTGGCAGTTCTTGCCTTCTGTACATCTCTTAGCATCATCTTAAGTTGTCTCAGGATTGAAAAATTTAAATGTCAGTCTCTTACAGTGTTTCTGCAGGTTTGCTTTTTTGAGAGCCAGGCCTGCCTGTGACAACAATACCCCTGTGGTTTGCCAAACTTCTGATTTTATTGTATTGTGCACTTGGCTAGTTGGCAACACGCATCGCAATTCAAAATTCAAAAACTCTTAGCACTGCAGGATATTTGTGCTCCAGCAGGGCTGTGATTAAAAAAAAAAAAAAAAAATTAAAGTCAGTACTTTTGTACTGATGTCTTGTGTTTGACACCAGTGTGTGTTAAGTGTCAGCTTTTGATTTGGGCCTCTCTTGGTTTGTTACTGAGCAGATCATGGATTTCCTTGAAATGCTTGGGTTGGAAATGTCACTGAGCAGGAACTATCACAACACATTGCAGCAGGAATAGAGCAGCTGAAATGGGCCTTGGCTTTTCTGAGCATTTGCTTGACAGAGGGACATGGTCTGATGTAGTCCAGACTGTGCTGCTGGTGAAATTTGGGAAATGAGCAGTACGTGGGATGTATGGAATATTGAGCTTCCACCTTTTTTGAGGTTATTTCAGAGGTGGGAAAAACTGTAGGATTTTTTTCCTGTTTTCACTGTAGGGTTATGAGGGAAGACACATTCAGTCTTCTGGTTTTTGCAGGGCATCTTGGACATCTTGAAATGTGTATTGGGAATTTTAATGGGCCACTAAAGTGGTGGGGGATGCTGAATCTGGGGGAGCAAGGAAGGGGGTTGAGAATTGGACTCCATTTGGAACTTAAGCTGAATGGATTGAAGTATGGGATACAAAGGTGTGCCCTGGATGCCTAAGAAATGTTTTCCGTCTGAACTGCTCAGTTTCTGATTCATCAGTTCTTCTGGTGTATTATCTTACCTGTTGTGCTCTTTGATAGTAAAACCTCAAAAAGAAGAAATGCAAATACTGCTGGGCTTCTTAACACTTAGGTGACTTTAAGTAACTTGAAATGCATCCGAAAATGAACCTGGCACCTCTTACCCAAGAGGACAAAACTATACATTTTCCTCTCCAAGTCAACTGAAAGGGAAGGAGAATTTGGAAATTTTGGAAATTCTCCAAGCCTGTTCTTTCACAAAGCTTTGTACTCATCTCTTTCTCATCTTGACAGGCTTGGAATTGTCAGGTAGTCCTGGTGCAAGTCGTGTTAATATTTAGCATCAGAGAAGAGCTGAAATGCGGAAGTGGAGGAGGTTGGTAGAAGCCTTGAAACAAGATCACTGACCCAATGTGCAGGGGCAGTGCAGCCAGAGAATGGTGGGAGTATCCCACTTCTCACAGTGTTGGAAAGGATTCTCTCCAAGCATGTTGTTCTGTGGAAGGACAGCAAGGTCTGTGGCAAATGATCAGAAATTACTCCCGTAAAGGTGGTCTGCAAATCAATTTGATGACGTTAGTTCAGTGTTTGTGCTGAATGCTCTCATTGCCCAGGCTAAGCAGAGCACAGCATTCAGCACACAACCCAAACACTTGCTATTTCTTTTCCTCAGGTTCTGGGAAGCCGAGCCCCACTAGGACCTCCGGCTCCCGCTCCAATGTAACCCCCACACATGCACCATGCTGGTGATATCCCGTCACCAGGGATCCTGCTGGAGCTTGGAGCCGGCCTACAAGGGCTCAGGTAAGTACCACATAAAAACAAACTCCACAGGCCATTTCAAGGGTATTGCTCTTAGTATTTCTTCTTTGTTCTTAGGAACGAAGAAGAAAAATATTTTGATGGATAAACTAGATACCTCTGTTCTCTTAGCCTGGCTAATGGGGCATATTACATAACATGTATTGTTTATATTGATAAAAGTTTCACAAATTGATTTGCAGGTCACCTTTAACCTATAAAAGTGTGCATATTTGAATAGGATCTATTCAGTTTGCCATACATGCCATGTTTTCCACCTTCTCTTACAACATGCTGTGTATTACATTTAGATGAGTTTATGGTCTTGAAAAAACATCACTGGCTGCAAAGATGTCAGATTTGTTAATGTAACTGAGGTTGCAGCAATTATTGAGCTGAGTTAATAAGGTCAGCAGACCAGCAGGTCCAGTGGTTTTATACAAAACATTTGAGATGTGTGAGATCTTGTAGCTGACTGATCTGTGAAATTTGTTCACACTTGCTAAAATTGGAGTTTTCCTGTTTGAAATGAGGGTTTGCGTCCTTTCCAAAATGAACTTGTATTTATGTAAGTGTTGTATAAACTTCCTATGTGAATTCCCTCATCATTTTTAATCTTGTTCCTCTGCAAGACTGGCAAAATCCTTTGACCAGGTTCTCCAGGGCAAGCTATCCATTGTCTGAGAAAGTTGCATTTTCAGTCTCTGATCTCTTAGTTTACTTGTTTCTGTGTGTTGTGGTATTAAGAAAGAAAGTAAACAGACTAGGAGTATCTCCACTTCCTAGAAGAGATCAGAATATGTGCATCAGTCTCCCAGTTTTTTTCCAATTCTGTGTTTATTCTTACTGTCTACTTTTGACCCTGTTGTGGTTTCTCAGCAGCATCTCTGGGTTGGTGTGCAGTAGCAACCCCCTTCAGGCAGATCTGTTTGGCAGCTTCTGCAGTGGCATTTTTTCCTGCCCTTCTCCATTCTCTTTCAAAATAGACTTCTTGGTTGTTGCTGTAGATTGACTTGTGATCCGCATAGTGTTTTGCAGTTGGAGTTAATATAGATCCCAGCACCTGTGAGGGAATGTTTCAGTAACATACAACCTACATATTAGCTTGATGTTTAGCTCAGAGTATTTTTTGCTTTCACTGTCCTTTCATGTAGCACTGGTCCTTCATAGCTTTCCATCCTTCTGTGCACTTGTTTAACTTCATTGTGAGATGGAGCAAAAGTTACCTCATTGCTCACTGCCTCCTTTCTGAATTAAAATTGCAGACCTGAACCTCCATAATGCTGATAAAGACTGGTCAAGACCTACCCTATTGCTTAGCAGTTTTCAGACACTTTTCTGAGTTGTCATGAATTATAAAGGCAATCAGTCAGTATCTAGTGGTGTGGTAGCAGCTGGGCTAATGTTTCTAACTTCTAAAACCATGTTGTGTAGTCTGGAGTACCATCACCTCCATGTTCTATTATTTCAATTAAGTTGTAACATACAGAATTATGGGGTATTGTCCATCAATTCCCAGTATCAGCTCTACAGCCTTCCTTACACTGTACATAAAGTACTTTGGTTTTGGTTCTTTTTTTTCCTGTTGCTCAGGAGATCATAAAAATGACAGGTCTTGATTCTGATATGTCTGCTTTTAGTACTTGTATGTAAAAGCTGTTCTGAGATGGAGTGGGTAGAGGGGCACTTGAGTAACCAGATCTGTTGTGTTGTGGTGAAAAGTATGTGAGATGCTCTCTGCAGAGTGTTATGGAGTGCTGCATGCTGACTATTTGTGATGGGTGACCCCTGCCTGTGGGAATAGTAATTTATTTCTGTCCCATCTGTTCCTTCTCAGGGGCAGGGCTTCATTTAGGTGCATGAGGGTGGAGTGTAAATGGGGCTTCATTAATTGCTGCTTGCAGAGCACAGTGTAGGTGGTATGAGAGGAATCACAGGAGTGTCATGCACTAATCTGTTATAGGAGTCCAGGTTAAGGGTCTCACAGGACCTGGTGTTAATCACAGGTTATATTCTGGGACTGACTATGGCCTTTTGTGTTTAAACAATGGTAAGTGAAATAATTCACCTCTTTGTGGTGCTGTTTCTCAGGAAACTTTAGGAAGTGTGAACTGTATGCAGTGCTGGTGTCCAGCTGGATAGCATTGACAGCCTAGAAAACCTCAACAGCTGCTGGCATTGGACTCTCTTATGCTGACTCTAGGCTCTTATGTTCTTGGTGGGCTGGGACTCTATAGAAGGATGTTTTCCGTCATGTACTCTACTGATGCAGTTCAAGCCCCAAGCTGGGATCCCTTTTTGTTTTAAGTAAGATGAAACAGAATTACAGCTCTGAAATTTGTTCTCTTCCCTGCTGTGAACACGGAAATAAAAAATGTTTCTCAGCTCTTGAGAGAAGGGAAGTGGTTTGTCTCATGTAAGAGAATTGTTAGGATTTTGGTGCATCAGATATGTGTTTGTGGTCTTGGTCATTGTGTGTAATGACATCTTTCATGAAATCTTTCTTTCTCTTTCAGTTTTAAGATAAATCTGTGCCAGGTGACTCACTAAATTAAAGAACAGTGTGACTTGGCATTCCTGAAAATGAATCTTCTGTAATGAATAGGCCTGAAGCAAACAGTGTGATAGTGTTGGACCACGTGGTTTCTTTTGCCTCTGACAGCTGCAAATACCTCATTTGCTGTTTCACCCAGGGCACAAACAGCGTCACAGTCTCCTCACTGTTCTCTCAGGGTGTTTGTTGTCTTCCAGAATATATCTTGTTTGTTTACTGTCCTTGGATTTTTCTGTGAAGCAGATGTTTCCAGACTCCTGGTTTTATGAAACGTTAGCTGCTTAGTGATGTGAGCTCAGGCCATAAAACTGATTAAGAGGCTGGGAGAATGCAAGACCCAAGGGATCAAGAAGATTTCTTTCTCCAGGGGGAACAAACACTGTCAGAGGGATTTCAAAGTACATTTAGTATTTTTAACTGGTTGAAGCACTGTGGAGTTGTCAGGGTAGTGTCTTGGGAGGCAATTGGTAATAGGGGTTTCAGTTAGGCATAAGGACAGAGGGAAGGTGGCAGCTCAGTCGGTTGCAGGTGTGTGCCCTGTGCCACTGTGAGCTATGCGGAGTGTTCAGGGAACTGCTCTGTAGCATGAGGACAGCACAACCCTCTTGTACTGTTGGAGAGACTTCCTGAACTGAGTTCACATTAGTCCTACCTGCTGTGCTTCTTGGCAGTGAAAATAACCCATGGAAATACCTGTCTTTCAAACAGGTATGAAGTTTGCAAGCCAAGTGAGGATGGCTCAGAGTGTGTTACTCTCTCCATTTACTTTCGGGAAAAGACAATGAGGCAATCCAGCAATACTTCAGGGACTGTGCTCTTTGGGCAGCCACTGTTAATATCTGTGCCCAAACACAAGCTCACTGTGGATCACCTGTACAGTGTGGTTTTGGAGCAGATCAGGTAAGTCATGGCTGTACCTTTGAATCCTTTGCCAAGCTTTAGAGGTTGCTTATTCAATTACATTTTAATAGGATTACCAAATCCTTGTTAACAGGGAGAATTTTTCTTGATTTGTGTGGGTTGTATAAACCAGGATTTGCATTGCATTAGTGTCTGGAGGCCCCAGGGACATTTCCAGGTCCTGTTTTTTTAGGCTTTGTAACAGATACTGCTGGCTCAGCCTTGCAAAAGGAGTCAGGAGCAGAACTCAGGGCGCATTTTCAGGGCTCACAGATGGGGCCACCATAATTTACTGTTCCCTTTTCAATGTACAGCCAGTGAAACTTGGAACAAGCAGTGAGAGTGGAGACTTAGGGAATTGTTGTTTGACTCATTCTGAGGGCTCTTGGTGCTGTCATGTAAATGTAAAGGGTGCTGTACAGGATGGGTTCTGGTTTGCTGGAGGGGATTGGACAGCAAGAGCTGATGATGGAGGGGGTGCTGCAGTTCTGATGCACAGCTGCAGTATCGTTGTGTGATAAATGTATCCCTTCTCTTCAGCCGCTATGTGAAACTCCCTCTGGCAGAAGAATACTCCCCACCCTGCCCAGATAGAGGAACCTGCAATGGCTCCAATGGTGTGGTTGAAGGTAAAGCCCTTTCAAAATTTGCTGGAAGCTTTTCAGCACTTTGAGCTTTCTAACAGCAGGTGGTTTGTGCTGTGTGTGTTTGGCTTAAGCTCTAGCAGATTGTTTCTCCACCATGCTTAAACCAGCTATGGTGCTGGACATCTGTGTGGTACAGGGAGAATCTTGTAGACCATTTCCTTCCTAGGGAGATCAGATGTGCATAAGTAGCAGCTGGAGAACAAGGTGTGGATGTGCATTCATCCTGATCAGCGTTAGGGAAGTCCTTGCTTACTTGAAGTGTTCAGGTGTCTCCCTCCAGAGGCAATCATTCCTGGTACACCCTTTGATGATGAAAACTGGCCTGTTAGGTCACAGAGAAATTTGTGGAGAAATTTTTCTGGCTGAGGACATAGAATCACAGTCCCATTCTTAGGACACATGCTCACTTGCAAGCTTTTAATGCTGATGGCAAATGCGTGGTTCCCTTCACTATTTGAAAGGATTCACTTGTGTAGCCCTGAGGGTAACAGCTGGAATAAGTTAAATGGGGAAAAAACCTGCCCATTTTCCCCTAAGAATGGAGATAACTTTCCTGGTGACTTACGTATTCCTTTCTGTGAAGACAACCATCTGCAGCCTTGCTGATTCTTACCTGGGGATGCTTCTTAGGGTGTGCTGTCAGAAGAAGTCATTGTTAACCTACTGCAAACAGAGCACTCTCCTAAACTGACATCTGCTAAAGGGAAAAACACAACTTGGTTAGCAAGCAGAGATTTCTTTTCTGTGTGCCTTTTCACTGCTTTCCTTGCAACTGGTATGTATTGTACACGCTGATGCAAGCAGCTGCCCATGGGAGGTGTCAGGCTAAACTTTCACTGAAGCCCTGTAATATCGTCCTTGTTTGAAATTTTTTTCCAGGTGACATTGAAGAGATGGAGCATCAGGATGGTGGAGAGGAAGGCAAGGAAAAGCTGACAGAGGTTGATCCCTGCCACTCTGAGGGTTGTATGCAAGTGGAGTCAGCAAGAGACCTGCAGCCTTGCAAGAAACAGCATTTCACTTTTAGCCTTGTGAATTCCTCTGGGACCTCGGAGATAAACTCCGTTATTGAAGGAAAAATCTTAAAACTGAATGGTAATTATTTTCTTGCTGGTTTTTTTTTTTTCCTTCCTTCTTTTTACACCTGTGCAATAAATATTTCTTCTTTCTTGTAGCTTTTTCTGCGGTTGCCATTGACTGGGATTCTGAGACACGGAGGCTTCTTTATGATGAACAGGAGGCACAGGTTGTAGTATGCTCTTTTAATAAGTAATGTATGTGTAAATTTGCATGGTATTTAAAAGGTGACAGTAAACAGTGTTCTGCTGGGTCATCTTTTGCAACAGAATAAGCTGTTTTTACTGTCTTGATAAAAGCTCTAAACCCAAGTGAGGACATACATTTTCTCTTATGGACTGTTTAGCACAAGAAAGGAATGGCTGGAAGCTGGAGATGATTGTCTGGGTGGGGAAGGAGGTGCTGAAATAGGCAGTGTGGGGAAAGTGAGCATGTAACTTCTTGATTGCAGGGATTACAGAGTACATGGAATCGAATAAAGCACCCATCTCTTTCACTAGGCATTTGAAAAACATGGAAGCATGCTACAACCACAGAAGAAGAAGGCTGTAGTAGCCCTCAGAGACTGCATAGAGCTCTTCACTACTATGGAAACTCTTGGTGAACATGACCCGTGGTAAGAACCTCTGCTTGCCTGCCATATTTACCGTAAAATGCCATAACTGTTTGAGTTCACGTGATTTTTCATGGGATTCTTATAATGTCCCAGGTCTGTCCTTTTGTCCTTATCTTTGAGAAGTTTATCAGATCTGTATTAAGTCATTGACTCAATAGGGTGTGGACATGGGTTAATAAAAGTATTTGTTTCCTGCCATATTTAAGAAAAAAAGTGTCAGTTGGAGTGTAGCTTCCAATGATCAGGCTATTTTTAAAAGTTATTTTTTGTACAATGTACAGTTAACATACTTGCCCTAAGACTATAAAGTGAAAGCAAGTTGGAGTTTGGAATTCTCTGAGGCAGTGTGTTCACCTGCATATTCCACAGGCAATGTGCCTTCTGTAAGGCAGGGGCTGTGCTTCTGCTAGTGAGGCATCTTTAATGGAAGGCCAGAAGCTTTTCTTTCAATGCAGTCATTAATTCCCTTGCTTGTTACTCCTTACTTAGGTACTGCCCTAACTGTAAGAAACATCAACAGGCCACAAAGAAGTTTGACTTGTGGTCTTTGCCCAGGATTTTGGTGGTACATTTAAAACGCTTCTCGTACAGCAGATACTGGAGGGATAAACTTGACACCGTTGTGGAATTCCCCATCAGGTAGGATTCTTCCCTCAAGCTAGGAAAAGCTTGAAGAACTTGGTCAATGAAAATGTACTTCTGATGTATCTGTTGGGTGGGCTTGTTAAGGCTGTAACTGGAGCAGGTATTTTCTGATTTGAATGCTGGACATTGGCACAAGTTGAGAGGGTTAGTTTTTTGGTGGGTGGTTTTTGTTAATACTATTCAGCTTTATACATCTCAAAAAGCATTAGTTACTAGCAGGTGCTTTTTCTTCTGAATTTAAGTGGAGCCCATGTGATTCAACAAAGAGAACTTCTGTAGCAATTTTAGCAAATTTTTTGGGCAGTGCTGCAGTGGTAGTACTGAGCACAGTTACAAGATGAAAGCCTGCCTTGTCCCTCTGCTTCTGCTTGCTAGCATCCTGCTGTGGAATGAAGCATATCCCTTACTATTCCTATCTCGCTCTTCATGCCTACACAGGGACACTCCAAACTGTGTTTTATTCAACACCTTCCTCTAAACCTTCTGGCAGTGCTTGATGTGTTTGTCAGGACCTGCCCTGTGTGGGAGGGGTAACAATAACAAGTCTGGTCTTCACACTAACAACACCTGGGCCCTGAGCAGCACTGCTGCACTGGTGCCATGCTTCAGTTCCTAAAAAGTGATGGTTACTGGTGTACTGATACTTGTGTGTTTGCTTCCAGGGGTTTGAACATGTCTGAGTTTGTCTGTGACCCAAGAGCAGGCTCATATGTGTATGACCTCATTGCAGTTTCCAATCACTATGGAGCCATGGGAGTGGGCCACTGTGAGTAACTGCCGCTGTGTCCTTTGTGTGCAAGGGAACATGGGCAGAGGGGTCATTGGAGAGCTCTGCATTGGGACACCTGCAGTAGCCCTCTCCAAAGGTGTCTGGTCCAAAACTTACCTGTGTTCTGTGTGCAAGCAAGTATCATATTGAGATCCTATTAGGATATGGAGGGCAGATAGGTAGCAGCACTTTGGCCTGAGGTCTGACTGATGCCTGTGAGACCCTGGTTAGTAGTCATTAGTTTGTGTGATGGTGTTCCCCAGTTTATGAGTGAAGTCAAGATTTTTCAATGCTAAACTGGAAATCGTGACACTGGCTGACAGTAGAATGTCTCCACCTTTGCACTGATAAGGACTGACATGGAGAAAATATAATTTCATCAGGAGAAGAACCCACTTATATTCAAGTTGGATACATGATGAGTCTGTGTTTTCTGTCACTGGTTTTGCTGCAGCATAGACGAAAAGTGTCTGTAGGTGAGTTTGCTGTATCAGGTGTCCATGCAGATCCATGCTGTATGTGACATTTGTAAGACCACCAGAAGCAATTTACCATGAGAGGATGATGAACTCCTGTAGCTGAAGGGGCACATGTTCTGAGGTTGGAGATCACAGTCACAGAAGTCTTGACTGGAAAAGACGTTGAGGGACTTCTGACTTCCTTCTTGAGTGAGGACTCTTGCAAGCACCAGATCAGATCCATCAGCAGCAGAAAACTTCTCTTTCAAGTGAAAATGCAGAGTCTGAAACTGTGTGTGTTTGGGAGAGTTCTGACTCAAGGGCAGTGAACAAAGCCTACTATTGTTTTTCCCTAAGTTTCTTTTCTCTGTATCTCAGCTGTCAGGGATAAGCCTGGTATGTGGAACCTGGTCCTAGATTAGCTGGGCCATCTGGCATGTTGTAGATGTTCATGTTGGTTAACTAGGCTTGGGGTAGGCAATGCCAAAGCTGACTCCCGGCCTCCCATATTCACGTGGTTGGAGTTCTAGAGTCCCAGTTGTGTATTCCCTGCTGGCTTTTCCTGGAATCCTGAGCTGCAGTTTCTCTCCCTGACAGACACTGCCTACGCAAAGAACAAGGTGAACGACAAGTGGTACTACTTTGATGACAGCAGCGTCTCGGTGGCTTCAGAAGACCAAATAGTGGTGAGTATTTGGCTTGAGGCTGTTCCAGGTCTGTGCTCAAAGTGTGGTTCCCTGCTTTGGGCATGACATTCCAGCCAAGCTGTGTGGATGGTTTCAGATGGGTTTTCTTTCTGTTCGGTAGACAAAAGCTGCGTATGTGCTGTTCTATCAGCGCCGAAACAGCGAGGAATATCCTGCCCCCTCTGCTCCCCAAGAAGAGTGTGACGGCATGGACACCAACTAAGCACCACCTCCAGCACTCAGTCACCATCGTAGTGGCTGCTCTTGTAAAGCAATGCCTGAGATGCCTGAAAATTTTTCTTCTTCTGTAAGGGTCAAGCAGAAAATCAAGCACTGAAAGATTCAGTGCTGGGGGTTGCAGAATAGCACTGAAGAGCCAGGAATAGGTGCTGACACTTGGGTATTTAGAGGCCAAAAATAATATATATTGGAGCTTCAATAAAGTTCTTTTTAAAATCTGGCTGAGCTGTGTGGCTAGAGGTAGGGGTTGGGGCTGTGGTTCTTGGACTGAGGGTTGTAGCTGGGGTTGGGAGAGGACAGCCTGAGCTTGAGGCCAGGCCTTGCAGGGGCCCATGGAAGAAACTGGTGGGTACGATTCTGTGAATCGGCACTGGGGGTTCCTGCCAACTCTCTGGTATTGCTGTTGGGCCCTGCCTGTGTCAGGGAGGCCTCCTGCACCCTTTCTGGAGCTCAGTTCAAAGCTTTGTACATTTGGTCTGTTGCAGTCTCTGCCATTGTACCTTGGTCCCCCAGCAAAGTAGCTAACGTTTCTCTTGCTTGCATCCTTGCACTGATCCGTTTGAGGCTCTCCTGGGCAGTTTTGACTCAGTGTTTTTCACGTGAACACTGAATGCAGTGATGCAGAAATCTTGGCCAGAAGTGAATCATACCTGCCTTTGATGTGGCATATGTACAGGCTGATTCCCATCGAGAGGCAGGACACAGCTGCTATGGTTCCTTCTGCAGAGAAAATACCATCCATAACATTGAAGGTTTCTTGTCCTTTCCACCTACACCCCTTACTTCCAGGCTGCTCTGTAAGCACTTTCTGCCGCCAGCATTTCTCCTATGGTTTGTGCTGTGACAGCATTTTTATCCTTTTTTCCTCATTTATGTCTCCAGCCAAGCTCAGCACTGTGTCCCCACAGCTGTCACCTGTAAGGGTGACAGCCCAATGCAATGGATTGTGTGAGTTTTCAGCCTTTTCTCTTGCAACTTTGGTTTTTTTGGACTGCTCTTTCAGCCCTCCTCTACTCTTGCTGCCTTTTATATCCTCACCTGATCACCCTCTGTGGAGCTGCAGGTGTGATAGTCCTGTCCCAGGTCCTGTTTGCCTCTGCTGTTCGATGGTTCTGCTCCATCCTTTTGTCACAACTGGCAGATGCTCTTCCCTCTGTCCTCCTTTACTGTGTGTTGCTTTTAGGACTCAAGTCCAGCTTTCTTCTTGGAAAGAGACTCCTGCGAGTCTCAGTGGAGATCTGTGTTCCATGAGAAAAATGGGAAAAACTCCAGAGTGTTAGCCTGTATTTTTTAGGGATAGATCTAGCTCAAAGTAGTGAAGGTTTTTCCTTCTTGGATCCAAGTGTGTTGGCAGGGTGAAAGGCTGAGACTGGCTATCAGTGTGCTTTTTGTTCCCCCTGGAATAAGTGTTTGCAGCGGCTGTGGCTTCAGTGCTGACCACCACCTTCTGCTGTGGTCAGCAGTGTTCATCCATTTAACTGCAGACTTGCCAGCTCAGCCCCACTTTTCTGCAGCTCCGGGCAACGGACCCTGTAGGAAACTGTAGTGTGCCTGTCCCTGCACCCTGGGAGGGTAGCACCAGGCAGCCCTTTGCCAGGGCACTGGAAAGTGATGGAGAGGAGGAGTGGGCATTGTCTCTAGCCAGCAGGCTACTGATGTGATTCTCCTTTGTGTAATTTTGCTTTTAAAGCATTAAAATTTGAATTTTGAGGTCACAATTGCTTAGTTGCTTCTGCTGTTTCATTTTATTTTTGCAACTCTTAATATTGTATTTTTTTTCCTTATTATTGAGGGGAGCATGCAAAAGGCAATTTTTAAGCTGTAGCACTGCACTGAAATTAATCAGAATTCTTTTGTTTTACCCTGAAAGTAAGTCATGTGGGCATTCCAAAATGGGGAATAGAGGAAAGGGAGGACAGTAAAAGACCTTTTTAAGAGAAATCCATCTGAAATAGCCTTTGTTCTCCTCCTCGCCTCCCTACCTGTGCTGACACTGAGAAATGCATCCGCGGGGTTCAATCTCAGATACTCAGATGCTGAGCAGACTCTGTTGTACTGCAGAACAAGTGGCCCAGCTCTGCTTTCTCTGCCTCTGAGCTGCTGGGCTTTGGCTGGTGTGTGTGTGCTGTAATACCAGACTGTTTTTTAGACTAGCACTTTGTAAGTGGCTGGCTCTGTTGTATAAAGAGGAAAATTAAAGAGTGGTTTGCACTGAAACTGGGTTCTGTTATATTTTCAGCTTTCATTATGTGGCCTAAGGCTGCTGGTTGTGGGGATGCCTGGTGCTTTACGAGTAATTTGGGCTGGGGCAGGGCAAATCCTGCAGAGCCAGTGGGGATCTGGGAGAACGTCAGCAGTTGGGGGCACAGCTCTGCACAGCTGAGGCTTCAGTTTGCTCCAGGGTTGCCTTTTCTCCCTGCAGTGCTGGGTTGCTGGTATCTGATGCTCTCGCAAAGCTGTCCTTGCTTTTTTGTGGCACTGGACAGCCTCAACTACGGTTTTATCCTTCCTCTTCCTCTGCAGATCCCTGAGAGGTCCTGGTCTTCCTTCTGTCCCATTTTCTCCAGGGTTATCAGGGCTGCCTGGGACCTTACCACTGAGATAGTTGTCCTACAACCTCTGTAATTTCCTCCTCAAAGCAACCTGAACACATTGAGAGCAGGCTGGAAAAAGCTGAGGAAGTGCAGTGGGCCTGTGTGTGGGATTGTCCCAGTTCTGCAGGCCAAGGTGGGCTGTGAAACCCTTGTGAGAAGGTTTGAAGTCTTTACAACAAAATTAAGAGTGTAAGAGCAGAGGAGCTTGATCTCAGCTGGAGCTCCTGAGGGTTGAGCCTCAATATAGAACAGCAGCTGCTGAGCTTTGCTGTGTAGGGCTGACCTCCCAAGCATGTGTGAAACCCATCATGGGAAGAAGGGAAAGCAAAGGGGCAGCTTCCCTGTTCCCTGGGAAGATGAGTTGGTGAGAACAGAAAATCAGTGTCACAGTCCCAGCTCAGCTCCTGCTTTAAAGAGGATTTGCAGTTTCACCCTGAGAAGAAGGTGCTCAGAATAAAGAACGGGGGAAAAAAATAACAGCCAGAGTATGGAAGAGCTTTTTATGAAGCATTTGTCTAGGTTGGGACTGTTCTCCCTGGGGAAGAGGTCTGAGGAGCTTCTGCAGAGGGATAAGCCAGGAACAGCTGCTCTCTGTCCTTTACAGTGCAAGGTGGGCAGCTGAAAGCATTTATTATCCCCACCTGGCCCAGTAAATAACAGCCAGGCATCCTTTGGCAACACCCTGCTCATGGGCAGAAGGGGCTGTGTGGGCACTCAGGTGCTTACAAATGGACTTGGGAAGGATTAAACTAATGGGGAAACTGTGTGTGTGTGTGTGTCCTTGGGCTCAAATCAAAGTGAGGGCACTGCAGTTCTGAACATGATGTTTTTCTTTTATTCTCAGCCTTGCTAAAATAATGTTATATAGTTTTAGATAACAGATTTCTTTTCAAATAACTTTTACAAGAAGAGACAAAAGCGTACTCTCAAATTCAGAAGATGGAGGTCTGAAGTTCTTCCTTAAACATGCCTTCAAAATGGAGGTCTTTTGCCATGAGCTCTTCTTCTACATCTTCTAAGGCCCACTGATGATCTGTCAATTCTAAGGCTTCCCATTCCGTCTGCATTGGCAGTGAACAGAAGTAGAGAAGGAAAAGCAACATACCATTAGCTAGACAAGACCTACACAAAGCAGTGATTGCTTTAAAAACTGCAACAAACACTGATTTCTATTAAAAACCTGGCAGTCCTGTCATCTCTCTGAAATTAGTGGTTTATGCTTAATTAGGTGTTAGTTGGTCAATACAAATTGCATCACAGAAATGAGAAAAAACCTACATTATCTACTTTCTGCCAAGCCTCTAATCTTCTGGAACAGCCCACTGCTTCTCTAACAGCCAGCTCTGTCCTCGTGGGTCAAGTGCTTTGCAGTGAGTTAATTCTTCAGTTCAGAGTTAGTTGATAACAACAGGTAAGAGGCCAGAAATTTTGCACCTGCTCATGGACTTGTGCACAAAGCCTGCAATAAACCATGTCACATGCTGCCCAGCAAGAGATTTATATTTCTTGGCCAGTATACTTCTCCTGCAATAAAGGCTTTTTTCCTTTTATTTCTGCTGGAACATGTAGTGCGTTTAGGTGCCTGCAAGGCTGAATGGCAGAAGTGCTGTGGAGAGCCAGCAGTGGGTGGAAGTGGAGTCAGTACTGGCTGGAATTGCCCCTTAGTGACAGAACAGCCACTGCTCCAGCACCGCTGCCAACTGCATCCATCCTCTTTCCTGGCTCAGCCTCTGCCTGGGTGCTGTGCGATTTTTTTAAGCAGGAAGCTTACTAAAAACAAACTGCAGGAGACCATCCCAACTTTCCAGGCAGGAGGTTATGTGTGGCTAAACCTCTTTACAGTACACAGAAACCAGGTCTGTCCTTCATTAAACCTGGGCTGTGAAAGGCAGAGGCAGCCTAACAAGCAAATGCCTATGGAAAGTGCTTTAGGAGAACTTCAAAACAGTCAAATCCTGATGGATTGTCCACTGAACTGACTGGCTTAATTGATATGCTTACCCAGGTTCCATCAGCTGCCTGCTGGACTCTCACCTGCACTATTAACACAACTTTTGGAGAGCCAGCTTCTGCTTTGGAACTACACCTCAAGGTAAAGAAACCCCTTCCTCAGCAAAAGCAGGGGATGGGGCATAAATTCAGCCTTTGCACCAGCAAAGACTCATCTGTCGGGTTACTTCAGGGTATTCAGGCTCTGTCAGACCAAGAGCAACTCCCACAGCTTTCATAAGCTGTCAGCTCTAATTTTAGGAACAGGAATCCAGAGCAATTCCCTTACTCGACACAAGGAGAGGATGAGTTACATGCAGCCTACGACCCTGCAAGCTCACACAAACAGGAATGCAGGTGGAAATACTGTACCTTAAATGCTTTGTTAGTATCTGCTGGCATGGCCATTGCTGCCCCTGTCATTTGTTCTTGCATCACCCTGGACTGATCTGCAGCTACAAATGAGAAATGAGAGGCTGATTTCTGTGTTATTAAACAGCATTCCCTGGAGCATGGTGCCATTGGGAAGGCTTTTATCTATGGATGAGAACATTGCAACACCCAGAGTGCAATACTGCTGTGCCAGAAGGAGTCCTCACAAGACATCTTGCTCCCACTTGCTACATCTTAGTCATATTTACATAGAATATGCAGAAAATTTGAGGAAAATAGTTTTCTACATTCCCAACGCACATCTGTCCTGCCCCACATCTAGCATTAAGAAATCTTTGCAGTTTTCCTTAAAACCTATTCTTGCTAGAAATAAAACAAGCCTGAGCACAAAACTTTGGCACAGTGATTTGATGGGAAAGGAAGCATGGGCTAACAACCATGGAAGTTTATGAGCCAGTGGCTGGTGAAGGAGATTTGGGTACTTGCTGCAGGTGATGTCAAACCTGGCCCACGGAGAGTAAATAACCTCACAGAAACGAGAGAGGCATTCTGGAGCTTTTTGGCTGGAAACTTAGAAATCTTTTCTCCAGCCTCCCTCAGACAACATCCCATGGAAGGGGCAGCCTGTTCCCAGAAATGACAAGTGCCTTACCATTATCTTGGCCCAGGATGAGAGTATATATGCTTCTGAGTCCAAACACATTCAAGAAGTACCAGGAAGCAGAGCTCACCCTGACAAATCAGAACAAGCACAGTTGCTGTCAGTTCAAAGCTGGCTCATGACCTCATTTCAGCAGCACACACAGACCATCCAAGGGCTATTAACACATTCAATATTTTCCAAGTGGGAATTGGACCTTGCTTGCTGAGGACAGGGGCTTACCAGGATGCATCTAAAGTGAGCAGCTCAATTCCCTGCTGCAACATTGGCTTAAAACGCAGCGTCAGAGGAAACGGGACCTTTGCTGCAGGATAAGGAAAGAAAAGCCCAGTTTCACAAAGTGACACCACAGGAAAGCACAGGGCAAAGTGAGCAGGTAGTTCTTTCATTACATCTAATGTAGTCTCAGTGCAACATGCACAATAAGAAGTTAACTTGGATTTTTGAAAAAGCTGCAGTTCTGTATTCATTTTAATATGAAAAGGCTTTCTGAACCTTAATCAGATGGCCAAACCCTCAGAGGTATTACTTCAGTGACTGTAAATGGGAATGTCCCTTGTTAAAGAAACAGTTATCACATAAACAGTATAGAAAAAAACCCCCAGAACTATGAATTTATGTATTTTTGATGTGTACGCTCCATACATGTTCAGAGGAAAATCCAATGTATCAACCTGAAGTTTAGGCAGTTTTAATAAAATACTGGTTTTGTCACTACAGTTGTTTCTGAGTTATTTTCTTTGAGACCATGGCCAATACTCTGAAAACACTTTCCCCTCCACTTTGCAATAGGACAAGCAAATCTGTGCAGTTCATGGAGTGAAGAGCAGCAGTGCCACAAGCCAAATTTAGGCTGCTTCTAACTGACTGCTCTCAGGTCGAGGAGCAAGTCTCTGATGCAGCTCAGACCCTAAGGTCATCTTCAGAAACACAGCCAAACCCATGTTATTCCAGACACTTACTTGTGACAAATCCTGAAAATGTCATGTTGATCCAACCACCAATGAGGATCATAGGCAGAACATTGGTTACATTCCCTTTCATCATATCTGTCAGCATGGTAGGATCTGCAAATCACAGTGAAGTGATGTGAAGTAGCAACATATCACAATAAAAAGACACAAGTCATTACATGCCAGCTAATTTAATTAAGAATCGGCATGAGACAACAGTCCTATCCCAGTTATCTATAATTTTCCATTGCTGACAATACTTTGCAAAATGAGATGAACAGCCAGTGTGGTGGTGGCTGCTGTCACAGCGGTGTTGTGTTCTGTGCTCTGACTCCATCCCTTGCCCCAGATCTCTGAACTTGCCTGACCCCTCTGTGAGCTGACCTGGGTAGAAGAAGGACAGCAAACTCCTAATTTGCTGTATACATTATTTAAAATAAATCACTTCAGAGAAGATCCTGCAGGAGCTGGCAAAAGGAGAAGAGTGAGAGCAGGATTCCCACTCCCGGCTGCCCTGAGGGAGGTCAGGTCTCCTGAGATGCTGCAAGCAGCTCAAGGCTGAAGTTAAGCAACATGAAGCAATCTCATGTTTCTGTTATCTAAGAGAGGGATCTCACTCCCACCCCCTCCCTCCCACTGCCTGAGCTCCCTGCAAAGCTGATTCACCTTCCACCCTTGGCAGACACTGACAGGTTTTTCTACCTGGCTGCAGTTAGGGTACCTTAACATACCTGTCATTGGTGAAGGAGGCACTACTTTTCTTTTTGTTTTCTTAAAAAATCCATCCTCAGGGTTATTAAAAAAATATTTCCGGGACAGGAAAGACTGAAAACAGAAAAAGGCAATGCCAACACCATGAGAAGTAAACGGACAGAAGCATGAGTTCTTGCTCAGACATTCAGACATCCCATGAGTTCTTTAACAACACACCTTTCTTAGATAGGTGCCTCACTGCCCACGAGTTCTAGAGCTCCTCGCATTTTTCTGCATCAAGAGTACCAGATCTCTGGCTTTTTGAAATCCTTAAAGTAATTGTAAGAATTCTCTGAAGAAAAATCCGTGTTAATTAAAGAGCTTTTAGCGTTTTGTGCAAATTCTTTGTGCTGGTTGAGCACCAATACTAATACATGGAACATTTTCACTCTCCCAAGTGACCTTTGGATTTCACAAAATACACATTTGGTACCAACAGAGCCAACATGAGCGATGGATTTTTAGTTTAGCAAACATTTCAGCTCACGTTGTATGACCACCTCGTTATCCCAAGCCTGGATTACATCCCTGTGTGCTTGCTGGCAGATACTAAACACGACAGTTTGGAGGCACATCTCATATCAGCACGCAATGAAAACACCGAGCAGTGGCAGGTAACATAAACGTAAGGGAAAAAACATACACAGAGGTCCTGTGTCCAAGGTTCCTAAGAATCTGCACTCCTGGACACTGCCCTGGCCCAGGGGTGACACGGCAGCGTCCGACCCCGCGGGCTCTTGTGGGCGCTGCTCCTCCCGCGGCACTGCCCGGGCAGAGCCCCGCGCTTTGTGCTCCTTTCCCAGCCATCCTCTTCGTAAAGCCCCAGCCGCGCAGCTCCGTACCTGCTTTGGAATGTATTTTCCATTTTCCCGAAGGACTCTGCTCCGGATCAAGACTTGGCTGGAAGAGAGACACGCGGCGTTAGCGGGCGGGGCCGGGCCGGGGGAAGCGGGGNGTGAGGCGCTTGTCGCTCTGGAGCAGGATGGACACGTAGTGCCGGATCATGCCCACGAAGAAGGTGATGAAGACGATGGGCAGCACCACCCATAGCCGGATGTTGGAGTCCAGCAGCAGCTCGGGCTCGCTCATCGCGGCGGTGCAGCCTCGGGCCCGGCTCCGGCCGACACCGGGCCGCCGCCGCACGGCCCGCTTCCGCTTCCGCTTCCGGGCCCGGCCCTTCCGCCGGCGGCGGAATGGCGTCAGCGCGCGCCGCTGGCGGGAAACTCGAGCGCCAGCGGCGGGAGCGCCGTGAGGGGACAGCGGTGCGAGAGACGGTGAGGGGACAGCGGGGTGTTCTGCCCTGCCCGGAGGTGACGGGAGAGGACGGGAGATGAGCTCGGCTCGGCTCAGCTCAGCTCAGCTCGGCTCAGCTCAGGCGAAGTGAGCTGAGCTGAACTGAGGGAGGTGAAACGGCCGCCTCAGGCAGTGCCCGGCCTTTGGCAGTAGGTGCGATGGAGAGGGGGCTCTCCGGTGGCGGCACAGCACGCCTGGCTGGGCTGTCAGGCTACACCTCGCGCCCAGAACAAAATCACACTATTGGTGGGGTTGGAAGGGAGCTCTGGAGATCGCCCAGTCAGGGCAGGGTCACCCGGAGCAGGTGCCACAGGAACGGGTCCAGGTGGGTTTGGAATGTCTGCAGAGAGGGAGACTCCTCGATCTCCCTGGGCAGCTGTTCCAGTGCTCTGCCATCCACAACCTAAAGAAGTTTTTGCTCGTGTCCAGGTGAAACTTCTTGTGTTTCAGTTTTGGCCATCGCTCCTTATCCTGTCACAGGGCACCGCTGAAGAGAGTCCGGCACCATCCTATTGGCACCCGCCTTTTAGATATTTATACATCCAAAACTGCTGTTTAAGGCTCATTGCACTTTTGTTTTTTAACTGTTCCACTTCCATGCTGACATTTTAAGTAACTCATTTTACTAGCCTCTGCCAAGCAGTTGAAATCTAGCGTGAGATGCACACACATCTTTTTAAAATAACTTTTAAGTTTTAAAGGTGAGTCAAGTTGGTTTTTTTTTCTTTTTAAACGTTGCCACCCCCCCAAAAGAGGATGGGTTAGATGGAGGTTTGTGCTGACAGAGCTCACTGGCCATGATGCCTGGTTAGGGACATGAACAGGGTCAGTTAATATGGTTGGGCTCATGAACACTCATCTGTGAATCCTTTGTTGCTTTGTCCAGACATGTGGAGAGGGTCTTGAGTTTAGCTCAGTGGATGCAATCTGAGTCCTCATAGCTGCTCACTTTAATTTGCCATTTAATTTGCCTGGTGTCTGAGTGAAATGGCAAGCCTTGTTTTATGAGGAACTGAATTTTAGAAAAAGTGATGTATTGTGGTATTTAAATATGACAAGCTCTAAAATTTCAACCTGCACAACAGAAAAATGTGGTGTGATATTGGTTACCCAGGCAATCGATTTCTGTTACATTCCCTTTTGCTAATCACTAATACCTTCTAGTTCTGTTTTAAAAAGAGATGAATTAAACACTTGCGTTTTTCCTGCATTTTTTTAGGCAACAACGAAGGTTTTGTTACCATGGTTTCAAAAAGGAAATTGTTGAAAGTTGATGCTTCTGGAGAGAACTGCAAGACAGACTTGCCAAGTAGGTGCTTTTATATCATCTTACTGGGGTGGAGATGCCTTGATAGAGGCAACAGCTCCCAAGCAGGGATGAGGCCAAAATGACAGTTTTGATAATGCTGATTGTTAATGACACTGTTGATTTTTGAATATATTTGACATAGCATGTCTTGTTTTCTCAGAAACTAAGAAGTCACGGATTTCTGATCAGGAAAATGCCTCTGCCCTCTGTGGATTGGAGAATGAGGGAGTCTTTGAAGAGCTCCTTAGGATATCAGGAATTGTGCTGAAAGCTGGGGAGGGACAGAATGAAATAGGTATGGGTTTAACTCTTGCTGTTTCTGCTTTTAGATCAAAACCTGAAAGGATGGCTAGTACAAAGTAAAGATGTGTTTTACTTGCAGGACAAAAGCTGAGCCAGCTTGTTCCAAAATTCAAGCAGACCTTAATTTGGCCTCTTATTTGTTATATACCTTTCATTCCTTCTGATTTCAGTGCATCACCTAAACTCATTATACCACCTCTTTGGGTGTGTACCTGTTAAGTCTAAGGAATTCTGAAAGGTTATTGGAGGTATACAGAATAATATTAGACTGCATCTGTGGTTACAGTATTGAATTGCAGAGGCAGGAACCCTGAAGTGGGGAAACAAACATGGCATTGTTGCCTTTCAGCTCAGACAAGGCCTTCAGGAACTCCTGTACTCAGAGTCTTCAATGCTACTCTCAGTCCTGACTAGAGAAAGCACAAGTGCTGATTCCACTCGGGCTTTTCCCAACTGGACTTCTCAATAGTGCAAATACAGAAATGTTGGTGGATGGGCTTGAAGCTTGTGCTTGGTGTAGCTGTTGTGATGTTGTATGGACAGACTATGTCTCGTTCTTTATTTCCTTTCTAAACTTTCTCCTTAGCTGTTGATCAAATGGCTTTCCAGAAGAAGCTCTGCCTGGCCCTAGAGAAGCACCCTACTTACCCAGCTGTAAGTAACTTTGGCAGCAGCCTCCTTTAAAGCTGTTTGCTGAGTAGGAAAAGATGCAAATGCAGCTGCCTGTCCCTGCTAGTCCCATACAAAAGTGTGCAACGCAGCAGCTTATCTTGGATGTCTGTGGTCCAAATTTTCCAGTTCTCCCAGTATTACTGTTCCAGACTTTTAGTCCCACTGTTTTTCTGACTGTGCCCTGTCAAAGTAATTTTCATTGGCAATATTATTCAATAGACAAAGACCCTTACAGGAAACAAACCACTTGCATAGCTTTCTGGTGGCACCTGGGTTTTGTGTTGGGTGGGAGCTGGCAGCATTAAAACTGCTGTGATGTGGTGCTCCTCTCCAGTTAGCAAGCCCTGGGTGAAAGTCCTAAGGCCAATGATTTGACTGTGAATGTTTTTTGAGTGCAGCTCTGGTCACATTAAAGGTTGCTATCTCAGCTGAGCAGGAAGAAAGGCAAAGCCTTTTTAAATAAAAGTAAAATGTGATACACTTGCTTTAGAGTTACTTTGCAGAACAATCAGTGTTTCTTTCTGGAAATGGTCTAGACTAGCGTTCATTTATTACCCAGCATTCCTTCCATCACAGTTTCTGTCTGCATTTCCCTGGTTAGCTCTTCCTGGTTCTCATCATCTGCTTGCAAAATGCATCCTAAAGGACACCAGTTGAGTGGAGTGTCCCTGCAGGGTGGATAAGTTCTCTCTGCTTTGCAGGTTGTGAAGCAGTTCATCAGTGGCCTGGAATCTCACATCAAGGACAGGAGCCAGTTCAAGAACTGCCTCTTGCCATGCACTCCTGTACGGACTGAGGGCTCAAGGTAGAGAAAATGTTTCTTGTATTGCACATCAGTCAGAGCCAGTTTCTAGTTATGTCCTGTGACATTGACCAGAGTGCAGAGAAAGGTTCCAGTTGATGCACACCAAGGCAGGATGGCTGGTGTAGTACATTGCTGTTTAATAGCAGTGAGTTTAGAGTGTTAAGTCACAGAATTTACTGTCTGCCTGTGGCACAGATTGGACTCCATGGTATATTATGGCAACAACCAAATACTGTGAGAAAAATTTGCCAGGGCTGGTGATGGTCAGTTCCTTTTTGAGATTTTTTTTCCAGGAGATACAGCTTCACCATAGACTTTCACATTTCTAGTCTTGTAGAGAGTGAGCTGGTTCAGAGCTAAAGTGCAGTTTTAAATATTTTTGTGTGTGTCTGTGATTACTACATGTTACTTTAAGTCACTTGTATGTAGTTTTTTTAAACAGTCATGGAAAGAACTACAGCCTGTTATCCCAGCATGTTTTTGACACAACTGTGGTGGCATCTTTCATCTTGCAGGAATCTGGTGCATTCGTATTGTGAAAGCCTCATTAAACTGCTTCTTGGGATTAAGATCTTACAGGTATGGGCACCTTATCTTGCTCTTTGCAAGGGTTTTGATTGTAGGGAACATTTTGCTTATGAAAGTAAAAGATTAGCTGAACCGGTTTTGAGGCAGCTGAGGCTGCATCTGGAGTAGTGTTTTGTTTGTTGTCGTAGGGACACAATGATGCTTAGGGCCTGAGACACATGGCAGACAAGCAGAAACAGTGGAACTGGGTTTGTTCAGTTTTAAAAGATTAAGGGAAATTTCATGGTCTTCAAATACCTGGTTGCAAGGTGTAGGGAACATAGAGCCAGACTCTTCTCAAAGGTGAACCGGGGTAGAATGAGAAATGATGGCTCAGGTCAACCATGGGAAATTCTGATGAGATATAGCCACTTCCACTGTGGAGAATGTGTGGTTTTTTAAGGGCTAGAACTGGGTACTGTTTTCAAACTTAGTAAAATTGATGCTTTAGTTTTCTCTGTGGTGAAAAGCAACTCCAGGTCTGAGAAAGAGAGGTTCATTGGCCCACAGGAATTGTACATCCTGCCCATATGCTCTGATTCTGTCGGGTTATGTGGGTAGCTTATACCACCCTCTGAAAAGTGGTTTTCACTTAGGCTGTGTGCCTCCTTTCTGGCATTAGGCAAGAAATTTCTTATACAGGAAATACTTTTACTGAGCCACAGAGAATTTTATTCTCTGTGTATATTTCATCTGTTGTAAAAGGTCAGTTTTGGTGGCAGTACCACAGCACAAATAGTAAATCACCCTAACACTGTCTTTTTGCCTTTCTTATAGCCTTCTGTCATAACACTGTTGTTGGAAAAGATCCCTGAATTCTTTTTTGACATGTGAGTATAAACTGACTTGTCTCTGCCTTGAAATGAAATTTCTTTTGGACAATCAGCTGTTTGACTGTTACTTCAAATTTACCTGAATGGCAGTTTACACTGACGTGGATTTTTTCTTCATACCTGTGTAAAATAATCTCTGAGGTACTATGACCTTAAATTTGTGGGTGCATAAAGCAGAAGACAAATTTCTAGGTGGTGAAATGCAGACATTGTGCATTCATTTATTGTGCTTTTTGCAGCTACTGACACAAGCTTAGGAATTATTTCAGCAGAGGGACTATGGAGTGTCTCATCATTTAAAAAAAAGATGCAAGTGGCTGCTGGCAGAGTTTTAGGAGGCTGTGAGATGCGAACAGATCTCCTTTTAAAATTGCAACTTGTGTTCAAACAAGGGAAATTGAAAGAGCATCTGTTGATTTTTAGAGGTATAACATCATAGTTGGAGTGAGAGATCTTGAGGTGTAACACAGACAAGACTTGACCACTTCATCTCTTCTTCCTGTGCCCTGGATGCTCACTACAGAGTTAGTGGGGCAGGCCAAGGGGCAGAAAGAAGCTGAGGCTGTTCCTGCTGCAGTTTTGGCCCAGTGTGAGAATACGGGATACAAATGCATGAACATGAGCCAGCAGTGTGCCCTGGTGGCCAAGAAGGCCAATGGCATCCTGGCCCGTATCAGGAACAGTGTGGCCAGCAGGAGCAGGGAGGTCATTCTTCCCCTGTACTCGACACTGGTGAGGCCGCACCTCGAGTGCTGTGTCCAGTTCTGGGCCCCTCAGTTCAGGAAGGACGTTGAGATGCTGGAACGAGTCCAGAGGAGGCAACAAGGCTGGTGAGGGGCTTGGAACACAAGCCCTATGAGGAACAACTGAAGGAGCTGAGGTTGTTTAACCTGTAGAAAAGGAGACTCAGGGGTGACCTTATCACTGTCTACAACTCCCTGAAAGGTGGCTCTGGTCAGGAGGGCGTTGGTCTCTTTCTCCAGGCAGCAACTGACAGAACCAGAGTACACAGTCTTAAGCTGTGCCAAGGGAAATATAGGTTGGATATTAGCAAAAGTTTTTTATGGAAGGAGTGATAAAGTACTGGAATGGTCTGCCTGGGGAGGTGGTGGAGTGACCATCCCTGGATATGTTTAAAAAAAGATTGGATGTGGCATTCCGTGCCATGGTTTAGTTGAGGTGTTAGGGCATGGGTTGGACTTGATGATCTTAAAGGTCTCTTCCAATCTAATGATTCTGTGATTATTCTGTGCTGCACAGGGGTGTAGTCCAAGAAATTGTCTCAGACTGAAATCTTGCTTGAGGAGGGTTTAACATAGACAGTCACAAGGTCTGAACTGTTTTCACCCAAGAATTCTAGAGCATCTTGGATGTAAAAGTGATAAGCTGTTAATTGTGCTGTGAATCCTTTGGGAATTCTGAAAAATGGATGTTGTTACACTTTTCTCCTATCAAACTAAGAGGAGTGAAGTTTTTTCTATGTGTTAATGAATGGGATTAGTTGGTCTTGCTGACTAGCAGCAAAGCTTTTGAGTCTGTAAGTCTGACTAACCTGTGTGTCCTTTTCTGCTGTTTCAGTGTGGGCACCTTTGGAACAAATTTCCCCCGGCTCATCGTCAATCAGTTTAAGTGGCTTGACAGGCTCCTTGACAGCCAGGTGGGTACCAGAGGTGCAATCACATGGATGCTTTTTCCAAACAGCTTCTGGAATGCCTCTCAGGTGGAATTAGATGAATTATTGTGCTGATGAGAACTGATGTTGTTTTTGTATTCACATGATGAAGGAGAGATTTAATTTTTTTCTGTTTCGTTATGATTGTCTTGAGTGACTTCTGAACATCTTTTACTATTTTTCTTCTTTCCTTCCTCTAAGTCTTCTTGTACATAAATTTATATCTGTGCATGTGTACTCACACGGGTGACCCCATCTTAAAGCTGTTGCTAGCAGGAAGTTACAATCCCCTCTTGTTTAATTTTAACAAGGTACTGGATGTCTGGGGATGAATCATCTGTTCCCGCTCTGGTGATTATTTTCCTTCTTTCCCTGAGTCAGTTGGTCTCTGTGGGTTACTCTCTACTCGAGTACTAATCACTGGGAAGCCTGTTGTGTTTCCCAGTTTCCTCTGCTCACCAAGATCATTATATCCTAGCTATAAAATACCATTGTTCCACAAGTCTCTGCTCTGCTTCATGACTTCAGCAGGACCATGAGTTAAGGGACTGTTGGCATAAATCCAGGCACATGATCCACTGAGGGACTTTAGCTGCATAGTATTGTTGTTGTGCTGAGAGATTTGTGCATTTCACCGTGCTCCTCTTGTCTGCAGGATCTGGTCAAGAAGTTAATGCAGATGGTTAGTGTCTCTCCAGTACCAATCCAGCACGATATTATCACCAGTTTACCTGAGATCCTGGAGGATTCCCAGCAGAGTGAGGTTGCCAGAGAGCTCAGGTACAGATGATTTGGTTGGGAAGGTTTGGTTTGTTTTGTTTGGTTTTTTCTCCCTTGCAGTTGGCAGAAAAGGACAATGTGCATTAATGCAGGTTCCTCTGAGGCTGACTGAAGTGTTCGGGCAGCAGTGTGTTCCTGTTAACTGCAACATTTGGGGGACACCTACCACTGGCTTAGGACAGTCCATTTGTGCTGTTATGCTCTTAAAGAGAGTACAGGCAATCCAGCAAAAGACATTGCATTTAGACAATGCTCCAAAAGTGTTTTTATCTAAATAATTATAAACTCTTGACTACCTGGATACAGCACAGGTAGCATCCAGTACTACCTACTGTAGTGGAAGTATTCACTACTTCTGCTGGATCAGTCTCTGATCAGTCACTTGGATATTACTATTGGCAACTTCTGATTTGTCTTGGATTCTGCTGTGGTAAGGATCAACATGGTTTTTATTAATAAAGAAAAAAAACCCAAACCACAACTTAGTAAACATGTACATGAAATAAAACTTCCCTCAAGCATATTTACTGACCCAAAGAACAGAGGGACCTAATGCCAAGAGTTATCCTCCCAGGGAGCACTGCCATAGGCTAGTCCTTACATCTGTCTTCTTTAATAATGTATTCATTTTACACAATAACTTTAGTTGTCTTAAGTGTTTCTAATTTTTATTATTAAACAGATCACTTACATTTATGCTGGTGTTAATTATCTTTTCAAACTTGTGATCATTGTTGCATATTATTACTACAAGCAGTGTATCCTGTTCCTTGTACTCTCTCAAATTGTGACTTTGTTTTCATTCTCAGTTTATTGCCTCAGCTTCTAGTAAAACAGCTCCACACATTTTTCCTATGCTAATCAAACTCCTCAGACTTCTGTTTTCTGTTTGTGTATTTTGAAAGCTGAGATCCAAACCGTATCAGCAAGGCATATTTATTTCCATATTCTCAATAGCCTCTACCCATTTCTGATGTGGAAAACAACTCATTACTTGTTGTAATGAATTAGGGAGCATAGACAGAGTTACCAGGAAGCAGAAAATGCAGTGTTTTTCAACTAACACAATTTAACTACAACTTCTTGCTAGAGAAAGCTTGTAAGAAACTGAGATGTCAGCCAAGAATGATTACATGTGTTTTTGGAAAGTCCATGAGGCTGTTAAAGACAGGTGCAGTTCTTACATGAAGAGTAATAATTTAGGGAACAAGTTTTCCATAATGCCAGTGGCATATGTTGTTGTTAGTTTCAGAGATTTTCTTTTGCAGTGACCACAAAAACTACTGGAATCATACAATACACTAAAGATACATTCTTGGTTTTGTTAAGAAGACCATTTGTTTTCTCTTCCCTCTGTATCAGCTGCTTGCTAAAGCAGGGCAGACGGCTGACAGTGCCAATCCTCGATGCCCTTTCTCGTCTGGATCTCGATGCAGAACTTGTGGCTGAGGTAAGAGCTTTTACTGAGCACTTCAGCAGACCCCAGGCCCCTGCTTAGCAACACGAGAGCTGAAACTGTTTCCTCATTCCAAATATTTTGCTAAATCTGACTCCTGTAGGCCGTTAAAAGTCCTGAACTGAAGTTGGAAAGATGTCAGAAGCTAAAGCTGATTTTTGAAACATTCATGAGGAGTTAGTGAAGAGCAGAGAGAAGTTTTCTGAATGCATACTGTAACAGTCAGAAATTTCAATCACCTCTGTTTTAACAAATGCAGAAGCACTTTATCCTGCTGCAGTAAATTTTTACTGCCTGTCTTAAACCTTCTTGTTGTCAATATTTCATCTTTTTGAAGTACAGTGACCTGACTAGACTGTTATATTCTAAGGAAAGGCAGATTGGTGATTAAATAATTAAATAGGTTTTCTCTGCAGAATGCTGATAAAGGAGAAGAGATGATGATGTGCCTTGTGCCTTTTGGACATGCTGCATTGCTGCACTTTTTGGAGTTGGGTTTCTTATGAATTAAATTAAATTGGTTCATTTGTGTCCTTTAAATAGTGTTTTACATAGTCCCAAAAGGCTGGTGTTGCATAGCAGGCTACACATCCTCCATGCTTTTCCCTTTTGAAAACCAGTAAAAAAATGATGGAGCCAAGCTCTTCTTGTTGAAGCGTGATAAGGGGCAGTGGCCACAATAGGAGGTTCAGGTTGGATGTTTGGAAAAGATGAGTTAGGGTCTGCAGCATTGACATAAATTTTATCAAAGAGGTGGCAGGGATTGCAGCTTTCCTCAATCCTTGGATATCTTCAAGACTCAGCAAAATCAAGGTGAATCAGATCTAGTACTGACAGTATTCCTGCTCTGAGCAGGACTATAAGTCTCCAAGAATTCCTTCCCACTAGCATAGCTGTTTCTGTGAAGTGTTGTCCTCTAGCTGATGGAGTGTTGCTCTCTCCTCAGGTGCGACAGTCTGCCATGACCATTGTGCCTTCTGTAAAACTGGAAGATTTGCCTGTAGTAGTAAAATTCATCCTCCAAAACGTCAAGGCAGCAGATGCAGTAGAGGTACAGTATCTTTTTCATAATGAAGTGTGTGTTTTCCACACCACTGTGTGTTTTAACAGAGGGAAGTTACTTCACACACGGACCTGTATGTTCTTGATGTTTTCAAGTAAGGTTTTAATATTGCCAGGGATCAAGGCCAGCCTTGCTGAACTATCAAACACGCTTTGTTTCATATGTTGAGGAAGCCTCAGCCTAAGGCAAGTGAGGATCTGCCCAAACCTATCTGGGACATTCTTGTAAAGAAGAGTGTGCCTGTGACATGGAAGCCAGTCTGTGCTGGTACACTGCAAATGAACAGCAGTCAGATTGGTAAATTTGCATGTCCCAGAATTCCTGAGGCTGTCATATATCTTGCTCAGCTTCTAAACAGAATAAAAACAGTTCACAGCAACCTAAAGCAGATATATGTGGGAATTTCATAGAGTAGGTCTTAAAAAATTCTATCTTTTCTATGACATACAGGTGAAAAGTTTTTCTTGTTCATTTTTTAAGTTAAAAAAAATTGAATTTGGACATGAGTAAGTACTTACAAATCTTTACAAATACATGAGTTTTTTGGTTTGTAATTTTAGGATTATTATGGGAAATTATTTTCTTTTTATCAGCTTTTTCTTTTCTTTTCTTCCATCATTTTTTGCATGGATTTGTGCTTTACAGGTGATTTCTGATCTTCGTAAGAGCTTGGATCTGTCATCGTGTGTTCTGCCCCTGCAGATTCACAGTTCCCAGAAGAAGATTAAAAGCCAAATCCAGGCCAGGTACCTGATTCTCCAAGGGTAGGATGGGACTGGAGAATTTAAACTGTTCCTCTTCCAGTCTCTCTGGCACAATTGGCTACATGCACAAGCCTAATTTATTCTGTGGAAAGGCACAGACACCTTTATTCCCTCCTGCTTGGTACTAATAGCATACACTTGTCACTCCTTGCCCAGCCAGCTTCCCCTGTCATGGATGTAGTTCCTTTTGAGCCATCTGCCTCCATGTCTGCACAGGGATAAGCAACTTCCTTTATAATAATGTTGCTACCAGTTAATCTGTTTTAAGTTCCCTCCAGTATGTTTTCCATTGATTCTGCAACCTCTGTTTCCACCCTCTTGTGAAACTCCCTGTTCTTGCCAGAGCATTCCCTCTGGACAGTGGCTGATCTAAGTAACTGCTGTGGCTGCTGGGCTGCCTTGTTCCTTCTGTGACCATATTTGCAGGGACTGAGTCCCCTCCTTTCTGATAATTTGCAGTTCTTCCCTCAGCCAAGTAACCACCAGCCAGAACTGTGTGAAGCTACTTTTTGATGTGATCAAGTTAGCTGTGAGATTTCAGAAAGATCTCTCTGAAGCATGGATTAAGGTAAGATATATGCTTCAGTCCTTGTTTCCTTATTTATTTGGGCTCCTTGATTGAGCCTTTCTTGTAATTAAATGTGGTATTAAAAGACAAGTGTTAGCCCTTTATTTTGCCAATACAGATTTCATTCTGCAAGAGAGGAAAAATGTATACCCATATATTGAACCTGAGCTGCGTGAAACCTTAAGGGGCTTGAAAATGTCCTGCTAGGAATCAGTAGCAGCTGGTATTAGGCTAAATTTAATTTTAAATTGCATTTCAGTGTAAGCCATGAGGCTGTTTCTTGTCCTCATTACTCAGTACCTCAGTTCCTTTCTCAAGTCTGATGTTATTTGAGAATGTCCTTGTTCAAACTCAGTTTTCAGCTAATTTTTTGAATGCCTTCTGGATTCTCTGTTGTTGGCAAGATCCAGTTTGCTGACTTCGATAGGTATCCTGTTGTAGAAGAGAGAAAACTGTGAGCAGGGTGTCACAGACTTTTGGTGTCTACCTTTTTTGATTTGGTTTTGGAATATAGTATTGTACTGTAGCTTAATGGCTTGCTTCATTTTTTTTTCTCTCAGGCTATTGAGAACAGCACATCTGTGTCTGACCATAAGGTAATACTTCTGCTCTGGGAGTGTCCTCTTCTCCTGGCTTTCAAGGGCTTTCTTCATGGTTGTAGATTAAGGGATTTTTGTAGTTGAAGCAGAAACTGCCAGTGATGTTTTGTGAGTGGTTCTTTTGGTGTTGGACTTGTTCCAAGTATAACAATCAACCCTTTTCTTTGTAACTCTTGGTTCATCCCTTCCTAATGTCAAGGGACAGAGTTATCCTGCTTTAATTCTGTCCTGTTGAACTCATAAGGTTTTTGTGCTGTTGTGACTGTTGGGACTTTTTGAGCTCTTTTTTTCTTCTCAGTTTAGACTTCAAATTTTGACTTCTAGTTATCTGGACTGTTCAATATTTCAGCATAATGAGTGGTGGTTATTTCCTCTAAAAGGTTCTGGATCTGATAGTTTTGCTGCTAATCCATTCTACAAACTCCAGGAACAGGAAGCAAACTGAGAAGGTCTTGAAGAGCAAAATCCGTTTGGGCTGCATGCCAGAACAGCTGATGCAGAATGCCTTCCAAAACCATTCAACGGTCAGTGTTGATCCTGCTTTGGCACTCTCTCTTTTATCTCTCAAAGATCTTGTCAGATGATGATTTAGCCCTGTGCTGCATTACTTACACCTTTCCAGTAATGTTCATGTACTTCTCTTTTATAGTTTTTACTCCAGATCTGTGTCCCAAGGCACATGTCCGCTGTTGTAACTGTCACGTTTTTTTGGAGTTGAGCTTTCCTCAGCATTGGATGTGTTGAAAACAAGCAACAATAGTCTCTTCTTTCATGGTGTCTGTATTTCAGGTTATCAAAGACTTCTTCCCTTCAATCCTAGCCCTTGCTCAGGCATTTCTGCACTCAGCACACCCAGCCGTGGTCTCCTTTGGCAGCTGCATGTACAAACAAGCTTTTGCAGCCTTTGACTCCTACTGCCAGCAGGTACAGTGTGATGGATGGCAGCTGTTCTATTTGGGTTTGCACTTTGTTCTAGAGTGTATGTCATGACCCTTGAGGGGACAGGGTTTCAGGCAGTTGGAAACCCTTGGAGAGAGGTCTGTGCCAAAGAGTAGGCCAAGAAGAAGATAGGGAACAATCACAGCAAGACTGGTGGCAAGTGACTCAAGCACAGAGACTGCTGTGATTATCTGTACTTGATCAACTTAGTTCATGTGAGCAGAGCAAGGCAGACATTTTTCTGTTGACATTTCTCTGTGGTTCATTTGGTGGCTTTTTCCTTAGGAAGTTGTGACTGCTTTGGTGACTCATGTGTGCAGTGGGAGTGAGACAGAACTGGACATTTCCCTGGATGTGCTCACGGATTTGGTGGTGCTGCACACGTCCTTGCTGATGCGTTATGCCACCTTTGTGAAGGTATGTGCATTTCTGGGTTTATACTAGATTTTGGGTCCCTTACACCACTTTGACTCAGATCCAGAAGAGGGCCAGTACTTCTCCAAAATAGAGGTATTGGAAAAACTTGTACCTGTAAAGCATTTCTGTCCAGTGAAATGCAGTGGTCAAAAGTGTAAGGTCTCTGCTATCAAAGTGTGAGCTGTAAGATAAGCCCGTATGACTTTTTGACAGGGGAAGTTGAGATAGAGAATTCCCTTTAGCTGGACAATGCTTAAATTGCAGGCATGGAGTGGTGCCTACAATGGAAGGAAAACGCTATCTTTATTTACATGAGCTATTTCAAAAACTTTGCAAAAACTTGCCCCCTTTGTGGACTGCCCATTCTGTCTATTTGGAAGACTGACAGTACTTTAGTCAGTATTTGAATCCTAAGACAAAATTGCTTGCAGAGATGGAAGAAGACATATCCTAAAATTTAAAAGAAGAAAGTACTGTGGGGAGAAAGAAAATGGACTACTGAGTTCTAATAATGATAAGCAGGGTCAGACCTGCCCGGTTGCCTATTTCCAAAAGTACTAAAAGTGGAGATTAAGGGAAGAACCAAACAGCAAGGCAAGCATGTAACAGTACTTTCTGTGAACACTCCCCCATCTGTGGTGGCAGCTTAAGGACAGCTTGTATTTAAGAGCACTTGAAGAGGGTGGATGTGGGTATTCCTGCACCCCTCTGATATTTTGGTGCTCTCTTGGTGTCAGTGGACCCTGTGATTTAATTGTACATTGTGGGAAAGCTGTATACTTTCTGCTGTTTAGTTGGTTGATAGTTAAATGAAAATTACTTGCTTGTCAAATATTTTGAATCCTGTGGCCTAACCTGTGATAGAAAATAGACAGCTCTTACTTGTCCTGAGCACTCCCAAAATGCTTATGGTAACCAAATTGTTTTTCTCATTCAGCCCCTGATAAAATGAGCTGCCATAATTAAGGCCAGAGCAGTAGTTTGGCATTTATGTTTGTTTGAGTGTAGCTTTTTCATGCATATACAAAAAAGTAAAGTTGTCTTCCCTGAGGCTGACGATTAATGTGTTTTTGAGAATATGGAAAGGGATTCTTGATACATGTGAGCTAGTTTGTGGCTTCTCTTACAGACCATTTTAGACTCTACACAGAAATTGAATCCATGCCAGATCCGGAAGCTTTTCTACATCCTCAGCACGTTAGCATTCAGCCAGAAGCAAGAAGGGAGCTACATTCAGGTAAGCAGAGACACAACAGAAAGTTGTTCAGGCTGTGCCTTGGTTCTTTTGCTAGGTTAAATAAATACTGGCCTCATCTGTGAACAGTGATTGATGTCAGGATATCCTTCAGCTTAAAATTCTCTCCAAGTGGCTGCAAACCAGCTTGTGGCTCCAGACTTTCCACCCTGATATCAAGGGCTTATCACAGTGACTGTGCCTCTCATCTTTCCCTGAAATGTCCCTTCTCTTGCACGTCTAAGAAAGGTAGAGTTGTTAGACATGTGGTTGGAAGGGTACTGATGGTAGTCCCCAGTCTAACCTCCCAGTCAAAGTGGGACTGTCACCAGCATGGTATCATGTTGATTGTTGCTTTGTCTAGCTGAGCCTTGAAGGCTTGCAAAAGTGTAAACTCAGCAGCCTCCTTGAGCAGCTCTGTTTCTCCATCACTTGGAAACCTGCAGAAAGCACAGTTCAGCTGCTTCCCCAAGATGTTTGTATTGATTCAGCCACTTGAATTCCGTACACCAGAGACAACAAAGCCTCTTGTTAGAAGAACTGAACTTCACAGAGCAGAGGACTCTGTTGTGAAGTGGTGGACTTCACACCTCTTGTGCCTCTGGTTTAAACATGAGAAGCTGTCAAACCTGGTCTGTCTAAATCCACCTTCATCTTGCACAGGATACCTTGTGTGACTCAGTAGCAGCATAACAGTGGTGGTATTGGATATCTTTGTCTGGCTTTCTGAATCCTTGAGCATAGCAGATAAAGAAATAATTCAAAGATTTATTTCACAACAGAGATGTCTGGGCTTAAAATCTTCCCATTCATAAAGTTCAGCTCTTAGAAATTAGGACTATTTGTCTTTCTTTGAGTCCCTGCATAGTTTGTAGTTGTGGGTATGTTTGCACATGCTCACTTGAGACTATAAAGATTGGTCTGTGGCATGCACAACAGCATGTCAGTAATCATTTCAGGCCTTCCCACTCACCCTGTTAAATTGGAGCTCTTCACTGCCAAAATTCCCAGTTCTATGGCAGGTTTAGCTCCTTTCTGAACTACTTTCCTCAGTGATTTCCCCACCTCCCACCCCAAGTCTTCCTTATATGTGACTTGTGAAAATTACCTTGGCAACACACAGTGTGACCTTGCAGGCCAGGAGGACTTGCCATCAGGATGTTCTGCCTGTCAGCCTCAGAAGTTGTGAAAAGAAGGGGAGAAGTGTCTAGAATTAATTTTGAGCTGAGAGTTTGTAACTGTGGAGACCCAAGGTTGGCAATTTGACTCTTATCCTCAGTGATACCAAAAACTCCAGGGGTAGATGACCAAAGAAATCAATATCCTGAGAGCCAGCTTCCTCTTTGCCATACCAAAGTGCATTTCTAAGCTGATGCCTCTTAGACATGAGGATCTCTGCGGGTGGGTTTGGCATTGGTCCTTGCACTGCACAGTTTGTCTTTGGACCTTCACCACAAACTGCTCCTTCCTCAGCCTCCTGAAGTTGACAGTGTTTTTAAGGGCAGCTCTGCAGCTGCTGTTTGGGTGTGACAGGCTCCAAGACCATCTGCTGTTTTTTTAACATACTCTTCTATTAATTATAGATGAAACCTGGACCAACTACATGTTCTGTGTAGTAGTTAGAGCAAAGTCAAACCAAATCACTTTTAATGCTGTCTACAGCCTTACTTGGAGTTGTGACCAGTATTTTCATAATAAAGGAAATGTCAGAATGTGCATTCCTTAAGCAAAGCTGTAATCCCAGTAAACCTCTGTAGCCCTTGGAGATGACATTAAGTGCAGATGTCAATAGAACTGAGTGATGCACACAAGTACCTCTGTGGTGACATCGTCTGTGTCTCTTTTCAGGATGATATGCACATGGTGATCAGGAAATGGCTCTCCAGCACAGTGCCCAACCACAAACAAATGGGGATTATTGGTGCTGTTTCCATGATAGGCAGCGTGGCATTAAAAAGGTGAGAGAAAATGTAGCAAAGATGAATTTAACATGGATTTCTGTTCAGGCCTGGAGTGAAACAAAGACAGGAGGTCATTGCCTTTGAGTTCATGCATATTTTGGGCAAATCCAGAAATTTAAACCTCTCTTCTGCAGACTGCTGTGTTTAGTGTTCCAGCCTGTACAGTGCTGCTCACCTGCTGCTAGTCTCAAAGGCATCCCAAATTCCTTGTTAATTCCTATTTGTGGATGCCTTGACCAGCATCAGCCAGACCTGTTGCTTGGAAAAAAATGGAACACTGGTGGACTGACTAGAGATCAGCTTCTGACTCTAGGCTGAATAACCTGAGGTACTCTGTATTTGAATCCAGGGATATCTAAGAGAAGAAGTCCCTAACAGCACCAGGTCTTTTCCTAATGTGTTCCAAAGAGATCTTATTCATGCATAATTCTCCAGTTTCTGGAGAGAGAACTTTGTGTGCGATGGGTTTTGCTGTCTCCTGAGTGTTATGCCACCACAGCAAGGTTATCAATTGCTTCCAGGAATGAAGGAGATGCTGCTTCCCTGGAGAGACCAGATCTGACCAGTGAGCGCGATGGGCAGGTGAGTACCAAGGATGGGGCAGTGCGAGAGACAGGGAGGATATGGTCAGCAAAGAGGGGTGACTGGAAATGCAGTCTTAACTGAAGTACTGTGTGGGTCTGGGAGTTAACTTTCCTGAGCCTGGGATTCTTGTACACTGACTGCAGAGCCAAGAGTCTATTAAAAATGGTTTGGGAGAAACAAAGGCACCCGCTGGTATTGCCTATGCTAGACCAGGACAAGAAGCACTGCAGCCATTTAGTGAAAGTCTCTCCAGCTGTTATTTCAAATACAAAGGAAAGAAGCAGGACAATCTGCTTCAATGAGCTGAAGGTGACTATGGCCATCCTTTCAGCTTTGGTAGCTGTGCGTTTCAGGCCATCCAGAGAAGGTATTTCTGCTGTACAGGATTGGCCTAGCAGCCTTTTTCCTTAGTTTCTGTTGAAGAACCTTATTCTCTGCTGGCACTCTATTTAAGGGTGATCCTGGGCAGATTCTTTGTGTTATTTCATGGCAGACGACCCTAAAAACGCCCATGTTCCTTCTTAAAGCTGTGTCTGTTCAAGAACATTCAGCATGGGTTGTTACTCTAGAGATGAAGCTTTGAATATGTCTCACAATAAATTAATGTAAAAAGGACTGAAGGTAAAAGCTTGAGTTGGATCCATTTACCTTGCCCATTTCTGCACTGTTTTGTCTCCTTTCAGCTGTCTACCCTGCTGGACCTTGTGGGCTTCTGCTGCGAGCAAACACCAGAGGTCTTGGCTCTGTACTACGATGAATTTGCCAGTTTGATTGAGAAGCAGAAGGGCAATTTGGACTTGCAGCTCCTGGTACATTGCAGAGCAGTTTGAATTTAATCACTTACATGAATTCTTCAGAAAAGTGATGTTTTTCAAACATTGACAAGATAGAGTCCATTTCAGGATTTCACTCTAGTCTGGGAACTTGCTTTGTTCTGTGAGAGACTGGTCAGATACAAAATCCTCATTCAGCTCTTGTGACTTTTTTTGATTGTGGCAGATTCCTCATGGTGCTTTAACAGCTTCTTTTTTGTGAAATTTTACATGACCTTGGGGAAGCCTTTTAAAGGAAATTAAATGACATTTCAGAGCATGCTGTTCCTATTCATAGTCAAAAACAGACTCTGAAAGAACTTTAAATTTAGTATTGAAATTGGTTTCTGGATCAGACTATTAAGGCTATCTAAGCCCTAAGATCTTGGAAGAACCACAGTCATTTATGGTAATAAATAAATAAATGGTATTTATGGTGATAGGAAGAGGTTTGTGAAGGCCACTAGACAGCTCTTTCTTCCTGCTGAGAGCTCCTTTTGCATGTGGGCTACTTTCCTCTTGCAGCCAGCTGCTCTGCCTCTTTGCATCACTCTGGAACTTGTAGTCAAGCCCACATCCAAAGAGCAGGGAAGAAATTGGTTGTGCACACTTAGCAATGTTTCCTGGCTCTGTCTTTAGAGGCAGGCCATGGTTCTCCTTGTGGGTTGAGGGGCTTCATTACTGTGACTGTTCCAGGATACTTTTGCTTCCCCCTATCTTCTGTATCTTCCACTGCTTCTGTTGGGACTTTCTTCATTGAGCCTCTTTGCTGAGCAAGTTTTTGTTCCTTTCTTTATAGGACAAGTTTGGGAAGGGTTTGGTGGAAGACTTCCCCAGTGACTTTGTGGTGGATCTCAGCCCCACAGTGCATGGGTATGCTAATAGAAATAAAGTATTGGTGGTGTTTCTGTCACTGAGAACGGAGGTTGCCAACAAGACCTTGTCTGTCTTTCTTTGCAGTTCATTCTTGCTCCCAGTGAAGTCCTTGTACAATCTGGATGAAGATCAAAGCCAGGGAGCAATTGCCATTAACCTCTTGCCATTGGTGTCACAGAGTGAGCTTGGCAGGGTCACCGCTGGAGTGAGTAACCAAAGTAAAAGGTATTTGACATGTACCTGTAGGATGTCTGCAAAGGTATAAAGGAAGTGTTTTCATTTGGTCCACTTCATGTGCTTGACAAGGAAGAGAATTTCCCAGTTTCCAGTGTTCTTCTCCTTTTTTTGATGTTGGACATACTCAGATAGGTTTAGAGGCATAATCTGGTTGGGAGCTGGCAGTCTGTTCTGGTGTGGGCTGTTCAGGTGATCTTGGGTGAGTCATGATGGTAGACAGTGCTAAACGCACAAACATGCAGCCAAAAGTGAAATTTGACTGAAAAATAAGGGCATTGTCTTTGGCAAATAGAACAGGAAGCATGTAAGATATAAAAAAGTCTAAGTAAACAGGAGGGCATCAAAGTTAAAAGAATCGTAAGATTCATAGAATTGTTAAGGTTATAGAAGGCTCTCTTTTTTATTTGCACCTTCCACATCGTTTGTAACCTATTGTTGTGAGATTTTGTTGAAATTTTAGTTGTGCTTTAAAAAAGACATCATTTTAAAATGAGAGAAAATATAGCTACTTCACCTGCATCTATGGAAAAATGTTAATTTTTGTCACTCAGAATTGGAGCAGTGGCACACTGCAAAACATTGAAGGAGGTTTTTCCACTGCTTACAGCTGTGTTGTGCACAATTTCTTACAGTTCCTTCTGAATTACTCAACTTTGATTTCCACCAGAAGTAAATCTGAGCCCATTTTTTGTTCATTGCAGCCATTTTTCTGCCCCTACATGCTTTTCTGGAAGACTGGTGATCGCCAGTTATTCATTTGTGAGAGTTTTTTTCTAACCCACACTGTACCTTTCTGCTCGGTGTTGCTGGGACTTGCAAGAAGCAAAATAGAAGGCATAGGCAAGGTGGCCTAGGGAGGACACAGGACATAATGGAAAAGTGGTGGGCATTCTGGAGATATATAAAACATAGGACCCACTCCATTTCTTTTCCCCCCCAGGGCAGTGTCACCCATGTGTCTGTCACCCTGTTTCCGCTTGCTGAGGCTCTACACTGCAGAGCAGAACAGTGGAAGCCTGGACGACATTGATGCCTTACTAGGTATGGGAAATGGACTTTTTATAGAGCCTGGCTGCCTGCCTTGTTCCTGTCCCAGTTCTGCACAGATTTCCTCCAGCTGCAGGAAGAATTATGCATTTTATGAAGGAGGCTGAGATGCTCTGTGCCCTCATAGTGGAAGGGAGGCAGGGAAGACAGTTGCTCTGTCGGGGGTTGGAGTGACTGATGGGCCTTACTCCAGACAGCCACTGGAATTGATACAGGCTTTTCTATGCAAAGACCAAAGCATGGGTAGCACGCCGTCCAACCTATACTCTTCTTGTTCTGTGCCAGGTTGTCCCCTGTACCTGGCTGACCTGGAGGTTGAAGGGAAGCTAGACTCTCTATCCAAGCAGGAACGTGAATTTCTGTGCTCACTCCTGTTCTATGCTCTCAACTGGTTTCGTGAAGTGAGTAGAGCATTGTCTGTGGATTCTGGAGTGGAGGGATGAGGGAAGCCTGGGAGGTCAGCCAGGAGAGGAGAAACCAGAAGGGAGGGAATATTGTGGTCTTTTACTGTGGTCTTTGTTACCTAAGAGAAAGGTTGTGCTCCACTTTCAGAGAGGCTGTAGAATTTCCTTTCTTGGGGATGCTCTGTACTCTTTGTTCTACACCTCTGTGAGCTGACAGAAGGGTAAAATGCAGTGCCTTCAAGGAGCTTTGGACAATGTATTGGCTAACATCACTGGTCAGTGGGATTGTTCCCTGCTGGGGTTATTCTGATAACATGAGAAGGACTGATTTTGATGCAATTCCGCATTCTCGGTCCTCCTGCTCTTTTCCCAGGACTGCCTCTTTCATGGCAGACCTGGGAATTGCCAGGGGGTCTTCAGAGCCACAGGTATCACAGAATCTGACAATGTGCTGTCTGCTAATTCCTCTTTTTCAATTAATATTTTATCTATAGGTGTTGTCCTGTTGCTTTTTGTAGATTGCACCAATTATATCCATGTTCTTATCCATGTTCTAAAAAGCTTTGTTCATGCAGTCTGAACCTGGTCACACAGGCCACTTCTGCTGTGTTGTGTGTTTACTCAGGACTTGAGAATGTTATTCAGAAAAGAAAAAGTAGCAAAGTGAGTACAAATCTCCTTAATTCAGTGAGTTTGGTTTGTATCTCTAGGTTGTAAATGCCTTCTGCCAGCAACAGGATGCTGAGATGAAGGGGAAGGTTTTAAATCGATTACAGAACATTACAGAGCTGCAGAATGTGCTGGGAAAATGCTTGGCAGGTAAGTGTGAAACATTTGTACATTCTGGGCCTGTACCAGCTGTGAAGTGAAAGGGATTGTCTTAGACATCAATGGAGGAAGTATATGGTACCACACACTGCAGTTTTACAGTGGCTTAAAAGTTTGTGCATGGGCAGCTATAATTTTCAATTTGTCCAAATACAAACTGCTCTTCTTAATCTCTTCCTCAGTGAGGAGCACAGAAATTACACACTCTAGAGTCACAAGCACATGAACTTTTGCAGATCCCTCAAGTATTGACACACCTTGTCCATCTCCCAGTAGCCTGCCCAGATCCCAGGCACTCTAATCTGCTCCACTACTCCCCTACTCACTGCTATTCCAGCTCACTGCTCATTAGCAGACACACAAACACTTATCTCACAGACTCCACACTTTCACCAGGACAGTGAAATTTATGATACTTTCTTTAGATATATATCTGGCCTGTATGTCATCCAGGAGCTGAATTAACCCAATTTCTACATTTTGACTCTTTCAGCAACCCCTGGCTATGTCCCACCACCAGCTACTTTTGATTCTGAAGCCCCTGAGGCCGTACCATCCATTAATGCTGCTGGTCCAGCCAGAAAAAGGAGTGGTAAAGAAAATTTAAAATATTTAAGCAAACAGATGTGGTGGGGGTTGACTGGCAGATTGCACTGCAGCTATTGCACTTGTGTGTGTGCCTAAAGCACTAAGTTCTTGGCAAAGTCTATCTAGCTGGAAATTTTACTTCATCAGCTCCTGTTGCAGTTGAAGTGGAGATGGAAAAATATCCTACACCAAAGAGGTGTTGGATGGTCTGTCTCCTTGGCAAAGCTGATGCATAGCATTTAACAGTGAAAATCCAGGGCTTTCACTGATTGCTTTCACCTGCCAAAGTACTTTCTGCAGCTGTAAGTTCTGTCTCTGATGGGTTTGTGGCATCATCTGGCACTGGATCTGTGGCTTGAGCTGTCTTGCAAACCCCTGAGCTTCAGGTTGTGCCTAACCAATGTCTTGGGAACCTTGTCATGGCTCTGCTGCACAAGGAAATCTTTCCTTCATCCTTTCCCATTGCAAGCTCTTACAGAGAAGACACAGAGCTTGCCTCTCCATTTTCAAGCTGAGGCAGATTTGCTTTGTTCTTCCTGTTTTTAGTTCTGTTTCTAGATTAGATTTATTTCCAGTTTAGGTTAGCATTTCCTGAGATCAAGCCTGCCTTAAGCCAAAGTGGACAAAAAGTCACATTCCATTCAATGAGAACAACTGGAGGAGGCCACAGATCAAAATGCCTTTCCCTCCTGTGCCAGACCCATTGTGCAGTGTCTGGGACTGTCATGTAGGGATGTGTTTGAGGCAGACAGTTTCTGCAGACAAGAGGAGGATCCATCACTTTAGATATTGTATTTTGAAGGAGTACTTCATCTATGGACCTGTGCTCCGTGATTTCTTAGTGCTAATTAAAGTCCAGCCTGTGCTGGCTGCAAGTGCTGTCCAGTGCTGAGCACAGTGTAGCCTTTGATTCTGAAATTGTTTTTCTGTTTAAGGAAGGAAAAAGAAGGCTGATGGCAGCAAAGCTGGCTCTGCAGATCGTTCTCAAGCAGATGACAGTTCTGAGGGAAACCAGCCTGATACTGAGCTCTCCGAGCTGGACAAGGTATGTGTGTAGCCCTGGGGACTTGCAAGGAAGACAGAACATGGAAGATGCCATAGAAGCATAAACAAAAGCTTTGAGAGAGGGGTTGTTCATTCCAAAGTTAATCACAGTCAGTGGTTCAGTTCTGTTTTCTGGCACCTGCCTCCCATCAGAATTTTGAAAATTGTCCCTGCAGAGGCCACTCTCCTGCAATTTCCTTTTCAGACTACTGCTGATAGAGAGGCAGGAAACCCTCTGGCACAGCTGCAGAGCTATCGGCCGTACTTCCGAGAGCTGGACCTCGAGGTGTTCACTGTGCTGCACTGTGGGCTGCTCACAAAGTCTGTCCTGGACACAGAGATGCACACAGAGGTGAGTGGAACAGCCTGAAACCCACACTGATGAGGCTTTGTGTAATGGCCTCTCTCTGAGGCCTTGGCCCTCTCTGTTCCACTGAAGTGCACAGTAGGTTGATGCTAAGATGAGTTGGTCCATGGCTGTGAGCTGGAGACCAGGAGAGCATTTGGCCCCAAGTACTTCAAGGCACTGAGAAAAAGAGGATTTTCCTGAGGAGAGGAGACATGTCATGTAGCAATGTTAAAAACAAACTAATGTAAATATTGCATAAAAGGAGAAGGATTATAACACATATAGACCTAATGGAAAGAAATAGGCTTTAATATTGAGCACAGGTAAGATATAGGGTGGTAATATACTAAGTATTGCCTATCAAAAAGAACCTATGACATAAAGTAAAGCCTGTATTGCAAGAACTCAAGTGTCTGAAGGCACCAGGAGATCATAAACAGCACAAATGTGGGACTGGAGTCATGGAGGTGCTCTCAGTGAGCAGGGTCCTGTGTATCATCTGGGAGCTTGTATAAAATGTCCTTGCTATGGCTGTGGAAAATAGAAGTGCTTAATTTTGTTACCCTCTTTGTAGGCAGGCTGAGTCCATCTGGAGTCTCATTTTGTCAGGCTACAGTAAATGCATAAAATGTGAAAAGGCCGTGGCAGGCTGGAGCACAGCCTGGTCTGCCCTTGCAGGGCAGCTGTCTCTGTGCATGCAGGTCACAGGCCAACTGGAAGAGTGTTTGACAAGTCTCTTGGGCTATGTGGCATTATTTCAAATTACTTCTTGACTGTTACTCAGTTGATGAATTTTGTAACTCTCTGGGCTTAAACCTCTTTTTATCCTTAGGAGCTTATTTTCAGTGTCAATGTATGTAAGTCTGTTCTTTGTCAGTTGTTAAGTTGTACTGACATTGCCTCAGCTGTTTAGAGCATCAGGATGGCTTCATGCTTTGAGTAGCCATAAACAATGCCCCATACCTGCTATGGGGGAGCCATAAAACCAAACATCTACCAAATAAGTCCTTCCTGAGGCTGACTAATCCAGGAGTCATAACTGGTAACAGAGAGGGTAAACTTGAGCTTCAAGGCACTACAGTTACATCTGGGTCCTGGGATTGACTGTTCTTTTAATTGCAGGCTCGTGAAGTTGTGCAGCTGGGGCCTGCTGAGCTTTGCTTCCTTCTGGATGATCTGTGCTGGAAGCTGGAACATGTGCTGCCCTCGGGCTCCACAAGGAGGGTGCCCTTTCCAAAGGCAAGAACAGCAGCAGGCCATGGGTCCAGGCCTGGACTGAGGCAGAGCACACCAGGGGCTTCCAGGCCTTTCCCAATAAATGTTTTTCAGAATTATTTTCACTTGGTAGTTAAATGGAAGTGTGAGACCCAGCTGTGTGCACTTGCTCTTTCAAAGACTTGTGTACTGCTCTTGTTGAAATTTTTGCAGCATCTGGTTCTCTGCATGTCTCAGGAAAGGGTTTTCAGCTGAGGGAGTCTTGTAGCCTCAAAACTCAAGTGGCCCTTTTCCTAGCCCTCCCTGGGGAGACTGGCTGTGCTGTTCAAAGTTAGCCAGGCCAGATGGCTGCAGCAGCCAGCAAAAGCTGCTATATCCATGTTTCTGCTTTTTCTGCATTAGAAACCCCCCTGAGAGCAGGGACTCCTTGCTGATGCCTTCAGGAGGAAAATAAATGCATGTCCCACTGCATTAAACTGAGAAATACACTGCAACTGGATGGGCTCCATCATACTCATTGTTCTTTCTCATTTTTCTACCTACCTTAATTCCCATGTGCAGAGACTGCCTTCATTTCACAGTGTTTGAGTAAAGTGTTGGATTCTCTGATCTTAAAGGTTTTTTTCAGCCTAAATGATTCTATAACAGAGCTATGTGTCACATCAGTTTTATTCTTTTATTCAAATGTTATCCACTTGTCTGAGTTGGTGGTGCTTGTTCAGCAGAATCCAACTTTTCTGCCCTGTGTCCCTTCCTAACCCTGTATGACATCAGGAATTGCACTGCCTGGCAGCAGTCTGGGATGTAGCAATTGAAGTTATTCTCACAAAAGGCTGTGATGAAGCAACTTTAATCTTTTGGGTTTGCTGCAGGAAAGAGGCAACAAGGATATTGGCTTTTCCCATCTGTGTCAGAGATCTCCCAAGGAAGTTGCTATATGTGTGGTTGATCTACTAAAGCCATTGTGTAAGCACATGGAGAACATGCACAACTACTTCCAGGTCAGTGGGCAGCAATTTTTACAAAAAAACCAAACTATCAAGTTTTGTGTCCTGTAAAGACATTTTTCATTTTGTTTGGGGGAAAAAGAGTCACTTTGTCTTCTTCAGGTTTTTTAAACATGGAATTTATGGAAATGGATTCTTGTGCCATTATCTTTCTTTGGAATAGTGTTTAATGAATTATTTGTTCTGTATTAAAGGCAGCTGTACAAAATCAGGGTACAGAAGATGAACCAGGAGTGAATATCCAGGAGCACCAGCTGATGTCCTCTTGCTACCAACTGCTGTTACTGACTTTTCGCTCCTTATTTGCTTGGTGAGTTTAAAAAAACCCATAGTGTACCCATTTATTGCTTTCTCTTCTTGTTTCTTTTCTTTACAGTGTTTGCACCCTACCAAAGGCCTGTCAGCCATGAAAAACAAACCACTGCAGTGGGTTCAGACTTCTGAGCATTTCTTAGTTAAGCCAGGCGTCATTGCCTGATTTTGAGCTGTGCTAAAGCTGTAGGTGATTGGGTAGAATTCAATCATTGGGCTTTTTGGTCAAGATCAGCATAAGAAGCACGCTGGCACACCTAGCTGTGCAAGTTCCATTCTGCCTAGGGATCTTGGAATTTCTTACCCATCCTTTCCCATTTCCTTCCCCTCAGCCTTTGCTAAATTGTCACTGCCTGAATCCCGAGTGATGGAAGAATTTCTTTTGCCAATGGGAAAGGATGAATGTATATTTCACTGGCAAAAAGCCAGTGCTGTTGATGCATTCGAGCTGGATTCATAAATGTCCAATGTGGAAATGCTCGTGCAGCCTGCAGACTTCTGCATCTGCTAATATAATCCAGGATGGTATCATAGAAGTTTCTTTCTAAACCCCAGTTTAGATTTGCATGTGGAAAGCATTTTAGCTTTGTTGTACTTTGTAAACAGTAGTAACTGCCTAGAAAGGGAGGTCTGTGGTCTGCCTCTCCTGCTGACCTGTACTGGGCCTCAAGGCCCCAAATCTACTCCTGACTATTCCCAGATTTGTCATTTTCTCTTTAGCCAGTGTGAGTGTTGGTTGTTCCTGAGTCCATCTATCTTGTAAATCAAAGAACCTGGTCAGTTTTGTAACAGGCAGCTCAAGATCAGTTTTGCTGTCGAGTGTAAAATCTGTTCTAGTGTAGGTCAGGCAGCAACATATTGGGGTGAGCTGTCCAGCCACTAAAGCTGAACAACCAAATTACAGCTCCTTTTACATATGTTTAGCCAAGGCCTCTTATATTACCAGTTGTTAATTAACTCGTGTGGTACAGGTGCAGTTGAGCATTACCATTATCAAGTCCACCTGTTCAGTCTATAGAATTGGAATGTTGATGTATTTGAGCATTTCTAGCATACATAGCCTCACAGACACTGGGAGCTCAGAGGAATAATGAAGATCTCTAGAGTCTTCCCCCTGTTAGGCTCCTACCTGTTGTTCAGGAGGTGACCACCCACAATCACCACATTTGCGCAGCAACTGTCATTATACATCCTTTTTTTTACGTCTACATAGCATTGGCTTAGTATATATGGACCTTCACTTATGGGAAATGGCCTCTCCTCACCTAGCCAGATTTGCAGTCTAGCTGAAAAGTTAATATTATTTGTGCTCAATGTTTTCCATTCCCATTGAGTTTTCAATTTTTTGTGTCTCTTTATAACTTTCATATTGCAGAACTCTTCTTGAGTATCCAGCTTCTCTATTTTTCATCTTGCCAAATATGCTTAGATATGCATTTGCATCTGATACTTCTTATAATCTGACGATGAACTGGATTTTTTTCCCCTCAGGAATGGTTTTTCTCAGCATGAAAATACTGATTTGCTGAGGTCAGCTCTCCAAGTGCTTGCAGACAGGCTAAAGCCAGGAGAGACAGAGTTTCTTCTTCTTGAGGAACTGATAAGGTAGAATCTGTATTTTACAAGGTTTGAAATGAACAAATTTTAGGGATTTTCCCATTTTGTGTGGGCATTACGGATAAATGTGTGTTTGGGAGCTCTCATAGAGACTACACTCACTGCAAACTTAATTGAATGGCAATGTAGTCAAACCTCATTAAAGGAGTAAAATATGTATGAATCTGTGGATCTTGTTTGTATGCTATTTGAGGCAAGCAGATTAGCAGGATTCACAGAAGGAATGTTCTGGAGAGTTAAAATGCTTACAAGTACATTAGGCAAAAGCAGCATATAAAGCTGTTCCTAGACTTAGAGTGGCTGGGGCTTGAGAGAATTTTCTCAGTGGCTGAATTCCTATGTATTAGTGGCTGATCAGGCCTTTTTCACAAGGGCACTGCCAGAGAGAAAACATTGGGATAAGGAGTCCTTGGATCTGAGATGGTCTAATGCTCCCTTTTTATTTATGTGTGTCTGAGACATTACCCTGTGTACAATTTTTTTACCTTTTCCCTTTCCTGTCACCCCCAGTGAGAGTTTTCAGTACCTCCTGAATTTCCAGCAGAGTATTCCCAGCTTCCATTGTGCCTACATCCTCACTCAGCTCCTGATTGCCATTGCTGAGAAACCCATGTCTGGCTGGAAGAAGGAGAAAATGGGTAATGTGTGAAGAGCCACTCATCTCAGATGAGTTTTTTTCGGGTCTTTGGCTTTTTAAGGGAGAGATTTCCCTTTCACAGCTGGGTAATCTCACTGGGTGAACCATCCCAGCCATTAATAAAGGGAACAGCCATAAATGTATTGGAACCTCTTTGGTATTTGTTCTGCTGTGCCTCAGTCATATGCAGAAAGGCAGACTTCAGCTCTCTCAGCTAGTGTTTTAAAAATCAGAGCATCACAACTTTTAGGAGTTCTAAACATGAGCCTGCTGTTCAGTGTTGGTACCAGTTTAATCACTGGTTATGGAGGTGATGGATCACAGACTTGACCTGGTATAACTTCCTACTGTAAGTACAGATGTCTTACAGCTCGTTTCCAAAATTTATGGAAATGATCTGCAAATACAGCTGTTACTCCAGGGCAGAGAGAGGAAAACCTGTAAATTCTTAACCCCGTGCAACAAATGTTTTCAGTTAAGGAAGTTCTTCTCATGGATTAGGACCCATTATGTAAGATAGACTTCAGAAAAGGGACAGACGTGGTTGCAGGAATATGCAAGAAAACTACTTGGTCTCCACTTCTGAAATAAAGACTCCAGATAGTTGCCTCTCTCAGCCATTCCTTGTCATACTAAGACACTCTAGAATTTGTCCTTCTCTAATTCCCATAACCACACAGAATTCTATGTTCCCTCCTTAATGACTATATTACTGTTTTAAACAGTTCCGTGTTGGGAGAATTACTAACTGAGTATGGCAAGGAATAACCTATTTTAACTAATAATTTCCTGGTTTTAAACATTTCTCCAAGAGACAAGCAGGTTTGTTAGCAGTTTTGATATCAGAAATCTCTAGACTTTAAACTTGTCTGTTCACATTTATTATTACAGTGCTGTGGCCAAAAGGCCAAGTCACTTGTTATTGGAATTTCATTTCTAGAAATGGATACCCTAAGGGTTGCAATATGGCCTAATTAAAAACAAACAGATGGCACACTGTAGGAGCTACCAAACAAATAAGATTTAACTTAAGTTTGTCAGAAATGGCCAGAGGTGGATCATGGTTCTGATGTGAACAGGTATTCCAGACCAGGAACACGCTGGATGTGCAAATATTTTGTTATCTTGATATATGTCCTTGTGGCCTTGCACCTTTTTAGGGAAAATGCATTCTAACTTACAAAGTTTAGGCACATGAGGAGTAGTGATGATGTGATCTTTCAAAAAATCATTTGAACATGCTGCTTTTATATGGAAGAAGGAAATTTTTTGGATTCTTCTTTCACTAAGTTATCCCTGATGTTTCCCAGCTTCATTAGCCAAGCAGTTCCTCTGCCAGTCCTGGGTGAAGCCCAGTGGAGACCGAGAGAAGGGCAGCCAGTTCAACAGTGCCCTGCACACCCTGCTCTGGTAAGGCTCAAGCCATTCCCTTAGGCATGCCAAGTCATTCTTTTTCTAATGATTACTGTTGCTCCAGAGGAATGGCCCCTCTGAATCATAACCTTCACGCTTGCACAGCTTGGCTTAAAGCCCTGTTTCTACACTGTTTCTAAAGCACAGTTTCCTTCTTGGTTTGAAGTGTGAGGTCCAGCTGAGCACCTTTCCTCATCAGGTCCTCTGTCACTTGTGTCAAGAAGTTCCCATCAATGCCCTCAGGAGACTCCTGGATTGCTTATGCCCTTCCAGCAGGTGTCACAGTGGTTATTCTGCCATGAGGATCAGGGCCTGCAACATGGGGATACTCCTGACTGTCTGTAGAAGGCTTTGTTGGCTTGTTTCTGATCCACGTGGCCTGTAGCAGACAGCCATTTCAATGTCACCCGCACTGATTGGGTGTTCTCTCTTATAAAGGGCAATTCCATCTCATCCTCTTCCCAGCCTGTCCTTCCTAAATGCAAGAATGAGGGAATACTGAATCCATGTGTGTTTCAGATCAGGGTAGCTTTTAATGACATCACTGTGACAGTTCTAAGTACTGCTTTGGGTTCCCTGCATGTGATTACCTTTGGTAGGGAAGAGCTTGACAATTTTAGGCCACATGTTGCAGGTAAGGCAGTGTTCAAGGCCTTGTTGTGTCATTCTACATAATATCTACTGATCAACTATGCTGGTTTTGGATTTAGTGTCTACCTGGAGCACACAGATAACATCCTGAAAGCCATAGAGGAAATCTCCAGTGTTGGTGTTCCTGAACTGATGAACTCTGCCAAAGATGGGTGTTCTTCTACTTATCCTACACTAAGCAGGTAATTATAGCAATAGAAACTTTGAATTCTATGATATGCATGATGGCAATTTCTGCTTTTAAATATTTAATTTTCTTATTTTGTGGCCTATTGTGTTTCATGTTGGTACTGTGGTGGCTACTCTGGACATTTGTAAACATTGTTTTGGCACTTTGCAATAGGTAGCATGTGGTGGTTTTATGCCAAAATGGAATGTCCTATGCTTAACATAATGTTGAGTTTATTGCTGTAAGCCATTTTAACTGGAGAGTGAGCTGCTGTCTGTCATCAGGTGTGTTGTCTCTGTGCTACTATGGAGGTATAAAGCACTCCAAAAGTCAGCCTCAGAGGCCTGGGGTGGCTTTAGGCAATCTGGGCTGGCATGCAGTGTGCAAAAACACACTCAGGGTGCTTCCACCCCTGGCACAGAAATTTAGAAGCAGGGATGAAGAATGTTCCTGTGCTCTGAAAATTCCAAAATCATATTATGCTGAGAGCTGCAAGCCTTTCACTGCACACACCCCCAGCTACAAGGAAGTAGTGGTGTCTAAGTGTGGTTCATACTGAGGAAGTGGTAGTGACTTCCCAGGATTCTCCGTCTTTCTGGGTAATTGGGCTGGGCTAAACCTGTTTATGAGTCTTAGTCTTGTGATTTCCTATTGAGAAGGATTTCCAGGTGGGTGAACTTTGAGTTTTCTACATCACTTTGGTGACAAGCAACCTATCTAGATGCTCAGAGCAGACTTTCATTTTTTTCATTTTCTCCACAGGCAGACATTCCCAGTTTTCTTCAGAGTAATGATGGCTCAGCTGGAGAGTTCAGTGAAAAGCATCCCAGCTGGGAAACCATCAGACTCAAGTGAGGTAGGAAAATAAATGCACTGGATTCTTTGAGGGAAAGAAAAGTTAAACTGGACAGTACAATAAAGATGTATTAATTGGAAAGGAATTTACTTCTGAACTTTGTCTAGGAAATGCAGTCAGACACCTTCATTCTTCAATTTTTATCAACACTGATGTACAGGGTAACATAAGTAGCATCTTTTTTTCCTGACTTTCACCGTGGTACAGCAAAAGCTGTAACCAGAAAAGAGGCATTAGTCAGCAATACACTAAACTGTGCAGATGTTCTGCACACATGTGTGGGAGCAGAATATTGTTTTGCAACTGATGAGGCCAGAATTGCCATGGAGTATTTCTGCTGTGATAAATATGCTTGTGGTGAAGCTTTGTTCCTCTGTCTTCAACAACAACAATGCTTTGGGTACAGCAAATGCTGAAAGTGCATCCAGCAATGTGAGAGGAAATGCACCATCTCGGGTTATTGTCCCCTTGCATCCCGTAGGTGCAACTGGAGAAGCTTCTGCGCTGGAACATCGCTGTGCGGAATTTCCACATCCTCATTAACTTGGTCAAGGTGAGGTTCTGGTTGTTCTGCCTTTATCTTCAAATTCCCAGCAAGGCCTGGTGTTCCCAGGTTCATGAGCACTGGGAAAAACGTGAAGTGTGACTGACTAGTGGAACAACCTGAGAGTGCTAATTAAAGCCAGTTATAATCTGTGCCCAGTCCGACCTGATGAAATATCCCCCTTCCGTCAGTTTCGGAGCTGGTTCATTCAGTGTCTCTGAGTGTGATGTGGTTTGGGGCAGAAGGTGACAGTACAGCTCCACTTTTCTCCTTGCTTATGTTGATCATTACTGTTTATTTTTACATATCTGAAGTGATAATTGGCAAGTCCAGATTTTTGTATATAGCAGCATTCACTGGAGCCCTACATGTGCTCCAGATGTCTTTTCAGAGCATAAAGGATAGAGCTGGACCACTTAGTTCAGTTTTGTCCATAGTTCAGTTTAGTCCATAGCAGCACCAAGGTTACCTTTACATTATTTTTCTCATCTCTGTTTTGCTTTGTCCATTATGTTATTATTTGCCCATCAGCTGAGCTTGGGTCTCTTGGGTCCCAAACTGTTAAAAACTTTAGACTCATTGAGATAGTTTTGTGCCATCTGCAAAAGGTGCACCTTAGATCACTGAACAACCATCGTGCCAAGGGCTTCCATCTGAGACCCACTATAGTTCATGTGCTTATGTGGTGTTCCTGCTGAAATTTGAAAATGAATCTTGCCTTAGAGCAGGGTTCACACATTCACAGAAGTGTGCCATGAAGGCCATTTTTAATTGGGTGCTGTGCTTACATGGGTTTCTTTAGACTTGTGGACTGATCTGACTCTTTTTTGCCTCTTCTCCATGTAGATATTTGACAGCAGACCTGTACTTAGCATCTGCCTGAAGGTAAGCAAGAGTTCAAAATAACTGAAGAGAGAAGTTTAAGTACCAGCTTTCTTGAATCATTGCCTCCAGTGCAGTAGAGTGGGTACTGGATTTTCTGGAAGAAGCAGATGCTGTGTGCCTTATACCTTGCCATACATATATATGTATAATGATTCTAACATTTTTCGTTCAGTTTTATTCGCAGATGCCTGGCGGATAAAAGTAAGGATGTGTACAATGATGAGACCTTGTCCTTCTAGCCTCTCCTTGCAGTGATTAAAGTGGGACCCTTTACTGATCCTGTATATTACAGCCTTCATGTGAATACAATCTTTTTCTAAGCAAGAACAGTCTCTGGGGTAGCTTGCAAGATTGTATCATTATATCATCTGACTTTGTGATGGTTCTTTAAGAAGGAGTTTAAATACACTTTCTCATATATTTATCACTCTTTTATAGTACGGCCGCCTCTTTGTAGAAGCATTTCTGAAGCTTGCCATGCCTCTGCTGGACCACAGCTTTAAAAAGCACACGGTAATCCTGGGGACAGAACTGGCTGCAACCAGGGAATCATGACTGATATTTCCTGTATACACACATCTTATCTCTATCCCATAACCCTTTGAAAGGATTGCTAGGACTAATGCTGTTTTAATATTCTTGTTTCCTTATGGAAAAATCTTTGGAGAATGATTTGCTGATCTACTTGCTTATTGCAGGACGATGTGCAGAGTTTGCTGAAAACCTTGCAGCTGAGTACCAGACAACTTCATCACATGTGTGGCCATTCCAAGGTAAGATAAGTTCCAATTGCAGCACAAACTCCTGTCGTAATGATGGTATTATTTCCCTTCCACTGCTTTTCCAGGGCTTAGGCAGGTTCTACTTGCGTGCTTCCAGCAGTGTCTGTGCAAGCAAAAACTCTGAGAGAAGGTGAAATAGCCTTGTTTAATGGCCCAAAAGTTGAAGCATTTATTTTGCAAGGGGCTGACTTGGATATTAGATCAGGTTGGCATAGTATTTTTTAGGACAGAGGTTCTGGACATCTTTGGTTGTTGAAATCTGTAAGGGGGTGTTTCTGAGGACACAAGCTAAGACCTTAGAGACCTTGAACAAAGTACAGATGCCAGATTGAGAATATAGGAGAGAAGCTGTGCCAAAGATGAACAGCCTTGTGAGTCAGAAGAATCAGCAACAGGGGATGGATGGGGAAAAGCCCTGTTCAAAGTCCTCATGAGATGGCTTTTATGTTGTTATGTTGGTAAGGGCAAAGGGAGAAGGAGGAGGGTGGTAACAGGATCTGTCTGTCTCTGTAGGAGACTTGGGGCAGGAAGGAAGGAGAGGATTAGCACTTTGCTTACAGTGTGGAGAGACAGTGCTTGTTGCAAGAGAGAATCACATGGGAGGAGACAGAAAGAACTTCATGTGTGCTGCTTTGTTTCCCACTCCTAAAAGGTTCATGAACACTGGTCCAAGAAGGGAGCTTTGCCAAGGTAGTTGAAAGGAGAAAGCCAGCTACCAGCATGGCTCCCAAGCCAGATTTGCTATCCATTTAGGCCAGAGCTGGCATCAGGAGCATAGACATTTAGCTGAAGATCAGAACATGCAGTTGCAGCTCTGAGCACAGGGTGGGAATTGGAAGCTGGCACAAATGCTGACGATGCTAAAAAGTCCTTCTCGTATTTGAAAGTGAAATCCTCACACCTCCTTTCAAGTCATAATTCACCTTGTAAGCAGGATAACAGCATTGCAGCTTTCCACATAATGTTTGTCTTTGGATTTGACCAGCATTTTCAAGTGCTGTCCCATGGTCCCTGTTAGCACAGAGCTGCAATTAGAGAACACCCTGTGTTCTACCACTGCTCTGGTACAGGTCTCTGTGCCAAATCATTTTGCAAGAATGAGAAGGCAGAAACAATCTGGGGCGAGTAAATGTGTGCAATGAATGCTCCATACTTCTTTGAAGAGGAGTTGACACCAACATTTGTTAAACCAACCTTGATTTCACTTTCACACAAACCTCAGGGATGCTCACTGACCCATTGTGCAATGTGACCTAAGATTTGTCACTCTCCCTCAATACACGTGTCTTTAAAGAGCATCACATAGTAGGCAATAGCAATCAGCTTCACCTGTCATTTTCTAAGTATTTGTCATTTCCCCTTTAACACCAGGCCTCTTTTCTGTTTACATATCTAACCCTGGGCACATGGACAGTTTCTGGAGACAGATTTTTGCCAATGCCATACTTGGTTGAGTCTCCAAACTGCCTGCACACAGTTGGGTGGGTTCCAGGGCCCAGGGAGCACTGTGAGTGTTGATTGTGTCATTAGCAAGGGTTTTGCTGATTTGGTTGTGATTAGCGCTGATGATTGCTAGATCGTGCCTGTTACACAGGCTAGAGAACAGCTTGCTGTTGGTAATCAGTTACCCATTCCCTGTTGGCAGAACTTGAAGCAAAGCAGTGTCCCTCTGCCCAGGCATTTTGAACTCTTCCAAGAAATGCAGATGACCTGAATTCAGACTATAGCTAATGAGAGCATCTTAATCCCAGAAGATTACAAAGTATTCTCATGAAAGAGGAAAATACTTATGTACAAAGTAATTGTGCAGGTTTTGGCAGGTTGACAGGCTTTCTGGTTTAGCAATGACTGTTCTGTACTGCAGATTGAAGCCTAGCAAGAGGAGGTGCTCATCCAGAGCTAGATCTCTTACGATACCTGGCATAGCTGCCCTTACTCGGGTGGTTTTTGCTTACAGCAACTCCATCTGTTCCTCCTGTCCTAGTTTTGTTAAAGCCAGTGCTTCTCTGCTCCAGAGAAGCTGGCTTTGGAGATTATAGTGCACACACATTCCATGCAAAAGAATTGCATGAGGCACTAAGCAAAGAAAGATTGTTTTGAAAGTGGTGTATTTAACACCTTTCTCTTTTTTTTTTTTTTTTTTTTTTCCCCCTGAGTTTGAGAATTCAGCAGAGGAGTTACTAGCTTCTCTCTAGAGTTCATGACAAAACCAGGCTTCTTCTATTTTAATCCAGGTGAATGTGGATATTTGGATTGATTCAAGGGATCAGTTTGGACAAATACTGATCTGAGTTTTATTTTTAACAATAGCTATAATTTGGCCAAGAAGTGATGTCATCTGGGCAAGTTTTGTGGGGGTCATGTCCATCCCACCTGACAACCAATGCCTTTTAAACAGCCAGAACACTTAAGCAAGAATTGGTCCTCATCACATTTTACTGTTTCATAGATTCACCAAGACATTGGACTGACTAACCATGTGCCTTTGTTGAAGAAGTCCCTGGAACAATTTGTGTACCGAGTGAAGGCAATGCTGGCATTCAACCACTGCCAGGAGGCCTTCTGGGTCGGCATCCTCAAAAATCGGGATCTTCAGGTGAGAATCACTGCCCTGCCTGGGGCAATTAAAATCTGGGAGAGAACAATGCTCATCTTGTCCAGACAACTCTAACTCTCCCCTTGTGTGTGGGTGTAGCTAAAAGCCCAAACTCAGTGTGACCATAGTACAGTCATGTCTAGTGCAAGAGAAAGAACCATTTTATTTCAAGATTAAGACTTGAAATCTTGAAGGCTTGAAAGCCTAATCTCTAGGCTTTTGCGCTGAAGGGTCAGATTTGATCATAATGTACAGATATGGGGATTTTTTTTGTCTGTTCCTTGGCAAGAACTACATGCACAACAGGGAAGAGAGAAAGCTAATAACTTGAATCCCTTCACACACTTTCATGTGTGGCTTTAAAAGAAGCCACTTCTGGCTCTTCATCTTTCACTGTAAAAGCAGGACAGTTAAACAAAAACTGGTTTGTTTTACTCTAAAGCTTTTTATTTAAGGCAACAAAATATCCCGGCACGCTTTAGCCACTTCGCATACACTCCGTGCAGATCTTTTGTGTTCAACGTAGGGAGAAGAAATTTTGACTCAGGCCTCTGAGGAGAGGGGCTCGGATGAGGACGAGGAGGACTCGACGGAGAGCCCCGCTGAAGAGGTACTTGAGGGGCAGCCGGGCTGCGCCTCTCGAAGGCGGGGAGGGCGGGGGTGCAGCTCCGGCGCTGACGGCGGCGCGTCCCGCAGGAGCCGAGCGGCAGCGACACGGACGGCAGCGAGGAGCGCGGCGCGGCCGGGCCGGGCCCCTCAGCGGCGCG
>WEKY01021782.1:313492-332655 GCA_013390045.1 Picathartes gymnocephalus
CTCCCGCGCAGGCGCGGCGGCGGCGGCGGCCATGTCGGTGCAGGAGGATCCGGTGCAGCGGGAGATCCACCAGGACTGGGCCAACCGCGAGTACATCGAGGTGATCACCAGCTCCATCAAGAAGATCGCGGACTTCCTCAACTCCTTTGGTGAGGGCGGGGGGCAGCGGCGTGGGCTGCTGGCGGGCGGGCCGGGCCGTGCGGGCGCCCGCGGTGTCTCATTGCCGCTTCCCCGTAGACATGTCGTGCCGGTCCCGGCTGGCCACCCTGAACGAGAAGCTGACGGCGCTGGAGCGGAGGATCGAGTACATCGAGGCCCGGGTGAGCAGCGGGGCACTGGGCCGGGTGCGGGCCGAGCCCGGGGCCGGCCGTGGCTGAGGCTGTTCCTTTTCCCGTAGGTCACCAAGGGGGAGACACTGACATAGGCCCAGGGCGGCCCCGGCCCCCGCCGCCGGAGCACCACCGCCCCGCACCCCGCTCGGGGCCCGCCGCCACCGCCGCCGCCTCCGCTCGTGTTGCCAATAAACCGCTGTGCTCCTGCCCTGCCTGCTCTCTGCGTGCCTGCCTGGGGCCGGGCCACGGGATGCCCGGCTCTCTGCCACCGTCCTGGATCTTCCAGAGCCTGCCTTTCCATCCGCCTAACCCGCGGGGTTTGGGTACACATTCCTTCCCACGCGTGGGGGCTGTGCCACAGGGGCCGTGGGCCAGGCTCTTGTCAGCTCCTGGAGGCACCTGACCGGCCTTTGGGGTGCTTTGTGCTCCTACTGGGATCACAGCAGAAAATATGGTGATCCCTGTGGTCTGGAGGGTGTCTCAGCTTTCACATGTGCACATGTCAGGGCAGTGTGGGAACAACAGGCTCACCTGGCATGGTGCACATGCCACAGGAAAGGGCCCTTTGCCAGCACCCGGGAAGAGGTGCTTGTCCTCCAAGGCAAGTGGCAAGGAGAAGGACGTCTCTCAGCCCTTCCCACTACTCCTCTATTTATCTCACTTTTCGGATCTGCAGATACACTGCTCGTATTTAGCATTTGTTGGGGAGTCCGTGGAATTGGTGTCAGCAAAGGTTTTATCGCTTCCCAGCAGGCTTTAAATGTCCTGGTATGTTCTCCAGCTGTAATCTTAGATTTTTCATGATAGCACTGTCATGCCTGCAGTGTTTACTGAGCACCTGGGTTACTTAATGTTGGTTATGTTTTTGAGGCTGTCTGACATCAGCTGGTTCCTTGTTGACATAGGTCCTCCTGCAAGCTCACAGTTTTGTTCTCATAGGAATCTCTGTTTTCCATTGTTTTGAATAAGTGCTCCTCCACTGTCAGCTCTTATGGTGGTTACTGACAGGTTGGGCTGCACATCAGGGAAGCTTGGCTGCTTTTGGAGCGTAGTACCTGTGGAAATGAGTGCTTTGTAGCACCTCTGCAATGGAGTGGAACAGCCGTGGATCACTGCCCATAGGTGTAGAGGCTGTATCAAATCAGACTTGTCATATTAAGATTGATAGATGGAAGGAAAGCAGCTCTCTCTTGGCTCCAAGGTGGCTGCTCTGTAGCCCAGGTACATCAGAAGTACTTCCATGGCCCATGCCCTGCTTACTGTAGATGTGCTGCAGTCCTAAGGTCTCCATGGCTGGAGATAACTCAGTATTTATCTGGAGCAGGCCCTGAACTGATCAGACATTGAAGTTGGCCCTCCTTTGAGTGGGACAGGGTTGAGGCAGAGACCACCAGACCTTCTTGCCTAAATTATGCTAAGATTCTTCAATCCAAAGACTCAGTGGGAGACAGGGTACCACAGACATCCCTGGGACTGGGTCTGTACTGGGCTGACCTCTTAACTCGAGATCCATTGCTTGTTTCTCTTCCCAGCTAGTACTTTGGTGTGTCTCAGATCCCTTCCTGCTCTCCTGACTGGCTGTTGTAATGGATCTTCTTCCTCTGATACCAGGATTTCTCAAAGGAGTAGGTTTTGCCATGCAGTTCGTGGGATCTGTTGGAAAGTACCAATTCTCCCAGGATATGTGCTCTCAGAAAGTTTCAGCACTGTGGGATCACCTTGTCTGGTTCATCTCTCACCAGTGATGCTGGGCAGCTCACTGCAAGTCTTACTAGTTCCCTAAGGAACCAGGTTTCCTGGTTGGGTGCTGCTTATTCCAGGCCATCTCTGGGAGGTGGAGAAGCCTCTGGTCTTCAGGCTGATACTTCTTCTTCCAGCAGCTGCTGTGACATGCAGCCTTGTAATAGATGGAGCTTTGATACATTTCATGATTTATACTGGGGAATTCTGTTTGCCTTTTTTTCTTTGTACTGTATTTTGGTTTTTGATTTTTTTTTTTCAGAATATGATGCCCCAGGAACCTACATTAAACTTTTCTGGAGTGGATTTGTGTATTCTAATTTAGATGACTGATTTATGTGGTGTGTTAGTGGTGCTGTTCTTCCCACCACACTTTTAATGTAGCAGGAGATGGCAATGTCCTCTGTGTCCTCACAGCATGCTGTCCTCATCTCCTGAGAGGGATGGGTGTTCTACTTACAGTCAGCAGAGACCTTTTCCCAGAGCCTGAACTGCAGAGAAACTGGTTTGAAGCCCCTTATGAAGGTGCCAAAATTGACCTAGAGAGCCTGAGCCAACCTATAGCTTGAGAGGTTTGCACTCAGATGACAGACAATGGGCTTGTAGTGCTCACTGCCTGCTGGACAGGCAGCCAGGCCTCACAGAGTGATCAGAGCAATCCTGCAGTCCTCATTAGAGTCTCTGAGGTTTGAGAATGAGCAGTAGTCTTTTGATCCTGGGTGGGAGACAAGGTGTGTTGGCATCACCCTGTGTGTGGTGTCAGCAGAAGAGGGATCTAGAGCTTGATTCAAGCTTTGCATAGCCCAAAGAGGTAGTCTGTGATCCAGAGCACATCTTTTAAAATGAATGGATTGGACCAGACTTCTCAAATCGTTCTAGCTTTTAGTAAATACCCCTTGGGCTCTCTCAGTGCCTACTGTGAGCAGAGCCTTGATTTTAGGAAACAGTTTTAAAGTACCCTCATCCCCTTTATGTTGCAGGGGATTGAACCTGATAATTCAGTGAACTGAGGTGATCTTGAGAGAGGAATGTTTTAGGACACAACAGAGTTGTTGGGGGAGAGCTGCACCTTGACCCTAAGAGCTTTGCAAGGCAGAATTTTCAAGATCCCAGAAGTTGGTGTCTGCTTGCATCCTGGTGCCAAGGCACCAACAGCAGTGGCTGTCACCAGAGTAGTCTCACGAAGAGAAGATTGATCCTGCCAGCCTGGGATTGCTGCTGCTCCTCAAGTCAGTGAGATAGGAAGGTCACAGGAGTATGGGAGGAGTCCAGATTCACTGAGATTTTGTGTCCAGTTTCCAAAAGCTGCCAGCAGTACTGCTCTGAGCTATGCAGGTCCTGGGACCTGGGACTTGGCCTTAGACTACATAAAACATTTAGGGTGGCTGTACCATGAGCTCACCTTTCCACTCAACTTCCCCATCCCTCTCTCCCTGTGCAATCTGACACAGCCTGTGTATTCCCACTTTGTCACAGAAACATGAAGCCAGTAGTTGACAGAACCCTCTTTTTGGGAGAGGAGAGGATTTTTCTTGGGTTTGTCCTGAAGCAAAAGTTTGAGAATAATATCCTGGGGAAACGATAGATCAAACTCAAGTCCTGCTGACTTCAGAGTCAGGCCTGTGGGAGGTCCGAGGTTAGGTCAGTGCTGCACAGAGGTACTGGCCCAGCTCCAGCCCTAGTCTGTGACTCTGCCTGTGTTGCTCTGGTGCCAACAGGTAACCCCACCAGGTAACCAACCCGTGCCTCCTTACCTTTGTAGTTTTTTCTGCTTCCTGGCCTTGCCATCTCCTGACAAGCACATTGCTGACAAAGCGGTGGGGGACAGGTCTCAGCCTGCCTTGCTGACAAAGTTACAAAATGGATTCCAGGACCAAACCCTGATTCCACAAAACATCAGGATTAAATATTGAAATCCTTGGCATTGCCTGTGTGCTCAAAGTGCCGAGGAAAAGGGCTTTATCAGGAGGAGGATCAGCTGAAGCTGGGAGTTGTCCCTTGGGCTCCGGGTGCTTCCCAGGGAGCATGTGTGCTCCCCTGCCTGTGGCTCTGCTTCCATGAGGCATTTCCAGCCCAATTGCTAGACCAGGAAACTGAGAGAACAGGGAAGAGGAGAGGAGCAGATACTGGAGCAGATTTTTTGCAGGTTGCTTCTGGAAGCAGTTCTCCAGTCAGGGCAGTGGGTGGGGAGAGTATCCTCAGACTCCATGTTGATACCTGTGTGTGCTGCAGCACTTGGCTCAGCCGCACCAAGGGCCGGGAACAGTTCACTGTTCCCTACTTCTCTGTCAGCCAACAGCCTGCCCTTAATGGGTTTGTGGTTTGTGTTGGGGCTGCACTGTCCATCCTACTGATGGGTCTGGCCTCCAGCAGCCAGACTGGAACTGCAAAATTGCTCTTGTAGCTAAACTGGAAGGACCAGCAGGCAATGCCCCAGAGGCCAGACAGCCCCCTCCCTCTTGCAGAGCCTCATCCCTCAGAGCCCATTTGTGAGCCTGTCATGTGCTGACCATAATAAAGGGGAGCTGCCATAATGAGGGAACATTTCCATCGTTACCTGTAGCCATTAAGGGGAGGATCTTGTGCTTGTCACTGGAATCACTCACTCTTCTGCCTCATGAGCTGTTGATAACAGCACCTGAAGAGGTCAGTAATCCTCCAGGAAGTGAGTGATACATCCTGGCCTTTGATTTAGCCTGCTCAAATAGGCCTAGTTCTTAAATTTAATGGGCTTCAGCAAAAAATTTACTCTGCTAATTTGAAATACTAGTACAATGAATTATTTATTATGGAAATAATTCCACAGAAGAGTACAAAATGAGAAAAAAATTTCCAAAAGAACTTAGTAAAGTACAACGTGATCTACTCTCATATGATTCCACAAAAGCTTTCATGGCTAAACCTCAGGCTTTGTCCCAGCCAAAAGCCAATATCTTTCACGTGATTTCAGCATAACAGGGCATTACTGGTTCAGTGATAGTCTGGAAGGTTAGGGAGTGGGGTGTACTCATTGCTTGTTGCTTTCTTCTCTCTCAAAAGTCTCAGTTTAAAAGCAGAAAGGTAGCTGTAAAATACCTGTAACCTGCAAAGTGCAGCTGGCAGGGAGGCATAATCCCCCCGTAGTTACCTGTGCTTCACAGGCTCACAACAATTGTTGAAGCAGACTTTATTTAAAGGAAAATAAGTAGCAACTAAGTAAATGCAGGAGGGAGTGATTTAGCCAACCCATTAGATGAAAGTCAGGGTAGGGCAAGAATAGTCATGGGAATGTTTTAATCTGTCAGAAATGTGATGACTTAATGAGCAATAACTACTTTATGTACCATCACTGGGCCCCTCCTACCCTCACTTAGGAGTATTTCTACATTTCTCATGCAACCTGCCTGTGTGACAAATCCACACGTACACTGCACCCAATTAGTGTCAAGCATAAGAGCTGCTCTGCCTGTGTCTCACCTCTTTAAACCCCTCCTGGAAGCAATTTTCCCAGCATACAAAGAATAAATCTCTCAGGGGATGGTTCCCAAATAAGGGCCAAGTAAACACATGTAATACATGATAAAGCATTCTAATTCATTAGATAATATTCTTCCCAGCAGTAGATGCATTGTATTAGCTGCTTTAAGTGTTCAATGTTACATGTAATTTAAAATATCAGGGTAGGTGAGACAAGGCACTTAAATAGGCACTTGTGGGAAAGCAGTGGAATACCTTGCTTAAAAAACCCAAAACCCAATCCTTTCCCCCTCTAAAAAATGTAAATACAGCAAACAGCCAAACCAACTGGAAAAGAAAAATAAATGTACACCTGCTGCAGGAAGTATAACTTACTTTACCTGTGTCCCAGTCTCTCCAGAAGCATCAGGAGATGAAGTGAGGAGAGCAGAGGGAGGGAATGCAACCCTTTCTGGGGCACCAAGTGCACCGTTAGCTGAATTTGACAGATGACTTACATGACCACACCCTGTGTAATCAATAGCCACTGTGCTATTGGAGTGTCCCAAGGAGTCTCCTCTCTCTTCTTCACACACATTTTCAGGTGACCAAACCTGCTGCCTTCTGCTGTGGTGCACTGGAGGAATCTGCCCCTTCCTTTCCTACTCTCATTTCCTTGTGGTGAAGGCTGGCTGGGTCAGAAACGATCACCTGCCAGTGAAGGAGCAGCTGCCCTGAAGAGCAAACAGCCGTGGGGTGGCTCCAGACAACTTGTGCTGAGATGTGTGTCAGAGGTGGCTGAGAAGGGCTGAAGGGGAGCACTGATGACCTTACAGTGGGTATAGGATGAGCAGAGCCAGAGGCTTTGTGTTGTCAGCACCCTCTGTGGCAGCTGGGGACAAGTGGGCTGGAGGGCACGTTTCCCTTCCCTATCATCCACACAGCTGCACAGGCATCCCAGCTGTGCCTCCCTGGGTTGCCCTGAGCAGGAGGGCAGCGTGCCTGGGCTTCCAAAGCCCCATCGTGGTGTCCCTGCTTAGCTTTACAAGAGCCCAGGGCCTCTCCCCACGGAGCGAGTTCTATGCCCCCAGTGCCCCCCCTTGATGTCCCGGGGAGGCCAAACAAGCGGGCCTGGGTCTCCAGGCTGAGCAGGGGCTGTGCTGGAGCAGCCACGGGCAGGAGTGAGGGGTCCCGGCTGCTCAGGGCTACTGAGGGCCATCAGTGCCTGAGGCAGGCTGGGAGCTGCCCAGCTCCTCTCTCCGTGCCAGCGGGATCGGCCCTCGGCCACCTTCCCCAGAGCTCAGGGACCTGGGAACGCACGCCTGGAGCGTCACCTCCGTAGCCAGAGGACGCCGGAGCCGCTCAGCCTGTGAGTCAGGGGAGGCCACGTGAGGCCCCAGCCCCGACGCCTTCCCGCCCACCGCCAGCACAAGCCAGGGCTGGCCCTGGCATCCCTGGCCCAGGATCCTGCACCGCTGCACAGCCTTGAAGGTGAGTGCTGGGGAGGGGTTCAGGAGCTTCTTGGGGTCAAGCCTGAGGGTGTCTGGGGGCTGTGTGCTGGCACTTGGTACAAACTGGGTTGTTGGTTTTGTCTGAGGCATCAAGCCGCTGTACAGAAAAAGGGTTCTGGTGCTGTGAGAGTTACAGGACTTCCCTATAAGCTCTCTTTTTGATTCAACTTGACTCTTTTTGACTCAACTTCCCCATCTTTTAAAGTCTTTTTCTCTAAAATCCTCACAGCAAGCCCTATGCTTTATGCATAGGGAAAGGTCTATTTGCCTTAATTTTACTCAGACTACAAGCATGAACCTTTCTGGCTCCTGATGAGTTCATTTTCTTCCTTCAGAGCTTTGCAACGACCACAGAGAGGCACACAGCGGGAAAGGAGAAACACAAACCAGGTAATATCAAATGCTGCATGTCAGTGCTTAGAGCAGAGCTGGAAAACAGGCAGCAAATCCTGCCGGGCTTACAGGTGTGGGGCTGGCAGCAGTGCAGCCACCGTGTCTGAGCTTGCTGTGAAAGCCAGGGGAGGAAGGAAGAGCTGGAGCTGTGGCAAGGAGCGGGTGGGCTGTGCCTACTCCTTGCTCACCCCTATGGGGCTGGTCAGAGAGCCTGGGGAGCTGCCCTCCCTACCCTGACATGCACTTGCTGTGTCTCTCTCTGCCTGTGTTGAGGGAGAGTGAAAAGTCCGAGCTGTGCTACTTCTGTGTCACATTTCAGCTACATTTGACAACAGGAAGGCAAGCAGAAGGATAGCAGAATTATTACCCCACCCCGAGGAGACTTGAGAAGGAACGGTTTCAAACCGAGCTGGTGTGGATCAGTTTTTGTTGTCTCACAGGAAGAAACTCAGCTTTCACTACAGCCACGGCCCTCCAGAACGTCTTCCTGTGGAACAAACTGCTAGGAGCAACCTAAGACTTGCAGGTGTGCTTTAAGAAGTTGGTTTGGTTTGGTTTGGTTTGGTTTTTTGGTTTGAGAGAAGGGCATTGAGGGACTTTATGTTTAAAATAAAATTTAGCATGATTAGGTGTGAGCATATAACTTAAAATGAAAGGTAAAAGTTTCAAAGGGAAAAGCTTTAGGATGGTCTGATTTTTGTCTTGAAGTCAAAACAACCTTATTTTATTTTATTTGCATTTTTTTTGTTATCCCATTGAGCAATTTCCCCCAGATATATTTCACCAGCTAAGCAAAATGTTGTTGTGTAAGGAAGTTGTCAGCCTCACTTTCTAAATCTGACTCTGGACACAAATTTTATTCTAACATGTTAAAAAGACCTCACTGCAATAAATTCTGATTTACTGTGGGGAAAGCAAGGTGAAGTCTGTTGTTCATGTCATTCCCCAGTGAGCTCATGGCCAGGCTGAAATGCCTGTATATCATCATCCTTCTCTCATTATGAGGTATAATCAACTAAGTCACTTTTTAAACATACAACAATTAAGCACCTATACTTATCCTTTGTTTAGATCTGATTTTCTTTCCAGAAGAGCCACAGGGGAATTAATTGTGCATAGTCTTAAGAGAAATTAGGTACCCAACTTCCTTGGTTAATGTAAATCTTGGTGGCTGACTGGGCTGAGCTGTGCTGGAGGCACAGAAAGGGAGATGGGAGCAGATGCCGGTTGCTCCTGGATCCTCTTGTGGCATCCAGGTCTTACTTCAGCAGGATGCAAAAGTACATTAGGCAACTGTGTTTCTGTTGCTGGAACAGCTGAGCAGTCTGGTCATTTGAACCAGCAAAGGAGCAGTTTTAGAGTAAATCAGTTTAATAGCAATGAAGATGGCGTAAATAGTGTCTGCCCTGCCTTCAGTATTGAATCTGCTCTTCCTGTGTGTGTGGCAGGACAGGTTGGGTAGTGCCCACTTGCTCACTTTGTCTTTGGGATGATGCAAAGCTGGGATAGGACAGCTGCCGTGACAGGTTCCTGTCAGGGGAAGGGCAACCTGCCTTAAAATGCCACTGAAAGTGGCCCTTACTAGATATTAGGATCCCCAAAGACAAACCTCCTAAATTTCACTCACCAGTAAAATATCTGGATATTTATAAATTATATTTTGAAATGGAATTAATCAGTTGGAAAAAATGTTTATATTTAAAGTACTTTTGTTCCTTTAGGTCTGGTGTTTTGACCGTATGGTCCAGAGAAAGGCCTAAAGGATTTATCTTAAACAAGCAACTGTTGCAAGGTCTAAGTTGAACAAATAGGAAGGCAAGAAAGAGACTGAAAAAGGCAGAAAACCATAGCTGGGGGTACGTGAGTGCATAGAACTGACATTTGTTATTGAGTGGCCAAGAACGAGTCTGTCCAGGGTGTGGTGTGCTGGGTTCCTACATTTCCGCATCAGCGGGTGCTTACCCACAGAGGGGACAGATGCATTTCCTGCATTCCCCATCAGGTGCTCACAGGCTCACAGCTCCCACTGGGCTGCTGCCACAGCTACAGCAGCAAAGGTCAAATGTAAGTCAGGGAAAGGGAAAGAACTGTAGATCTTTTGCATAGATTCATCACTGGAAATAATTTCAAAATGTCCATAAAATATTGTTTTCTCACAATACACTTTGGGGGCAGGTAAGCCAGGTTTTCTGAGCTGAGCCTTTGAAAGTGGTTATGCAATTTTCCCAGAAATCTTTTGAAGTCTGTTTGTGTCTAATTTCCTCTACCTGAGATCTGGCATCCTAAAAAAGTTGTTCTGTTTGAGTATCTGCTTGTGTGTTACAGTATCCTTCTGACGATATTAACTGAGCGGCTTTGGGTTCTGTATTAGAGTATTTTTTTGACTGATATGATGGTCTCTAGGGAACTGAAAGTGCCAGTAGAAAAAGAAAGAAACAGATTTTCCTCTGGAAAATTTGAAGGATATACTTAGTTTTCAAACTGCTTGATTGGAAGTGTTTTGTTGAATGGATCCAAAAGTCATATTGTAAGAAAAAGTGTGATATAAACTGTTTTTCTATTGCATCCTGCATAATGGAAACTGTGCTTCAGGCTCCCTAAAAATCTTTAATTGCATATTTCATTACAGCTGTGGGTTAGTTGCAGTGTTGCACACGGGGAGATGCATCAGTGCAGGATGTCTGTACCATGGTAGGCAGAGGCAATGGTTCAGAACCACAGCCACCACAAAAAAACAACACCATCAGAATATTCCAGCCTCAGCCCAAAACTTCTGTGGCAAATTTATCAAAACAAAAGGAAATGATGAATTTTGGGGATGTCAGAACATTTGTTTCTGTGGCAAATACCAGTAATTAAAATGGGATCAACACTTAAAAATCTGTAATTCATAAAGCTAAAGTTAATGGAAATTTCCTTTTCATGACAACTTGATGTTGAAGCATCAAAATCTTGTGGGACCTTCCTAGGAACTATTTCTGCGATTTTTCCTGGCTGATATATTTTTAAGTATTAGGATGTCAAAGGTACAGGATAATTGTTCTGTTTCGTGAATAGAACAGGGCCTATTAGGTTACTCACATCTGTGGTAAATCGTTAATGAGACACCGTGGTAGCTTTACAAAACAACAATGTGAATGATGAAGTCTGACTTCTTTTTGTTTTACTCATGATGATCAGACTTTTATTCTTTCCTAATAACCAAAGGCAAGTAGGACTCACTCAGAGGAATTGGGTCCCAGGAGGGTAAATGAATCATGATCTGAAACAGAGAAGTGATTTCAAAACTGAAAGGCCCAGAGAGAGACGCTGTGTTTGCAGAAAATCAAAGACAGAAAACCAGGAAGGTCAGGGACCTGATTCTAAATGTGCTTTTTCTCCCCTTTCAGACAGACACAGCAATGGAGAACTTGGATGTCCCAATCCCAGATCTTACTGAAGAACAGCAAGGTAAGGGGAGCACACAAAGATCAAAACTTTGGCTCATGCACACTGCACAGCAGTTTGCCAGGGTGGGCATGAGTCAATGAAATCTATTTCCTCTGTAAACACACCTTATCCATCTCCTTGCTTATAAAAGAGAGACCAGCAGTCAATTCCCAGCTCTTTCCACAGGATCCTGTTAGGCTTTGTGCACATACAAGTGGGAATTTAGATACATGAAGGAGACTTTACTGTGCATTAAATGCCTGATGAGCAATCTCAGTACCTTGATATCCAGTCTTTGGGGTCCTTGTGCCTGTCTGTAGAACAGCATGGTCAGAATAAGCACCTGTTAAATAACTAGGAATACTTTAGGAACACTTGCCATGCTTCTCTAACTGGGACAACAGCATCACAGAGACATCAGTCATTAGTATGGACTACTGACATTTTTTACTGTTTTGTGGCAGACTGAGGTGCTTTATACGATACAGCACCAATCTCTTTCCTGTGTGCTGGTATTGGGCAGTGTGTTAGAGCCTGGTCTCTGTCACCACACCTGCACTGGGCACCACAGGAACACTGCCACGCAACCCCCTTCTGCTCCTGCACAGTGACAGGCTTGTTTTCCTCACAGACATTTTCCAGAGAGTTTTTGCTGCTGATGTCAAGTACTTGGAGAACCATGAGAAAATGAACCAGCCCTTCTGGGAATCACTTATAAAATGCTTGACCACCACTGACCCACCTATCCTGAATACTGAAGAAAAGAACAATGTAAGTTACTAAAGAAATACTTATCCTTGTTATGCAGGTATTTTTCTACTTTTCTATTGTACTCTGGGGAGAGAGAACATCTAGTCCCATTATCTGATATGCTGAAATATATTAAAAAGTGTAACAGGGCACTTAGATAAATGAGGTTCAGGCCACTGCTTTTTACTTCATTGCAAAAATAACTGGCTCTGTACAAGTTCCTCAGGATCAGTTCAGCTCACTGTGTTCTAGGCAGGACCATTGTTAGTGACATTTTGCTGTAAGATACTGCAGCAATTGCATGGCCATTTTCAGACCTATAGCTGTATTTCTTCAGCTGTCTGAATAGTTAACTATTGTCCACCATGCTGTTTTTCCCAGTTGAAGGTTCTGCTCGGAGTTGCTGAATGGAGTTTACGTTCTCTTCCCATCTTTGGCTTTACTATTCATCCTCAATTTCCCCTTTGTATAGTAGGGGCAGGGGGTTACATTTACATTACAGGGTGGGATACACTCACTTGCACATCAGGGTGTGCTTCTACAGGCTGTGTTTTATTGGAAAGACTATTTGCTATTTACTTAACTTCTTTTCAGCTCCTCAACAGCTGTGATGTACTCCCTGGAGGCTGTGCTGCCTGCCTGAAAGCCATAGAGAAGAAAGGAGTCAGGGCAATGGCTCTTCTTTACCTTTTGCTGAAGACATCCAACCCATCTGGGTACAGGCAACTGCCCAGCTCCAAGGGAAAGGGTGAGTCCTACCTGTCTCCCTGTCAGCTGTTTTGTTAAAACTACTGCAGTGCCAGTGGGACTTGACAGCAGCTTGAAAACTCTGATATGTGCTTGCAAGTGATTATTGGTGAACAACTGAACTGTCTGCAAGTACTGCTCAGGAAAGGCAGTTAGATGTGGTGGTAATGGGACCCAAAGTTAGTATTTTACTGTAGTTTGACTTGGCTTCTTCTGGGGAAAAAAACCAGTGTTTACAGAGAGAGCATGTCCTGGGATGATGCTGCCAAAGAAGTCTCTCTGACTTGAGGAAGTTTTCCCTGACCTTTTTGCACAGACTGTTAGCCAGCCAGCCAGGACCCCTCTGAGCACTCAGTGGTAAGAAATCAGAGCTGAGCCACTGAGAATGTTTTTGCAAATAATTCCCTAGCAGCACATGTAAAACTAAAAGGAATGGACAGGGGATGGCACACAGGGTGTTGAACCTGGCAACAAGATAAAAGAGACTTATTTGCCTGGTTATGGAGTAAGAAACTAAGGGCAGTTTCACAGGATCCATAGTTATTAATTGTTCTTAATAGATGACAGATCAGCACTCTCTTAAGATGACCCTGAATTTAACTGGAGACCCTCAAGGACATCCTGTTCCTGCTTCTGCCTTGATTAAACCTGTTCCTGAAGGGGAGAGACCTCCCAGCCTGGAGCACAACCCAGCTTTGGTTATCTTTCAGAGTAGGAATGTTGGTAACCAAGACACCTTTCCTGCTCTTGGGCTGTGAGCAGCCTCGAGGAGCTGGAGGGGAAGGAATCCCATCTACCTGCCTGTGCCCAAACCCTGCACCTCCTGATGAAGAGATGCTCAGAGGCCTGGCCCTGGGCACAGAGCTGGGTGTGAAGCTGTTCAGAGTCACCCCTGGGCACAGGAGGCAGGAGCAGTCGGGATCCTGGTGCGGCCTGGCTGTGCTCCTGTGCCACGAGAGGAGCTGGAGCCGCGGCCTCGGCGCAGGGAACCCTGGCAGAAGCAGCCTGGGGCAGGGAGAGCCACTCCTGTGCTGCTGCAGCATCGTTCAGCTGCAGCTGCTGCCGCTTCAGGGAGTGGGAATTCGCACAGGGGTAACATTAGGGATAATTAAATGCCAGAATATGAAACTTTAGGTATCTACCACAACCATTTAAGAAAGTCTAAACTGTAGCATGTATGGTGTTTTCATTTGATGTTTGGTACTACCCTTTGTGTGCAAAAACCACAGCTGAAATTAGACAAAGGGTCTGATTTCCTGTCAGGCAACATTTAATAAAGCATTGTGAAATCTCTAATTGTAAAATAGAAAATGTAGTAATTAGTAATGTTTTTTTTCTCTATATATATAAAAAAGATGAAAAATTGAAATTCCTGAAGAGGTTGGAAAGGAATTTTGTATATTCAGAAGAGGACAAAAAGTCTGAAAACTCATCACATGAGTCCATGGATGAAGATACACAAGGTAAAGAGGATTTATTTTATTTTCCCTGATACATAACTTAGTCTTACTGCATGTTTGTAAGGATTGATATAGGAGGTGTGCAGCAATTCAGTGGCAATTCTGCAGAGCTCTGAATAAAGTAAGAAATTGTGCAAAAGAGGGAACATAGAAAATCATCACTACTTGATTCATTATCAGCAAAATAGTGGCTGCCTCCCACTCTTGCAGAAGTTGGTTTCAGAAACACAGAAATCTGCTGCAAGACTCTGTCCCCAAATAAAAGATCATAACTTCTTACTACAGCCCTTTATACAAGTTACTCCAACTTCAGGTTTTGCTGAGTTTCACCTATAGCTTGGAAGAGAGCTGTGAGGCAAAAGCAGTCAGTGGTGATCCTTGCATTTCAGAGCCTTGATTTTTACTTTCATATGATTATATTATGAGCAAACAACTACAGTGCTGTTGTTTCTGATGCTGCTAGCACATTTTTCTTTACTCTGATGAACAAACACTTTCTCTTATCCAGATGGTGATGAGGAAGATTTAGGAAGACAGAAGACTGAAGGCCAGTTACTTGGAGGTAGGACAAAGTGACAACAGTATTGGCTTTTACTAGAAGCAACCAATATAAACCAAAAAAAGGATAATTTTTTGCATTCTTTGGTTTGGCTGTTGAACAAAGGTGTGTTAATGTGTAGATGTAGAAGAAAGACAAGTCAGAATTTGGCTGTATGAAAGACATGTCCTACAAGATGAAACTCAACTAATGCTGACCCTTAGCCATGCTCTGTGCTCAGAGTTGAACTGGGACAGCTGCAAAATCTGCTGTTGTGGGAGGAGTCCTGCTGCCTGGGTCTGCACAGCTGCCACCAAAATGCAGCAAGAGGGTACTGAAAACATCTGTCACAGCCACTACTTACAGGGTCTGGAGTCAGCCCACAGCACTGACTGGAGATCATCAGTGAGGACCACCTTTTTCCTGAGACTTTTCCTTTCCTCCCAAAGGAAAAATGGAAAATAAGTACAATGCAGATGAAGAAAATGTGCTGTGTCAATACACAGAAATAGCTATAGAACTATGGATGTAAAATATGTAAAGCATTAATATTTTAATTAATGCCTTAAACTGAGTTCAGCCCAGATGTAAGAGCAACTCATTTAAATTGACATTAGGAGATCTAATCTGTCTCACAGGAGTCTGATTCTACCTGACTCCAGATACTTGGAGAGATGGACTGTGGGGGGGTGGGTAATAATTCAGTCATTTCCCATTTTTTGACTGCATGACCCCCAGCAGATCCACAGCCTCTAAGGAGTTAGAGTTGATCTCTTCCTTGTCTCTGTTACACACATGCACAGATTTCAGGGAGCTGATGGTCTGGCACTGGCACCACACACACTCACTGGAGGTATTAACCTATCTCATCTCTGTGTCATGTTTTAGGAATACCAGCAGAGGTGGTTCCCTACAGAGATTCAGGTAAGTGCTCCCAGGTCACCTCATCCTGCTGGAAGTAACTGCAGTGTCTTCTTTCTGACCTGCTGAGACATTAAAAAATAACTGTCAGGCTGTAAATCCCTTGGTTTCCAGTTAGTCTGTGCTGGACCTGGGCAGGGTGCAGACATTCTGTTGCAAGGCTGTGGTAGTGGCTGGCTGACAGCAGGTGATTTGTACAAGGTGTTCTAGCAGATTAACCCATTTTTGTAGGCCTGCCAGGTTCTCACAAGATCAGCTCACAGTGGTCATCATCCTTTTTAGGGGAAAACCCAGCAGTTCTATTGGGCAATTTTGGTTCATTCTTAGCCAAAAAAAGCTAGAGGCAGTTTTTAGCATTCCCTGAAGCCCTCAATCTCCTGCTGAACAGGGGTGCAAGGCTGGGAGGGACCTGGAACCTGGTTTCTACAATCAGTGATGCTTGGCTTTGAATGCATTCCTGCCTTAATTCACAGCAATCCCAGCAGGAGGTGCCAGGTGAAAGCCAGATGTCAGGCAACAGAGCAACAGTGCCATCCAAGAGGATTGCACAGACAGGCAGTCTGAAGGCAGATTTCCTCCCACCAGACACTGCTGTATGGCCCCAGAATGTTTGTAAAAAGCCCATAGCAGGAAATTGCCAATGGCTTAATTGCATTATTGAGCTCATCCCTCCTGTGCCCAGGCCAAGGCCACAGCATGAGTTAGGAGAGGCAAACAGCCCAGTGGAGCAGCCTTTTGAGAGGACATCTGTTCAACCATGTCTGTTCTGTGCCGTGGAGAAGATACAAATTGCAGTATAATCCTTTGGGGAGGTTTTTGAGTTACCTACGGGGAAGGAGCCACACAGAACACCAGGGCAGAGGGATCCATTGCAGTGCCATATTCTCCCCACACTGCCAGGTGCAGAAAGGGTCATGGTACTTTTCCAGTTGGTGTTTGACCTCTCTACCACTCACCCCAGTTTTGTTGCAGATAGGTGGTTACTCACTGTGCTTCTTGGTGCTGAGTATGGTGGGAAGCTCTATATTTGTATTTTTCCCATCAGAAATAACACAACTATATTGTTTTTTAGAGATTTCCAGAAGAGAAGATTCAGATGCAGATGGTGAGTACAAACATGCAAACAGAAGTTCATCTTGTGGATGCTCTTTCAGGACTGAGTTTTGCTTAGTGATGAGGGCAATACCAGTGCCTTGATGCCTAGAGATTGTCTAATCAAAAAGTAGAAGGTTGAAAACAGGTAATAACATGGAATGCTTTAATAGAAGAAATACTGTGCAAGTCATTCCATGATGCAAAGTTGCAGTGGGACTATTGCACTCGGGAAGTAATACAGCACAGACACTTGCCAAGTATTAATTGATGTTCTGCTAAATTCTTTATCTATAGATCATTCATACAACTGCACAGAGTTGTATCTGTGAGTCAGAATAATGCAGTGCTGTGTTATTAATAAGAAAATAACGGAGTTTGTCCCCAAACCAGAATGTGATCAGTCCAGACTTGTCAGAGTCAAGAATATGATCCCTGTATCAGACGACCCAGAACAGAATTTCTTGGCAGGTGTAGTTGCTCTGTGGTTCAAAAGCACTACAGCAAAAGTCTACAGCTCATGTAGAGGACACTGTTAACTCACCTGTTAAATCTTTAGAGAAAATTCACTGCCAGGCAGGGGTTGCCTGGATGTACAGTCCAGTCTAGGGGAAATCAGCATCTGAAACTTGTGCTGAATCAACTCCCAAAGGCTTGAGTGCAGCAGATGCCTCAGGGGCTGCTGAAGCCATCAACAAAGAGAAAAGGAAAAAACTGCTGCTTTGAACCCCTCATTGGAGAGATGGTAAAATACTCAGCTCATTCTGGCAACACAGTTGGAGAAAGGAGAGAATTTGGCAAGCGTGCTCATGACAAAGAGCAAATTGCTCTGTGTTTAAACCTTTAAAATACCTTGTTTGTTCTTATGTTGTTTTTTCTCTATGCCAGTGTAGCTGCAGGAGACTCATTTCAGCAGCAGGTCTTATTTTGGGAGGTGCAGAAGTAACTTGACATCAGGTGTAAGTAGAGGGATGGTTCTCACACCCTCAGTAGTGAAGGGGATTTTATTACTGTAGCTGCGATTGTGCAAAGCACCCAGGAATCAAACTGAAGCTCCCTTGTACTATGGCTTTACTCCCCCACTGTCATTCTGAGACTATGGGTTGTCCCAGAAGAGGCAGAAAAGACCCAGAGTGCTTTAAAACAATTCAGTATTGTTAATGCAGCCATCTGGTTATACTTCTTAAAATTCATTTTTAAAACCATGCTCTTTGGAGTGAATTTAAAATTGCTAATTTGATCTTTCTGAAAGGCTTGCAGACCAACAAACAGTTTTACATATATTCTGCTCTGACAATCTATTCCAGATACAAAAAGGGAAATCAACTTTAAACTCCTTAATTTCACAGTTCCATGGCAATAAAAGACATCTCTTTTTTGTAGTGTATGAGAAGGAGAGCACTCGCCCCCCTCAGTGGACAGTACGGTGGATGGGCATACGGAAGGATGGTAATTGACTTATTAAATCAAACTGATGTCAAACCTGTTGAACCTTAGTCCAAGAATAAGATCTCTGGTTCAAAAACACCTTTATTTTTCCAACATGAGTACTTTGTTGAAGTGCATCCAGGCTTCTTTATGAAAATCATTGAGGCTTCTCACAATGTTGAGATGCCTGAGAAATCTCAGGGAAATTGATTTCATTCTGTGAATGATACTCTGTATCTAAAGGTGGATTTGGAAGGGCCATGGCTGCAGTTGTGACCTAATCTTCCCTCTCAATTTCAGATGAATTCTTTCATTTTGTCATTCTTTGCTTTGCAATTGGAGCTTTACTAGTTTGCTACTACTACCACAAAGGTAAGGCAACATTCAGTAGAAGGATAAATTGTTGCACTCTAGAAAAATGAATGAAGCTAACATTTACTTTGTTACCTTAGATTGGACTATTTCTCTTGGGGTTGGTTTAATCACCTTTGCTTCCTTGGAAACCACTGGGATATACTTTGGTCTAGGTAAGTGTCCCTACAGCAGCAGCTGTGTCCTTGTTCTAAGGACAAGGTCACACTGTTGCCACAGGGCCATAAACCTACCGGGGTCGAGATTCCGTAAAACTCACCACATAACTCCCCCCAACATCTCCCAATTACAGGGGGGCTGCAGACAAGCAGCCTTAATGCTACTGAAGGGAGAGGTTGACTCATTTTTCCTTCTCAGTGATCACAAGACCTCGAGTCACCTCTTCCTGCAGCAATGGCCAAATGCTGCGTTGCCATGACAATGTGTAATTTTAGCAGCAAGGCCTGTCTTCCCAGATCCACTGGATAAGATGCTGTGCATTCTGCCTGCCATGCATTCCCCTGGGACTGACGACAAGCTTGGGGCAGAAGGTGGATGGCAGCATCTACTGGAAATATTAAAACCTGGGCATTTTGGCAATCCCTAGGGATAGTGTAGGAGAGCTGCCACCAGCAGCAAGTTATGGCTCCCCAGTCAAGAAGTTGTCTCTTCTGTAGTCTCATGTTAACGTGGTGGGAGGGTGTGGATGGTTCTCTCATGACTCAGTCTGATCTTTGTTATTAATGATAGTGCAGTTGTGCTTGTTTAAACAAGTGTCAGGGTTTGGGTTTTGCCATTTTTCTTTTTTTTATGTTTTATGTTGCTTATCTTATATGTTTGTTTTCACACCCAGTGTACCGAATTCGGAGCGTCCTTGACAGTTTTGTTCCTCTCATTGACAGATTCAGGCCAAGAGGTAACAGTGTTCTTTTTACTGACAGCAGCTGTCTTCCCTGGACCTTGGTTTGGTCAAGAATTAAGACCAACTCATTTAAATGACAATTTCCAATCTTACTGCCTTAAAAAAAAAAAAAAA